>CM064574.1:3270456-3507121 GCA_032716605.1 Paralithodes platypus
CTATATAATCTATCTATCTATCTATCTATATACTTAGGTCCAAACCCCACTTGTTTTCTTTATATTTTTTTTATTTTTTATTTATTTTTTTATTTTTTTTATTTTTTTTTGGGGGGGCCGACTCAAGACAGAGCCAGAATAGGGACAACACAACAGAAAACAATGAACACACAAAAACAAAACACAAATTCACACACATCTAGGTCATCCAGGAGAAGACCCAGAGACCAGGGTCACCAAGGTCCCTCCAGTACTTCCCCGGCCCCCCACCCTATCTTCCATTAACCCTTTCTGTACCGATAACGTCCTTTTCATTATATTCTGGCAACTATTAGACGGATTTATTCAGCTTAGGATGGATGTCTACCCGTTAAGGGGAGGTATTTAGTTTCTTCCCTAGTAGTCCATGAGCCAGGCCAGATATCGGTACCACCTGGGGTGACTAAACACGAATGGTACTAAAATGTTTATAGAGTGACTGTAAGTACATTAAGATATGATAGCCTTCTCGCACTAGTAGCTTAGTCTAATTTTTTTGATGCAATAGGGGCGCTACCCAAAAATAAAGATTTTTAGCGTGACGCTCGGCGTTTTCCTCATTTTCTTTAAAATCCATCACACAATCATCGCGAAACTTTGAACACCTATGTAGAATTATATTCTCTACCAGAGTTGTTCCTAGGTATTTTTCAAATTTCCTCATATTTCGGAATATACTCTATATTTTGGGTATTTTCCTCTAAATCTAGAATAAATCCTTAAATATGGGGAACATTGAAAAATATATTCTAACAGCTCTTGTAGCTTATTTGATTCTCTACAAGAATTATTCCGATGTGTATTTCAAGTTTCTCCATATTTAGGTTTTTTTTTCATATTTGGGGATTTTTTGTTATATTTTGGGGATAATTTATTATTGGAAGGAGCAAACATATGTAGAGTGGTTTCCATGTAATGTGTTTGTTTGTTCATGGTTTAATGGTGATATTTTTTGCAGGTGTGTGTCGACTGTTTGACGGCAGGATGGAACCATCTGCGAGGAAGAGAGCACGGATCGACTGTATCATCCACTGCTCTGATGATGACAGCGATGCTCTGGTGTCACCACAGGATTTGGACTCCTGGAACACATTGCTCAGGGCTGCAGAAATCAGGCAGCATGATCCAGTCCTGGAAGCAGCCAAGGGCCTTGAAGAAGGAGGAATACCACACATACATTATCACCGTAAATGTCGTAGTCTCTTTACAATGAAGAAGTCACTGGATTCTATCCTTGCCAAGGGTGTCAAGATAGAATCAGCAAGCGTCGACCCCAGGAGGAGGGCATCAAGGGATGCCCCTAGTACTAGCAGGGTGTATGCCAAAGTATGTATCTTCTGCGAGAAGTCAAGCAAGTACATAAAAACAACAAAGACAAGGGAGCCACTCATACAGTGTGTTGAGCTACGAGCAGATGAGAAGATTCGCAGAGCAGCAATAAGGAAACTCAACCAGAGAATCCTTGGTTTAGTTAGCAGAGACCTTGTTGCTGCAGAGGGTCACTACCACAAGTCGTGCTACAAACTCTTCACAAAAGATGATTTCCCAGCGGCCGCCAGGTCGGGTGCAGGTGAAAATCAGGAAGAAAGCGAGGGAGCACGCTACGAAGAGGTTGAGACAGAAGCCCTTGAGGAACTCTGCTTGTATATAAGGACCAAATTATTCCCCAACCCAGAGGTACTGCCTATGACAAACCTCACATCTAGGCTTGAGAGATCCATGATGATCGGTGGTATTATCCAACTGAAACCAGCGACAAAGAAACATGTTCGCCGAAAGATTGAAACCGAGTTTGGAGAATCACTACACTTTGTCCCAGATGAGAAAGGAAAGCTTCTAATCTATCCACGCAGCCTCTCAATGGACGACCTTGCCCGGCAAGCACACAAAATGGCAAAAGACCTGCAAGAAGCAAGAGCAGAGCAGCTAACTCTGAAGATGTCTTAACCAAAGCAGGAATGCAGCTGAGGAATGAGATCAATAAACAAGATGTGAGTCAGCCATGGCCTCCCGATACAGATCAGAATGTCATTCCTGCAGCAGTCACTCAATTCCTGCACACCCTGCTGACAGGAGAGTGTGAGTGTGAAACTCCCTCTGAAAGAGCTCAACGTCTTGCAACTTCCTTTGGCAGTGACTTGGTCTTTGCTGTTACCAGTGGCAAGACAAAACCACCCAAGCACGTACTGCTGACCAATGCTGTAAAGTCTTTGACAGGAAACACAGAACTGATCCGAACTCTGAATCGTCTTGGTCACTGTGTGTCTTACTCAATGTTTGAGGAGATCGATACAGCCCTTTGTATCCAGAAGCTGGAATGCTCAAAGGATGACATTCCACTGCCAGCAAACATCTACCCTGGTGTGTTCACAACCCTGGCCTGGGATAACATTGACCGACTTGAAGAGACCCTAAGTGGAGCAGGTACTTCTCATAGAGTCAATGGCATTGCTGTCCAGTCCAAGGTTGCAGGCTCTGTGCCAGAGAAAGTCCTGCCAGAGATTACCAAGTCCAAGATAAGAAGCATCACTCAGACATCATCAATGCTGCCAATATACAATGTTGGGCGGCGGGCAGGGCCACCTAGGATTGAGACTGCGTATGTCGACACTACCAAGGAAGTCCAGGATTCAAAGACAAAGAACCATATCTGGCTTCTTACTCGAATGTCAGACCATGAGGACCAGTCCATCAGCAGTTGGACTGGGTTCAACATCAAAATGCGCAGAGACATTGCAGTGGTTCAGGACACTGTAAGCTACCTGCCCACTATCAATGCTCCCGCAACAGAAATGTCCACCGTTAATGAAATCTTGGAACAAACGCATGCTATCATGCAGTCCTTACAGCTTAACAAGATTGTGTGCGTGTTTGATCAAGCACTCTATGCCAAAGCTGCCGAAGCTATCTGGAAACAAGAGAAGTTCAAGAACATTATCATCAGGATGGGCGTCTTCCACACAATCTGTAATCTCATCTCCACCATAGGAAAGAGGTTTCAAGATGCAGGTCTTAGAGATCTGTGTGTGGAATCAGGTATCATCGCAGAAGGATCAGTGTCAGGAGTGATGAACGGCAAGAGGTACAACAGAGCAGTGAGACTACACAAGCTCGTGTATGAAGCACTGATGAGGCTTGCATGGAAAGGCTTCCTTTCATGGCTAGAAGAAAACCATTCAAGGGACATACACCATCTAGATGAAACACTGAAGGACATCAACAGCTTTCACAGCAATGTGTCTCAAGGACTCTTTCAAGAGCTGATGGAGAGTGAATCATGCACACATATCATGAAGCTTTTCCAAGTTTATCTTGAGACCCTCAGAGATGAACACAACCTCTCAGCATTCTGGATGTCATACCTGGACATGGTTGAGATCATGCTGGACTTAATTCGAGCCTCCAGAGAAGGCAACTGGATGCTCCACCTAGGAGCAATCCGACAGATGATACCGTGGTGTTTTGCCTATGACAAAGTGAACTATGCCCGGTTCCTAACCTACTACTATGCCTTGATGTCTCGACTGCCCATTGAACACCCAGAGGTCCATGAACACTTCATGCAAGGTGGCTTTTCGGTCCAGATCGGTAGCAAGAATCCCTGTGGACGGATCCCTGTGGACCAGACAATCGAAGAGACGATCAACAAAGACACCCAGACACCAGGGGGCACAAAAGGCTTCAGCCTGAAAGGCGGAGCTGTCGCCAGGTACTACCTGACATCGGAGTATCGCAGCAGGTACTTAAGGCAGCTCAGGACTATGGTAGTAGGCCAAAAGTATACTGACTTCAGCCACCCAGACCTACAGATGCCCAGGATTAGAAGAGATGAGGCCGATGTCCAATCTTAAGTTCAACTGATGGAGACCAGCTGGTTGAACCCCTTCAACGCAGAGCAAGAAGATCTTGTCAGTTTGTCAACTGCGACTATGGCACCACCAGAAGTTGTCAAAGACCTTCTAGGGGCCTACAGAATAGGAGAGGATGCATATCAAGCCTTCAAGGAAGAGCGCCTGGAGATCGATACGCCAACTATACAGTTTCATGACACGATGACGAAGACGAAACTGAGAACGTTCACTAACATCAGAATGAAGCCACGCTCACAAGACCATGCCAAGGAGGTTATCTTAAAGGCTGACAGGAACCTATTTGGCCAGATGATCCTTGTTGCCGAGAACAGAAAGCTCAAAATGAGTGATGTCTTGGCTCATCCCCTGGGGCCTTTGCCTTGGGCACTTGCCAGCGGTGATGGGTCTCTCCGCAAGACCAACAAGGCTGCCCTCGCAAAGGAGTTAGAGAGGAATGTTTCTCCTGCAGAAGTGATACCCGAGCCCTCTGCTACCATAATTGATGGGATGAGCCTGGTCCACAAACTGAAGGGAAACGACAAAACTTTTTCACAGCTTGCAGGTACAGCACTGAGTCACGCTGTTCATGAAGGTGCTAAGAGCAGGCGCATTGATGTTGTGTTTGATATCTACAAGGAGACATCCATCAAGGATGCAGAACGAGCCAAAAGAAGGCAGGCACAGGAATTCATTTCAAGATCATTCAACCTGGGCACAACAACCAGCAGTGGAGAGAAAGTTACTCGGTAGTTCCTCCAAACAAGGCAAGTCTTATCAAGTTCTTGGTAGAAGAATGGAAGGCACCACAGCACAGGGAGAAGCTCAAGGACAAGGAGCTGTATGTCACATGTGAGCAGCGCTGCTTCAAGATCACCAAAGAGCAGTGGGGAGAGGCTCCTGAGCTTAAGTCAACTCAAGAAGAAGCAGACACACGCCTTCTTCTCCATGCACTTCATGCAGCAGAATCTGGGAACAAGTCTGTCATCATCACTGCAGAAGATACAGACGTCATGGTGTTGTGTCTTGGCATGTGCCACAAGATCCCATCCCATCTGTTCCAGAAGTGCGGGACGAAGAACCGGACAAGATTCCTGGATATCACCACACTGAGCCGCACACTGGGAGGCAGCGTGTGTGATTCATTGATTGGTATGCATGCCTTTACAGGCTGTGATACCGTCAGTGCATTCGCTGGCCGAGGGAAGATGACGACACTCAAGCAGGTGAAGATGGACAAGACATACCAGCATGCTTTTCACGAACTTGGACGCTCATGGGAAGTGTCTCCTGAACTCTTTGAGAAGCTACAGGAAATCACCTGCCACATGTACCTACCATCTACCCACACAACTAAGGTAAACAAGCTTCGGTATGAGCTGTTCTGTGCAAGACGTGGAGAGGTAGAGTCAAGTCAACTCCCTCCTTGTGAGGACTGCCTCTTCATGCATGCACTGCGTGCAAACTACCAGGCTGCGATCTGGAGGAGAAGTCTTCAGAGCCAGCCATTTGTTGCGAACCCAACAGACTGCGGTTGGATGACAGATGAGGACGGTAAGCTTGCCGTCAACTGGATGCGAGGCTCACCAGCACCAGATGCTGTTATGCAGCTACTGTCTTGCAAGTGTGTGCGGTCATGCGAACTCCCTAAGTGTACTTGCCTCAGCAATGGTCTAAAATGCACGGACATGTGCAGGTTACAGACATGTCAGAACAAGGCTATTGAAGAAGAGCCGGTGGCACAACAGTCAGATTCCGAGTCTGACGTAGATGATATTTAGGAGTAGTAATTTGCCATAATAGTATGTACAAGCCCATGGCATGCTTAGTGTGTATTTACAGGACTTGTATTAAATGTGACAATTACTATATGCATTTTGTTGACATTTAGGCATTCCTGTCCCCAAATTTGACATTTTAAAAAATTTCGGAATTTTCGGTAGGGTATGTCTATTCAAGAAGTGATAACGACCATTAAGCTACCAATGTGCAAGGGCTATCATATCAAAACATAAACTAGAGACATGTAGCAAGCTAAAAACACCTAAGAGAATTAGTCACCCCGGGTGGTACCGATATCCCAAAATTCGGGTCTTGGCTCATGGACTATAGAACTCCATCAAGCTTAAAATTACACCCCCTAGACCCCCTTTCAAGATAAATTTGTACATTTTTCGGTAGAAAAATGTCCCGGCCAAAGACTGGTTCCTCTCAAATTACAGGCTCGGTATCGCTCGCCAGGAAAAAATCGACACCTAAATGGCACGAAAGGTCTTAACATTGACAGAAATGGGGCGAAAGTTATTAAAATCGCCAAACTAATGGGGCAAACGTCTTAAAATCTCAAAAGCAATGGGGCTAAACATAAGAGAGAAGGAAGTTCGAAAAAAAATCCCTCAAGTGGAAACCTCCCCTTAACCCAAATTCGTTGGCGGAATATTGGCAGCAATTTGGACCAGTTCAACTACTTGGATAAAAATAAAAATAATAATAATAATAATATTCATAAAAAAAAAAAAAAAAAAAGGAAAAGTGTGGAATGGGCCGGAGTAAATACGTACATATATACATAATAATAGTAATATTAATAATAAAAATAATAATAGTAATAATAGTAATAATAGTAATAATAATAATAATAATAATAATAATAATAATAATAATAATAGTAATAATAATAATAGTAATAATAATAATCATCATAATAATAGTAATAATAATAGTAATAATAATAATAATAATAATAATAATAATAGTAATAATAATAATAATAATAGTAATAATAATAGTAATAATAATAATAATAATAATAATAGTAATAAAATAATAATAATAATAGTAATAATAATAATAATAATAGTAATAATAATAATAATCATAATAATCATAATAATAGTAATAATAATAATAATAATAATAATAGTAATAATAATAATAATAATAATAGTAATAATAATAATAATAATAATAATAATAATAAATAAAGTATAGTAAAATCAGTAAATCCGAATACACATAACTCTTCACATTTCCCTCGTGTATATAATTTATATAGTCATCATATGTTGACAGTTTTCAATTATCTCACGGCTCGATAATATCCACCAAGTAGTATATACTTGGTTTTTGGTCTATATATTTATATATTTAATTATTTTTTAGTTTCCTCGCTAGACCTCCATCAAACTTAGAAAAACACCCCCTAGACCCCCTTTCAAGATAAATTTGCATATTTTTCGGTAGAAGAATGTTCCGGCCAAAGGCCGATTCCTTCTAAAATTAGAGGCTCTTTTTCGCTCGCCAGGAAATAATCGACACCTGAAGGGCACGAAGAATACAAAATGAGGCGAAATGTCTCAAAATCGCCAAACTAACGGAACAAACGCCTTAAAACCTCAACACTAATATGGTAAACAATACAAAAATCAATCCTTCATCTTCTCTCAATATCCTTGGTGTCTCTTTTTCTTCTGCTCTCATTTGGAAGGACCATATTACCAGCCTTGCACAGCTTCTTGCTCTGTACAGGGGCACAGTGCGTCCTTGTATTGAGTATTGTTCACATGTATGGGGAGGTTCCTCTCACACCGCTCTCCTAGACAAAGTTGAAAAGAAGGCCTTTCGTATCATTAACTCCCGTCCACTCACCAACTCTCTGCAATCTCTCTCTCTCCACCGCAATGTTGCATCTCTCTCGCTATTCTATCGCTACTATAATAATCAGTGTTCCTCAGAGCTTTCCCAGTGTATACCACCTCCTTTACGTAGGGCATGTGGTACCCGTTTTGCTAGTCAATCCCACCCCTACTCTGTGCAACTCTCCAACCCAAGAGTGAAACGTTACTCTCAAACTTTCTTCTACTCAACAGCTGAGCTCTGGAACTCTCCCAGAATCAGTCTTTCCCTCTTCCTATGACTTAAATTGCTTCAAACTCCGTGTGTCCAGGCATTTTGGCTTGAACGTCCCTTGATTTTGGCCCTGTCACTTTTAACTATGGGGGAGGCACTCGCTATAGGCAGTTCTGCCTTTTGCCTCCCTTAATCACATAGAAAAAAAAAACATGAGGGAGAAGGGGGTCCATAAAAAGCGAGTACTGCCCCCTTAAGGCAGATAACTGGAGAGGTAGTTCTGCTTATAAGCTTTCCAAGTTGTCAACAAGTTTGGGAGTAACAGGGAACATACTTAGAGGGAATTATACCAGACCTACTTCCACCAACTATTTTTTTACCAACTATTTTTCCAGCCACTATTTTTTCCCAGCAGCTATTTTTCCAGCAGCTATTTTTCCAGTTTCTATTTTTCCAGCCACTATTTTTCCAGTTTCTATTTTTCCAGCTACTATTTTTCCAGTTTCTATTTTCCCAGCAACTATTTTTCCAGCCACTATTTTTTCCCAGCAGCTATTTTTCCAGCCACTATTTTTCCAGTTTCTATTTTCCCAGCAGCTATTTTTCCAGCAACTATTTTTCCAGTTTCTATTTTCCCAGCAACTATTTTTCCAGCCACTATTTTTTCCCAGCAGCTATTTTTCCAGCCACTATTTTTCCAGTTTCTATTTTTCCAGCCACTATTTTTCCAGTTTCTATTTTTCCAGCCACTATTTTTCCAGTCTCTATTTTTCCAGCCACTATTTTTCCAGTTTCTATTTTTCCAGTTTCTATTTTTCCAGTTTCTATTTTTCCAGCCACTATTTTTCCAGTTTCTATTTTTCCAGCAACTATTTTTCCAGTTTCTATTTTCCCAGCCACTATTTTTCCAGCCACTATTTTTCCAGTTTCTAATTTTTCCAGTTTCTATTTTCCCAGCCACTATTTTTCCAGCCACTATTTTTTCCCAGCAGCTATTTTTCCAGCCACTATTTTTCCAGCATCTATTTTTCCAGTCACTATTATTTCCAGATACTATTTCTCCAGCAACAATTTTTTCAGCAACTACTTCTCCGACGACTATTATTTCTAGCAACTATTTTTCTGCCTTCTATTGTTTCAGTTTTATGTCAACTATTTTTGCCAGAAACTCTTATCAGCAACTACTTTTTCCAGCAACTATTTTTGCCAGAAACTATTTTATCAGCAACTACTTTTTCCAGCAACTATTTCTTTCCGCAACTCCGATCTGCCTTCTTCCATTATGACTGTAGTTTGTATCTTGGAGCTGCTAATCGGGTACAGTCCAATATAACCCCTTCTGTACCGGGGACGTCCTTTTAACTTTATTCTGGCTACTATCAGACAATTTAATTTAGTTTTAAAAGAGCCTCCCACAATTGACCACTTGCGAGTTGTCGTTCTATAAGGAAGCTGGACCTGTAGAGATCAACATTTAGCAGAATTATCAGCTAAAACATGGTCATAGTACATTCATGGTCATAGTACATTCATGGTCATAGTACATTCATGGTCATAGTACATTCATGGTCATAGTACATTCATGGTCATAGTACATTCATGGTCATAGGACATTCATGGTCATAGTACATTCATGGTCATAGTACATTCATGGTCATAGTACATTCATGGTCATAGGACATTCATGGTCATAGTACATTCATAACCCAATTCATCATACCTTTAATCCATCAAATACCTACGTTGTTAGTGTACATCAATTGTACATCAAAATTTATGGCTCCAACTTCCTTATAGCCTGAAACTCGCAAGTGGTTAATTAACAGGCCTCGAAGTATCTCACGTTACCCGTTTTACTACCACAGGTCCTTCATAAACTGCACAAAATCGTCTAAATATAGGCCTAGCTAGAATAAAAACTGTGTGGATTTAACGGGGTAGTACTCGCTTTTTCTGGACCCCCTTCTCCCTCATGTTTAGCATATTAGTTTTGAGATTTTAAGACGTTCGTTCTGTTAATTTGGCGAATTTAAGACCTTTCGCCTCATTTCTTTGTCAACATTAGGACCTTTCGTGCCAATTAGGTGTTGATTTTTTTTCTGGCGAGCAAGAGCGAACCTGTAATATGACAAGGAACCGGCCTTCGGCCAGGACACTTTTCTACCGAAAAATTTACAAAATTATTTTGAAAGGGTGTTTTTTATAAGTGTGATGGAGGTTTAGCGAGGAAACTCAAAACATTAATTAATGAATAAATATGTAGACCAAAAACGAAGCACTACCCCCTTAACCCATTCAGACTCATATGATGCAGAGGTTGCCAGATAAGCAAAAATTAATAGAGTTCTCTCACTCGTATCATTACCTCTCCAAAATTAGTTTTCTGCCCACAGCTAACTCAAAGACAACGGCAGAGGTTGAAGTAACTAAACTAAAGGTTTCTAAATACCCCTGATAGTAACAAAGGCTTTAAAGTATCCCTAATAGGCTCAACACAGCTAACTCAAAGACAACTGCAGAGGTTGAAGTAACTAAACTAAAGGTTTCTAAATACCCTGATAGTAACAAAGGCTTTAAAGTATCCTTAATAGGCTCAACACAGCTAACTCAAAGACAACTGCAGAGGTTGAAGTAACTAAACTAAAGGTTTCTAAATACCCCTGATAGTAACAAAGGCTTTAAAGTATCCCTAATAGGCTCAAAATTGCGTCATATGTGGGAGAGGGTTAAGCTGAATCTGGGAATACCATGTTAAGAGGGTAGGGTTTATTGACTAGGCTATTGTTAAGGGGGTAGGGTTTATTTACTAGGCTATTGTTTTATGTATTTATTATTTATTTACTAGGCTATTGTTTTATGTATTTATTATATTACTAGGCTTTATTTACTAGGCTATGTTTGTATTTATTATTTATTTACTAGGCTATTGTTTTATGTATTTATTTATTGTTTTATGTATTTATTATTTATTTACTAGGCTATTGTTTTATGTATTTATTATTTATTTACTAGGCTATTGTTTTATGTATTTATTATTTATTTACTAGGCTATTTATTACTAGGCTATGTTTTATGTATTTATATTTATTTACTAGGCTATTGTTTATGTATTTATTATTTATTTACTAGGCTATTGTTTTATGTATTTATATTATTTACTAGGCTATGTTTTATGTATTTATTATTTATTACTAGGCTATTGTTTTATGTATTTATTATTTATTTACTAGGCTATTGTTTTATGTATTTATTATTTATTTACTAGGCTATTGTTTTATGTATTTATTATTTATTTACTAGGCTATTGTTTTATGTATTTATTATTTATTTTAATTTCCTCCCTAGACCTCCGTCAAGCTTAAAGGGAGGTCTCCACTTGAGGGATTTTTGTCTTGACCCCTTTCTCCCTCATGGTTAGCCCCATTGCTTTTGAGATTTTAAGACGTTTTCCCCGTTAGTTTGGTGATTTTAAGAATTTCCGCCCCATTCTGTCAATTTTAAGACCTTTCGTGCAATTTAGGTGTCGATTTTATCCAGGCGAGCGATAGCGAGCCTGTAATTTAAGAGTAACCGGCCTTCGGCCGGGACATTTTTCTACCGAAAAATTTACAAATTTATCTTGAAATGGGGTCAAGGGGGTGACATTTTAAGATTGTTGGAAGAGTAGGAAACAAACTAGAAACCTCCCCTTAAATAACATCCCGAAAATCCCCCTTCGAGATAGATTTAGGAAGAAACGGCTTTCGGCTGGGACTTTTCTCTACCTAAAAATGTCCAAATCCATATGAAGTCAGAGGGATAATTTAGATAGTCTTTAGCCCTATAATTCCCTCAGATCCTTCCTAACCCAAATAAAATCGTCGAACGATAGCCAGAATTAACTGTCAAAATGCTTCATGATCGACAAAGGGTTAAAATACATACAAGTACAGTCGGCCTAATAAGTGATGGCTCGGCACTAATTATGTTTTGATCAATAATTCGCATCAGCAATATTTACACATGATTTTTTTCTTTTTGAGTGAGATATACCAACATATTCCTACACTTACCCACCCTATTCAACATCTGGCAGACATTAATACAGCACATAGCGAGCCAAACGTAATGACAGGTGTGACATGACTTATTAGCGCCACTGTACATCGAAGCGAAAAACTACTGGAACAAAAATAAAGCCGAAAAAAAAATATATATATATATATATATATATATATATATACTGTATAACAAGAAAGGGAACCAGAGAATACAAGACGAAAACTATGCAGTGCCGAAAACCAGAAAAATCTAGGGGCCCGAAACTCCACAAAAGAAGTTGTCAAAAATCAAACTTCGCAAGCTCTGGGAACCAAATTTTCTCATTCCTTTACTGTTTTAATTTACCTTGGGGAATTACTAACACCCACACCCTTACACATAATACATACACACACACACATTCATACACACACACACACACACACATTCATACATACATACATACACTTTCATATGCACTCACATTCATTCATGCACACACAGTGGTATATACACTCACACACATATAGATATCCACACACACACACTATCTCAATAAACCCTACTGTCATCCATATTCCCTTCCTAATCTTAATAAAAAAGAGAGAGAGAGAGAGAGAGAGAGAGAGAGAGAGAGAGAGAGAGAGAGAGAGAGAGAGAGAGAGAGAGAGAGAGAGAGAGAAATTGTGTGTGAAATAAATAGTGGCTGGTCAGACTTGGAGAGGGATGTGATTGGTCGAAGTCTGGAACTCTTGTGGCCAATCAGGAGTAAGTTTGGTGATACTCGGGGATAACCGATTGAGCTTCTTTATATTTTTCTCGAGTTCGATATTTACTTTCAGTTTATATATATATATATATATATATATATATATATATATATATATTCTGTATATATATATATATAACTAGATATATATATATATATATATATATATATATCTAGATATATATATATATATATATATATATATATATTACAGTATATGTAGATATATATATGTATATATATATATATATATATATATATATATATATATATATATATATATATATATATATATAGAGAGAGAGAGAGAGAGAGAGAGAGAGTGTGTGTGTGTGGTATCGTAACTTTGGAAAGATCCGTCGCTCCAGCGAGCATCTTAAATTGGGCGTTGGAAGTTTCCAAACCTGTCATGTGTATATATAGATGTGTGTGTGTGTGTGTGTGTGTCTGTGTATGTGTGTGTGTGTGTGTGTGTGTTTATGATAGGGTACATCCACTAACACAAATGCACGCACTTATACTAGTGAATTATCATTGCACTTCATAATAACAATATCAACATTTAGTCATAAAAAACAACCCACTCTCTTCATGTAAAAATCCTCTTTGTTGCCGCTTAACCCAAATTACCTCAAGTTAAGGTAAAAATCCTGCTGGGCCCTCAACAGTTCCTGTCGTTCACTTCCTTCACCTCTCTTGATAATAAAGATAAATCATCAATAATACTGTAACAAATATTTTTCAAGAATAATAATAAATCCTCAATAATACTGAACAAATACTCCTCAATAATTAAAAAAAATCAATAATACTGCAGTATATATATATATATATATATATACTGTATATATATATATATATATATATATATATATATATATATATATATATATATATCTGTTTCTAATATGTATCTCTATATATCTATCTATCTGTCTATCTATCTATCTATCACACTATCTATCTATCGTATCCCCCTCCCCTTCCATACAGAAATCTCACACCTGTTGTGCCAAAAATATTGAATCAATTTGCTCAATTTTTTTTTTTTTTTTTTTTTGCATGTGGAGAGGCTTGATGATTAAAACTGGGCGAAGAGGGAGCTGCACAGTGGGGTAGACCTAGAAAGACGTGGGATCAGCTCGTACAATCTGATCTTAATTTTTTTTTTTCTGGACCTCCTTCTCCTTCATGTTGAGCCCCTTTAGATTTGACATTTTAAGGTGTTTGCCCCGTTAGTTTGGCGATTTTGAGACCTTTTGGCCCATTTGTTTGTCAATTTTGAGACCTTTCGCGCCATTCATGTTTTTTTTTTTTTTTTTTTTCTTTTTTTGCGAGCGAAAGCGAGCCTGCATTTTAGGCGGAACCAGCTTTTTCTACTGAAATTTTTACATACTTATCTCGAAGGGGGATCTTGTAGATATTGTGTTAAGCTTGATGGAGGCCTAGGGAGCAAACTATATATACAGTATATAAAAGGGAAAAATACGCTTAAATATAAAAAGCTGACAAGTGAGGCACCCAGGATAGAGCTGCCTGGAACACTTCTATTACAACATAAGACTGAGACCATGACCATTGTTGTTCACTGTGTCTTTAAAATTGATGTATGTATTTATGTATGTATGGATGGATGCATGGATGGATGGGTGGATGCATTCAGTCATGTATTTATGTATGTATGTATGTATCTATGTATGTATGTATGTATGTATGTATGTATTTATGTATGCATATATGTATGGAGGGATGTATGTATTCATGTATGTATTTTTGTATGTATGTATTTATGTATGTATGTGTGTATGTGTATGCATTTATGTATGTATAATTATATGTATGCATTTATGTATGTATATGCATTTGTGTATGTATGTATATACAGTATGTGTGTATGTATATATATATATATATATATGGATGGATGGATGTGTGTATGTTTGTATACATATATGCATGTATATATGTATGTATGTATGTATTTTTCCTCCCAATAAAGGATTTGTGTATAGTGTCAGTCCTTCGGAAGAAATGAAAAACTGGATGTTGTATCATATATGCCAATATTCATAGTATGTGTTTCTATCTGTGTGTGTGTATGTGTGTGTGTGTGTGTATGTGTGAGTGTGTTTGTGTGAGTGTGTGAGAGAGTGTGTGTGGTTTACGTGTGTTTGTGTGTGTGTGTGTGTGTATATGTGTGTGTGTATCTGTGTGTGTGTGGGTGTGTGGGTGTAAAAGAAAAGTTAAATTTATATGCACATTAATACTAATAAATAATTATTTATGTCATGAATTTGACTCAGGATTCAAGTATTGAGACAACGATGATATTTTCAGATAAATTAATTTAATACTCTGTTCATGAATTTAATTATATAAAGTGTTTTCTTATTTAATCATCTTAACCCCTTCAGTACCGGTGATGTCCTTTACATTGTTGGCTACCATTAGACGATATTATTCAGTTTAAGAAGGGCCTCCAACAATTAACAGGCTTTGAACTGTATCAATTAACCCTTTTACTACCAGAGATCCGTCTTAGGGGGTCACCTGCTTTTTTTATCTTTCTCTCCTTTTCTCTCTTTCTCTGGCTTGTATCCATTCGGCCCCATTCAGCCAACTGTTTGAAGACGTGTATCCCCATTCAGGTGTTGATTTCTTCCTGGCGAGCGATAGCGAGCCAGCATTGTATGGAGAAATCCGGCTTCGCCGGAGAAATTTTTCTATCGAAAAATTTACACATTTAGCTTGCTGTAAAAACAAAAATATATAAATGGAAAATATTGACACTTGGATGGGGGTAAACGTCTTAAAAGAGTAGGCTGAATGGGGTCGAATGGATACAACCCAGAGAAAGAGAGAAAAGGAGATAACAAAGGCAGGTCACCCCCCACACACAATTGCATAGATAGAGCTAGACTGAACTTAAAGAGACGCCGCCGGCACAGAAGGGGTTAATGATTATAACATAAAAACAAGTCTAGAAAATACTTGTTTATGTTGAGTTAAATTGCCTTCGACCTAAAATACTTGTTTATGTTGAGTTAAACTGCCTTCGACCTAAAATACTTGTTTATGTTGAGTTAAATTGCCTTCGACCTAAAATACTTGTTTATGTTGAGTTAAATTGCCTTCGACCTAAAATACTTGTTTATGTTGAGTTGAATTGCCTTCGACCTAAAATACTTGTTTATGTTAAGTTGAATTGCCTTCGACCTAAAATACTTGTTTATGTTGAGTTAAATTGCCTTCGACCTAAAATACTTGTTTATGTTGAGTTAAATTGCCTTCGACCTAAAATACTTGTTTATGTTGAGTTGAATTGCCTTCGACCTAAAATACTTGTTTATGTTGAGTTAAATTGCCTTCGACCTAAAATACTTGTTTATGTTGAGTTAAATTGCCTTCGACCTAAAATACTTGTTTATGTTGAGTTTAATTGCCTTCGACCTAAAATACTTGTTTATATTGAGTTAAATTGCCTTCGAGCTAAAATACTTGTTTATGTTGAGTTAAATTGCCTTCGACCTAAAATACTTGTTTATGTTGAGTTAAATTGCCTTCGACCTAAAATACTTGTTTATGTTGAGTTAAATTGCCTTCGACCTAAAATACTTGTTTATGTTGAGTTAAATTGCCTTCGACCTAAAATTTCTAATGTTAGCTTATATATTTTCTTTCATTAATTGAAAGTTAAATCTTATATGTTTAAGTTTATAATATAATGTACAGTACGACTTCCTTTAACGTGGGTGACATGCTTTTTTTTCTCCTTTTCTCTCTTTGTCTGCCTTGTAACCATTTGGCCCCATTCAGCCTACTGTTTTATACGTTTATCCCCATCCAGGTGTCAATTTCTTTCTGGCGAGGGATAGCGAGCCAGCATTGTATGGAGAAATCCGGCTTCACCGGAGATATTTTTCTATTGAAAAATGTACAAATTTAGCCTGCTGTCAAATTTATTTATTTTTGTAAATGCTGGCTCGCTACCGCACGCCAGGAAAGAATCAACACCTGGATGGGGCTAAACGTCTTAAAACAATAGCCAGAATGGGGCCGAATGGATACAATCCAGAGAGAGAAAATATATATATATACAACGAGGTGGGGCCCCTTAAAACATTTTGAATTAAGCTATCATAAAGCAATAGCAAAAATACATATTTAAATAGCGTTCGAGCCATCATAAAGCAGTGAACTGACTAGAATAATGACGTTCAATCATTTAATCAATTAGCACAAAAAAAAAAAAAATTGTTTTCAAGCTCTTGATGAAGCCAGGTCAAATTTTAGGAAAAATATGTTTTCAACGTGACAATTTCATCAGTTATGTAGCTGTTATCGACTGCCCGTGACGGAACATTGTAACAAATAAAGTTTGTAAAAAATTGGCATATATAAAATCAATAGGCATGTTGGTTGTGATGTACAGTTGGCCACATAAGTGCTGTTCCTCTCCGTGAGCTTACATATATATTTGTACATTTTTCGGTAGAAAAATTTCCCGGCCAAAGGCTGGTTCCTCTTACAATTACAGGCTCGCTATCGCTCGCCAGGAAAAAATCGACACCTAAATGGCACGATAGGCCTTAAATTTTATAACGAAATGAGACGAAAGGTCTTAAAATCGCCAAACAAATTCTAAAAATATAAAAAATATAATGTATATGATTGAATTACGAATGTCGTTGCTTATGCATCTTAGCTCATAGTACGTAGCACCCGTCTTGCAATACAATCCCACCCCTACTCTGTGCAACTCTCCAACCCAAGAGTGAAACGATATTCCTAGTTTGTCTTCTATTCGACAGCTGATTTCTGGAACTGTCTCCCTGAATCCATCTTCCCCTCATCCTATGACTTACTTTGCTTCAAACTCCGTGTGTCCAGGCATTTTGGCTCGAACTTTCCTTGATTTTGGCTCTGTCACTCTTTCAACTCTGGGGGAGGCACTCGTCACAGCCTTTTGTCTCCCTCATCCACATAGAAGACAAACAATCTGACTAGTCGACTGATACTTAATATAAACCACACTCACAATTCATTCATATTACTTTATTATCATACATAAGATCATGATAAAGCCGGTATCACACGAGAGATTTTATAGTCAACATTCGATGATCAACATTTTTCTGGCAACATTTCTGGAATATTTTTGCACTGGTATCTGAAAGTAGACTGATGATAGATGAATTTAGGTGACAGAAAAATAATAAAATATTGACCTCATAAGCTGCCAGACCAGTGTTGAGGATAAATGTTGAGTGAAAAAGCGCTTGTGTGATACCGGAGTGTTGAGGATAAATGTTGAGTGAAAAAGCGCTTGTGTGATACCGGCTTTAGGAACATAAGCTGCCAGACCAGTATTGAGGATAAATGTTGAGTGAAAAAGCGCTTGTGTGATACCGGCTTTAGGGACATAACTTATGCTGGCAACTGTACATTCCAGGACATAAATAGTGCACCCTGACTAGGAGCTCAACTTAACCCTTTCAGTACCAGTTCCGTCCTCTTCTTTTTCTACTGGCTACTATTAGACGATTTTATTTAGCTTAAAAAGGGCCTGCAGCCATTAAATGGGCTTCTAACTATCCCCATTAACCATTTTTTACTACCACAACGTGTTCTTAAGGGGAGATCTCCACTTGAGGGATGTTTTTCTGGACCCCTTTCTCCCTCATGTTTAGCTCCATTGCTTTTGATATTATAAAACGTTTGCCCCATTAGTTTAGCGATTTTAAGAACTTTCACCCCATATTAAGACCTTTCGTGCAATTCAGGTGTCTATTTTATCCTGGCGAGCGATAGCGAGCCTGTAATTTAAGAGGAATCGGCCTTCGGCCGGGACATTTTTCTACCGAAAAATGTACAAATTTATCTTGAAAGGGACTCAAGGGGGGTGTAATTTTAAGGTTGATGGAGGTCTAGGGAACACACTAAATGCCTCCCCTTAAACTGCACAAAATCGTTTAAATATAGCAAGTATAACATTATTTATATATATTATTGAATCGAGTCTCAGTCTATCTACATCTATATATATTTGTATCTATATTATTCTATCTATATATCTATCCATCCATCCCTGTATCTCTCTCCCCCTACCCCTCCATATTGTCAGAACTCTCTCACCCCAGCCGCGGTTAAAATAGTGACTCAATTTAACCCAACTTTTGCCCACAGAAAAGGACATATTTCTCGGCTCGGCCCTTCGTTAAAATGAAGACCTGGGGTGGTTTGGTTTCTGGGTTTTTTTTGTTCTTTTTTATATATTTATTCGTTCAATTATTTATATATGTATATGTTTAGTTTTATTTATTTATATATTATTTTGTTATGTGCACATTATTTTTCCTAGTTAGACCTCCATCAAGATTTAAGAAGAACAAAACTTAACCCCCCCCCCCTTTGAGATACATATGTAACATAATTAGGTTAGCATTTCTTAAGGAGAGGTATTTAGTGTCTTCCCTAGACCTCCATCAAGCTTAAAATTACACCCCCTAGTCCCCTTTTCAAGATAAATTTGTACATTTTTCGGTAGAAAAATTTCCCGACCAAAGGCCGGTTCCTCTCAAATTACAGGCTCGCTATCGCTCGCCAGGAAAAAATCGACACCTAAATGGCACGAAAGTTCTTAAAATTGACAGAAATGGGGTGAAAGTTCTTAAAATCGCCAAAGTAAAGGGGGCGAGCGTCTTAAAATCTAAAAAGCAATGGGGCTAAACATGTGAGAGAAAGGGGTCCAGAAAAAAATCCCTCAAGTGGAAATCTCCCCTTAAGCAGAACCTATTCTAAATCAGTATTTCGTAAAAAAATTAATCCATTATTTTCCTCCAGCGAAAACCAGCGTGTAACCTAAAAGACATGGGGCCTTCGGTTGGGAAATTTTTCTATCGAAAAATGTACAGTTTTAGCTTGAAGGGGTCTGCGCGGGCATTTTTTTAGTTTGAAGAAAGTCTGGGAAGGCATTTTTGTTAGCCTAGGGGACAAACTAGAATACTTAACTCGAAAATGGCAATAACAAGCAAAATCCTCAATAATAATAAAATCAAATATCCTATTTGTCCCACAAGAGGTCGGATCAGATAGTTTTATGCCTTGTTTTCCATTTTCCATCTCTCTCTCTCTCTCTCTTTCTCTCTCTCTCTCTCTCTCTCTCTCTCTCTCTCTCTCTCTCTCGATAAGCCATCTCTACTAGAATTAAGTCCTGACCACCTCGTTTGGATCGTAAGGTCTGTGTGGCCAGTGTTTCTATCTCTCTCTCTCTCTCTCTCTCTCTGTCTCTCTCTCTCTCTCTCTCTCTCTCTCTCTCTCTCTCTCAATTTCTTCCCCTTTCTCTGTTATTTTCTTTCTCATATCCTGTATGAAGGACATATATCCCTTCTCTGCTCCCACCCTCCCTCCTTCATATCCGCTCTCTCCCTCTCTCGCTCTCTCTCGCTTTCGCTCTCTCTCTCTCTCTCTCTCTCTCTCTCTCTCTCTCTCTCTCTCTCTCTCTCTCTCTCTCTCTCTCTTTCTCTCTATATATATATCTCTCTCTCTATATTAGTATATATATATATATATATATATATATATATATATATATGTGTGTGTGTGACCGAGGTGACCTGGTTTGTGTTTCAACTGGGGGTCCCTGGAACGAGTCAACAGGGAGGATAACTCACTTTGTTTGTGGTTGAGATATATATCTCAGTTCCAGCACTGCTCTTTGAGTGAAACAGTTTCTTTTTTCACTAAAAAGTAATATATACTTCCTCAGTGACTTAGTCACCACCTGACTGGCTATTCATCTTGGTTTCATATTAACCCCTTCTGTACCCCCTTTCAAGATAAATTTGTAAATTTTTCGGTAGAAAAATTTCCCGTTCTTTCTAAAATTAGAGGCTCGCTTTCGCTCGCCAGGAAAAAATTGACACCTAAATGGCTCGAAAGGTTATAATATTGACAAAAAAATGAGGCGAAAGGTCACAAAATTGCCAAACTAATGGAACGGAACGAACGTCTTAAAACCTCCAAACTAATATGTGTCGTGTGGTACCTGCTGTTAAGAGTGAGCAGCTGATAGGTCGTTCTTGAGTGGAGCTGAGCTGTGGTGTTTTCAGGTCACAAGGGTGATTCATATCCCCTTCTGGTATGATAAGGGCTGAGATGGTCAATATCTCTTTCTCTGATGTTATATTAATTTGATTGATAGTGATGATGGTGGTGATGGTGATAGTGGTGATGATGGTGGTGATAGTGGTAATGGTGATACTAGTTGTGGTATTATTGACAGACCTCTAATAATGACCTTAAATTCATATTGTCACCAACCCACCATTTAACTTGCAAATAAACCTAACTAATGAAATCACTGAAACTAATGAATACATGTGGTACTCCAAGGATTCGAACCTAGGATTAAGCATTTCCATACCAAAAAGTTGAATATATGTCTGTAGGTAGCTGAAGTTACATTAAATATATACCTAAATAAGTAACCCTGCCCCCTGAGAAAGGAAGGTCTTGTTAGGGGTAATGAGACCACCTATTACTGTTGTTAGTCTCTGTAAGCCCATTTTAAGGGGGATGGCCTTTATACCGGAATATTTGAGGGAAGCTGTGATAGTAGTGATGGTCATAGGCTTGGTGGTGGTTGTGGTGGTGGGGATGGTGATAGGGGTAGTATTAATGTTGATAGCAGTGATGGTGATAGGCTTGGTGGGGGTTGTGGTGGTGGGGATGGTGATAGAGGTAGTATTAATGTTGATAGTAGTGATGGTGATAGGCTTGGTGGGGGTTGTGGTGGTGGGGATGGTGATAGGGGTAGTATTAATGTTGATAGCAGTGATGGTGATAGGCTTGGTGGTGGTTGTGGTGGTGGGGATGGTGATAGAGGTAGTATTAATGTTGATAGTAGTGATGGTGATAGGCTTGGTGGGGGTGTGGTGGTGGGGATGGTGATAGGGGTAGTATTAATGTTGATAGCAGTGATGGTGATAGGCTTGGTGGTGGTTGTGGTGGTGGGGATGGTGATAGAGGTAGTATTAATGTTGATAGTAGTGATGGTGATAGGCTTGGTGGGGGTTGTGGTGGTGGGGATGGTGATAGGGGTAGTATTAATGTTGATAGCAGTGATGGTGATAGGCTTGGTGGTGGGGATGATTGTGATAGTGGTGGTGATATTAGTAATGGTGATGGTGGTGGTATGTATGTTGATAGTAGTGGTGTTGATGATGATGATGGTTGTGGTAGTGATATGGATGGTAGTAGTGATGGTGATAGTGGTGGTGATAATGTTGATAGTAGTGGTGGTGATGGTTGTGGTAGTGATTTGGATGGTAGTGGTGTTGGTGGTGGTGATAGAAATGTAGTAATTGTGTTAGTGATAATGGTGATAGTGATAATAGTGATGGTGATAGTAATGTTAAAGGAAGGGATGGTGATAATGGTCGTAGTGGCTGTAGTAGTAATATATTGGAGTGTGTGGAAAAGTTAGACTATGAGCAGCCTATAACGAGCACCTACGGCATTACGAGCCACTAATTAACAACCCAATGTTACGGTATTTGCTGTACATATTATACACACGCACACACACACACATACATACAGTATATATATACTTTATATATATAAATATATATATATATATATATATATATATATACAGTATATATATATACCGGGATATAATATATATATATATATTATATATATATTATATATATAATATATATTATATAATATTATATAATATTATATATATATATATATATTTATATATTATATATATATATATATACATACCATAGACTCCTCTATGATATATACAGTATATAGATATATATATATATATAGAGAGAGAGAGATAGAGAGAGAGACATACATACATACATACATACATAGATAGACAGACAAATAGATAATAATTATAAACCATAGCAGTGAAATATATCTAATAATTCAAGATACTGCCGTAATATAGTGCTGAGACTAGGGTTATTATAATTCAGGATACTGCCGTAATATAGTGCTGAGACTAGGGTTATTATAATTCAAGATACTGCCGTAATATAGTGCTGAGACTAGGGTTATTATAATTCAAGATACTGCCGTAATATAGTGCTGAGACTAGGGTTATTATAATTCAAGATACTGCCGTAATATAGTGCTGAGACTAGGGTTATTATAATTCAAGATACTGCCGTAATATAGTGCTGAGACTAGGGTTATTATAATTCAAGATACTGCCGTAATATAGTGCTGAGACTAGGGTTATTATAATTCAGGATACTGCCGTAATATAGTGCTGAGACTAGGGTTATTATAATTCAAGATACTGCCGTAATATAGTGCTGAGACTAGGGTTATTATAATTCAAGATTCTGCCGTAATATAGTGCTGAGACTAGGGTTATTATAATTCAAGATACTGCCGTAATATAGTGCTGAGACTAGGGTTATTATAATTCAAGATACTGCCGTAATATAGTGCTGAGACTAGGGTTATTATAATTCAAGATACTGCCGTAATATAGTGCTGAGACTAGGGTTATTATAATTCAAGATACTGCCGTAATATAGTGCTGAGACTAGGGTTATTATAATTCAAGATACTGCCGTAATATAGTGCTGAGACTAGGGTTATTGGAATAGTAGACAAAGTAAGCAAGAGCCAGCAATATATAGACAGAGTATAGCACACGATAATTGACCACTTGCAAGCTAAGGAAGTTGGAGCTGTACAGTCGGCCTAATAAGTGATATCTCGGCACCAATTATGTTTTGATCAATAATTGGTATCAGCAATATTTACACATGATTTCTTCTTTTTGAGTGAAATATACAAACATGTTACTCCACTTACCCACCCTATTCAACATCTGACAGACATTAATACAGCACAGAGCGAGCCTAACGTAATGACAGCTGAGACATGACTTATTAGCGCGACCGTACAGATCAGAAATGCAGACACAGTTGTAGTTCATTAGAAGAAGAAGAAGAAAAAAAAAAAGAAGAAGAAGGAGGAGGAGGAGGAGGAGGAGGAGGAGGAGGAGGAGAAGAAGAAGAAGAAGAAGAAGAAGAAGAAGAAGAAGAAGAAATGGAACGAGAAAGGAGTGAACAAACAATAAGTAAAGAATGCAAAGTAGAAAATATGGCTTGACAAACAGGAGGGTGCAAAGAACATGGGATCAAGAGAGAGGGGAGTTAAAAAGGGGGAGGATATCAGGGAGGAGGGGAGGAAGCTAGGAGCGATCCACTTAGCTTAGCCTATATTAAATTACTCCCTAAGAACGACAAACAATATCTGTGTACACTCAGATGTCATAGTTTCTAGCCCACTCTTAAATATTTGAGGACTTCACCTATTTTATATATATATATATATATATATATATATATATATATATATATATATATATATATATATATATATATATATATATATATATATATATATATATATATATATATATATATACGGTATATATAATTATATATAGATACACAAAAACTAGGTGGGCCCCCATAAAGAGAGATCCCCGGTACAGAAAGGGTTAATATTACAGAAGGGGTTAATATTATCCCATCCCGAGGCAGCACTATGACAATAAACTCTACGGGAATCACATCTCTCTCTCTCTCTCTCTCTCTCTCTCTCTCTCTCTCTCTCTCTCTCTCTCTCTCTCTCTCTCTCTCTCTCTCTCTCTCTTTCTTTCTCTTCATCTACCCATCTTATCTATCTAACTATCCGTCTTTATATCGTTTTATGAATACTGTATATATCTCTTCATCATAAATCATATTACCCTACAAAAGCCTTTTATCCCTGGCTGAAGAAGGGCTATTGTGTTGCGCATACTGAGTATGGATAAGACGTTAAGGAAATTGGTAGTTAAGTAGGTAGGTAGACAGAGAGAGAGAGAGATAGATAGATAGATAGATAGATAGATAGATAGATAGATAGATAGATAGATAGATAGGTTGGTTAGTAGGTTGGTAAATAAATATATTGATGGATAGATACATAGGCTGGAAGGTTGGTATATTTATATATATATATATATACTCCCAGCCGGACTCGAACCACCGGCAGTCAGGCTGAGTGTCCATGTTTTAATCTACTACACCACGGCGTGATAAAGGTTACAAGGAGTATAGAAACATTTAGTAGCTCATGTGCATTACAGGTATAGGTAGCGCCAGCGAACTTGACAATAATCTTTACCCCTTAACGTCTTATAACTCAAAATGAATTAAAACAATCGAGTTGACGTTTCTATAATTTGGGAAGAGTCCACCAGGGAATAGGTGTGGATGTTTATAGCCAATTTACTCTAGGTCCGTTTGCGTTACAGAGAGGTCAGGGATCAAGATTATTGTCAAGTTGGTTGGCGCTACCTATAGGACACGAACATGTGTATACAATGTTCGAGGACATTAAAGTTACAAATGCTATCTTTGTCATTGAAAAATTAACCTAAAGTGAAACCATCCTTGAATATTTTTCGAAAATTAACGACAGGAAATTCAATCTTCACAAAGGCTAGCAATGTCTTCTTGAACAAGAAACTTGAATCCCCCATAATGGCAATTTGGTGGTGTAATGGTTTATATGCTTATGTTCTGGGTGTGGTGTCCCAAATTCGAATCCCGGGAGGACCATATGCTTTCATTAGTTTATTCAAGAACATTTGGGGCTTGTAATTGATGATTAATGTTAAGAACGGGGTGTTACTAAATATTTCACAACTCTATAGCTACATCCGAGTTTGTACCTTTACATTTTGTCTTTTGTACAAATTCCAAGGACTTTCTTAACCCTTTGAGTACCAGCGACGTGTGGTATCTTTTATTCTAGCTATATTCAGACGATATTATGCAGCTTAGGAAGGATCTGCAGTAGTTGAAAGGGTTGGTTGAGATAGTTTGAAGCCATATTATTGCTAGAGGTCCTTCCTAATCTGAAGAAAAAAATCGTCAAATATTTGCCACAATAAAAATAAAAGGAAATCACCGGTACTGTAGGGGTTAAATACATTAATGCTATAATTGTTGCTCGTAAGGAAGGTACTGCTTCAAAAGTTCGAATTCTAGATAACTAATATTGTCTATACTGTACAAGCTCGATACAAAGGGTCTTACATAATATTGACTATACAAGCTCGATACAAAGGGTCTTACATAATATTGACTATACAAGCTCGATACAAAGGGTCTTACATAATATTGACTATACAAGCTCGATACAAAAAGGTCTTACATAATATATTTTGAAAACGGCTGGACAGAAACTAAGCCAATTGAGACCTAAATTCTATACCTTGAAGATCACTTCACAGATATCATATATCGTATATATACTGTATATGTATAGTATATACTGTATATATTGTGTGTATATATATATATATATATATACACACACACACACACACACAGCCACTACATTAATCAAAAATCCCCCCTTTCCATTCAGCCTCCTCCCATCGTTCCACACACATTCACACACACACATACAATACAGACACACACACACACACACACACACACACACACACACACACACACACACACACACCCCACTAACCTAAAACACCCTCTCTTCCCCTTCCCCTCATTCTACACACATTAACTAGTGCTAATTGAGTTACGGGAATGCTTATGGTGGAATGGTTTTAGCGGGATTCCAACCTGTGGGTGGTAGTTGTGGAGGGGGTGAGGTGTTGTGGATATTGTGGTACGTAAAGTGAGTGGG
The DNA here is from genome assembly GCA_032716605.1 of Paralithodes platypus. NCBI lineage: Eukaryota > Metazoa > Arthropoda > Malacostraca > Decapoda > Lithodidae > Paralithodes > Paralithodes platypus. Next base: position 3,296,734 of record CM064574.1, read on the forward strand.
AGAGAAGTGGATTTTATTGTGTAAAAGTGGATGTTATTGTGTTAAAGTGGGTATTAATGTAAAGAAAATTTGTTTTAATGTAAAGAAAATGGATATTAATTAAATAAAATGGGTATTTATGAAAGAAAAAGTGTATCAATGTAAAGAAAACGGGTATTAATGTACAGAAAACGGGTATTAATGTAAGAAAATGGGTATTAATTAAAGAAAATTTGTATTAATGAAAGAAAATGGGTATTAATGAAAGAAAATGGGTAATACTCTAAAAAGGTGGGTATTACTGTAACAAAAAAGGTATTACGTGATAAACAATAACAAGGGGGTAATTTGGTGTAATGATACGTATGACCTGTTATGCGGATGGAATACAAAGGGGATAGTAATGTGTGTGTGTTTGAGAGAGAGAGAGAGTGAGAGTGTGTGTAGGGGGAGATAAGAGATTATATATGTGCGGTGTGAGGGGAGGTGGATAGAGTGTGTGTGTGTGTGTGTGTGTGTATATGTGTGTGTTTGGATGCGAGATAGAGAAAACTGAGTGTGTGTGTGTGTGCGGGTGCGAGATAGAAAAACTGAGTGAGTGTGTGTGTGGATGCGAGATAGAGAATACTGAGTGAGTGTGTGTGTGTGTGTGTGTGGATGCGAGATAGAGAATACTGAGTGAGTGTGTGTGTGTGTGTGGATGCGAGATAGAGAATACTGAGTGAGTGTGTGTGTGTGTGTGGATGCGAGATAGAGAATACTGTGTGTGTGTGTGTGTGTGTGTGTGTGTGTGTGTGTGTGTGTGTGTGAATGCTAGGTAGAGAATACTGAGTGTGTGTGTGTGTGTGTGTCGACCGAACATATAATTTTGTACGAACAGTGTAAATTCAAGCTTAGGGAGTGTTTTATCTGGACCCCTTTCTCCCTCATGTTTAGCCCCATTAGTTGTGAGATTTTAAGATTGTCTACCCATTAGTTGGCTATGTTTATACCTTTCGCCCCATTTCATTGTTAATTTTAAGATCTATCGTGCCAAATAGATTTCGATTTATTTCCTGGCCAGCATTAGCGAGCCTGCAATTTAGGAGGAACCAGCCTTCGGTCGGGGCCTCCTAAATTGCAGACACACATACACACACACCTCCCCCTCCCACCACACACACACACACACACACACGCACATACACACACACACACACACATCACGAATAACACCCACACACACACACAATACACACCCACACAATACACACCCACACACACACACACACAATATACACCCACACGAATACACACGCACACGCACACACACACGAATACACACGCACACACACACCCACACACACAACCCATAACCCAAACACACCCAGCTCATATAGCCAACTATGGCTCTCACAACCACTACTATGGACCAACTTGTATAATATCCGTTGTGTGGCCTTACCAATCAGTCTTCTTATTTCCTCTCTTAGTACCACCCACGTCCGGTTAGGGTTCGGTTCCTATGCCAACGAACATGAGTTTTTTTTTTTTTTTTTTGGGGGGGGGGGATTAAGAGACAATAAGTAAAGGAAGGAAAAACAAATACAAAATATAGGTACAATGTCCCTAAATGTATCGGGGCTTAAGTCAATTTATAATACTGTATATATGAGAGAGAGAGAGAGAGAGTGTGTGTGTGTGTGTGTGTGTGTGTGTGTGTGTGTGTGTGTGTGTGTGTGTGTGTGTGTGTGTGTGTGTGTGTGTCTGTCTGTCTGTGTGTGTGTGTGTGTGTGTGTGTGTGTGTGTGTGTGTGTGTGTGTGTCTGTCTGTGTGTGTGTGTGTGTGTGTGTGTCTGTGTGTGTGTGTGTGTGTGAGGGGAGTAAAAATAAACTTGTAATGCAGTTTGGGAAGCCGAGTAAACCTTATTTCCTTCCTGGGAGTTGTCCTCGTCTCAATTCTTCTATAGACGTTAGCTCCATTTGCTGAAGTATATGAGAATGAGAGAGAAGTAGCAGATTTTAAGGGACTTTTTTTCTGGACCCCCTTCTCCCTCATGTGTAGCCCCATTTGTTTTGAGATTTAAAGACGTTTTCCACATTAGTTTGACGATATTAAAACCTTTCGCCCCATTTCTTCATCAGTATTATGACATTTCGTGCCATTTGTGTGTCATATTGTTTTTCCTGACGAGCGAAAGCGAGCCTGTAATTTAGGAGGAATGGGCTGGGACATTTTTCTACCGATAAATGTACACATTTATCTGGAAGGACTAATACAAGGACTAATACAAAAAGCCAAGACGGGCCCCCGTATTGGGTGTTTGTATTAAATGTTAATGGAGGTCTAGCGAGCAAACTAAAAAGCTGCCCTTAATGATGTCAGGAGTGGGAAGAAATTTGTGTGTGTGTGTGTGGGGGTGGGTGTGTTTTTGTGTGTGAGTGTGTGGGTGTGTTTTTGTGTGTGAGTGTGGGTGTGTGTGTGTTTTTTTGTCTTCTTTACAGTGTGTGTGTGTGTGTGTATATATATGCGTGTATGCGTGTGTGGTTGTGTGTGTATATATATATATATATATATATATATATATATATATATATGGAGTAGTCTTGGTAGTGTGCTGGTAACTCTAGGTTTCCAAGTTCGGATAATATTATAGGGATGGAATTTCAGTAACTCATTACAACGACCACCAACACGCCATAAAAACAACCTTTGCTGTTTCCAATACATTAGCATTGTATGAATATTCACATATTCAAAATACTCACTAAAATTGTAAGTGAAATGTTTATGTAGCGTAACTGTACAAATGCTATACGTCTATATTTAGCTATCTATTTACTCTGGCCCAATCCAAATTTTTCTATATATATATATATATATATATATATATATATATATATATATATACCGGTATATATATATATATATATATATATATTTTTTTTTTTTTTTAACCGAATATATCACAATGCTCAATAGGAAAAAAATATACTGACTGGGCCTTTGTGAATGTCTCGTCATGAAAGTGGTTAGCTCCATGTACATAATTATTTGTTTGTATATATATAAAAACTAAAAAGATAAGCACCTGAACACGATAATACATTGGATATGATCATTTAACCCCTTCGAGGATTATGACGCATTTTGGTAGTTTATTCTGGCCATTTAACCCCTCCGTACCGCGACGTCTTTTGTATTTTATTCTAGCTTTATTTAGAGGATATTGTGCAGCTTAGGAAGGATCTGTGGTAGTAAAAAGGGTTAGTGGGATAGTTCGAAGCCTGTTCCTTGCTGGAGGTCCTCTTTAAACTGAATAATATCGTCTAATAGTAGCCAGAGTAAAGTTTAAAAGACGTCTCCGGCACAGAAGGGGTTAATGATGCTTAGGATGGATATGTGGACATTCTAGGGTAAAGTTTCGTTCTATAAGGAAGTTGGAACTGTAGACATCGGTATTTAGCAGAATTACCAGCTAAAATACTTATAAATACATAAAACCCAATTCAACATGCTCTTTAGCCATCAGAAACCTACATTATTATTGCATTTCTGTTTACTATCGATATCTACGGCTCCAACTTCCTTATAGCCTGGAACTCGCCAGTAGTCAATTAACTCTCTACATAACTGTCTTGATGGTGTAATGGTTAGAGTGTTTATAATCTGTGTGTGGTAACCCAGGTTCGCATCCCGGTGGCTCACATGCTTGCATTAATCCTTTCACGCATTTATGACGCAGAGGTTGTCAGATTAGCAATAAGAAGTAGAGTTCTCTCACTCTTATAATTACCTCTCCAAAATTAGTTTTCTGCCCACAGCTAACTTACAGACAACTGCAGAGGTTGAAGTAACTAAACTAAAGGTTTCTAAATACCCCTGTTGGTAACAAAGGCTTTAAAGTATCCCCAATAGGCTCAACACAGCTAACTCAAAGACAACTGCAGAGGTTGAAGTAACTAAACTAAAGGTTTCTAAATACCCCTGATGGTAACAAAGGCTTTAAAGTATCCCCAATAGGCTCAACACAGCTAACTCAAAGACAACTGCAGAGGTTGAAGTAACTAAACTAAAGGTTTCTAAATACCCCTGATGGTAACAAAGGCTTTAAAGTATCCCCAATAGGCTCAACACAGCTAACTCAAAGACAACTGCAGAGGTTGAAGTAACTAAACTAAAGGTTTCTAAATACCCCTGATGGTAACAAAGGCTTTAAAGTATCCCCACTAGGCTCAAAATAGCGTCATATGTCGGAGAGGGTTAATTTCATTGGGAGGTGTTTGGTGTTGGAGTGAAGTTAATAAATATATCTCCATACACCCTTCCTAATCTGAATAATGTTGTCTAGTAACCTAATAGTCAGAATAAACTGCCAAAACGCGCCATAATCCAAAATGGTTTAAACGTTATTAAGGGGGGTGACCTGCTGCCTGTTATTTCTGTCCTTTTCTCTCTTTCTCTGGCTTGTATCCATTCGGCCCCATTCAGCCAACTATTTTAAGACGTTTATCCCCGATATCGGTTTCTTCCTGGCAAGCGATAGCGAGCCAGCATTATATGAAGAAATCCGGCTTCGCCGGAGAAATTTTTCTATCGAAAAATTTACAAATTTAGCCTGCTGTCAAACAAGAATAAAAAATATGCTGGCTCGCTACCGCTCACCAGTAAAACAATTGACACCTGGATGGGGATAAACGTCTTAAAACAGTAGGCTGAATGGGGCCAAATGGATACAAGCCAGAGAAAGAGAGAAAAGGACTGAAATAACAAAAAGCAGGTCTCCCCCCTTAAACGTTATTAAGCTTTGATATTTGCCATAGCGCTGGTGATTTTATAATAGCCTATAATGAATGAATCCACATGAATGGCTCAATAGTCACTCTTTATAGTCAGCAACAATGGTTTATTGTTATTTTAAAGCTGGGTATTGAGGGGGTGCATCGAACATTGAGTGGGTGCATCGAACATTATTTTAAAGCTGGGTACTGAGTGGGTGCATCGAACATTGAGTGGGTGCATCGAACATTGAGTGGGTGCATCGAACATTATTTTAAAGCTGGGTACTGAGTGGGTGCATCGAACATTGAGTGGGTTCATCGAACATTGAGTGGGTGCATCGAACATTATTTTAAAGCTGGGTACTGAGTGGGTGCATCGAACATTGAGTGGGTGCATCGAACATTATTTTAAAGCTGGGTACTGAGTGGGTGCATCGAACATTGAGTGGGTGCATCGAACATTGAGTGGGTGCATCGAACATTATTTTAAAGCTGGGTATTGAGTGGGTGCATCGAACATTGAGTGGGTGCATCGAACATTGAGTGGGTGCATCGAACATTATTTTAAAGCTGGGTATTGAGTGGGTGCATCGAACATTGAGTGGGTGCATCGAACATTGAGTGGGTGCATCGAACATTATTTTAAAGCTGGGTATTGAGTGGGTGCATCGAACATTATACGCCATGAATATTTTATTGATAGATATTTATATATTTATGTATTATAATTATTTATATATTTATGTATGGAATCTTAACCCCATGAGGATTATGTGGTAACCCAGGTTCGAATCCCGGTGGATCACATGCTTTCATTAATTGCATTAAAATGTGTTTGGTGTTGGGAGTGAAATGAATAAGTTTGAATATATGTCTCATGCGGGAATTGGGACATAAAATATAAATGTGTATGTGTGTGTGTTTGTGTGTGTGTGTGTGTGTTTGTGCGTATATGTATGTATGTGTGTGTTGGGCTTGTGTGTGTGTGTGTTTGTTGGGCTTGTGTATGTGTGTGTATCATGTATGTGTATGTGTGTGTGTCTGTGTTTGTTTGTGTGTGTGTGTTTGTGCGTGTATGTATGTATATGTGTGTGTTGGGCTTGTGTGTGTGTATGTGTGTGTATGTATCGTGCCTGCAGTAATGTAAGTGTCAGGGAAGGAAGGGCTCTCTCTCTCTCTCTCTCTCTCTCTCTGATTTATCGTAATAATACCCGCTGTTGCTTCACACGAGAGCTTTTATAGTCAACATTCGATGATTAAAAAAATTCTGGCAACATTTCTGGAATATTTTGCGCTGGTATCAAACACTAGATTGATGATAGATTAATATACTGTAGGTAACAGAAATATTTTAAAGGTTGACCTCATAAGCTGTCAGACCAGTGTTAACCCTTTGAGTACCAGCGACGTGGATTATATTGTATTCTAGCTATATTTAGACGATATTATGCAGCTTAGGAAGGATCTGTGGTAGTGAAAGGGTTTGGTTGATATAGTTTGAAGCCATATTATTGCTAGATTTAAACGATATTATGCAGCTTAGGAAGGATCTGTGGTAGTTAAAGGTTTTGGCTGAGATAGTTTGAAGCCATATTATTGCTAGAGGTCCTTCCTAAGCTAACAAAGGACGTCCCTGGTACTGAAAGGGTTAATCAGCTGCTAAGGGATACAGTTTACCGTCAGCTGGTAATGAACTGACTATAATGGCTAGGTTAAGGGGGGGTGACCTGCTGCTTGTTATTTCTGTCCTTTTCTCTCTTTCTCTGGCTTGTATCCATTCGGCCCCATTCAGCCAACTATTTTAAGACGTTTATCCCCATCTAGGTGTCGATTTCTTCCTGGCGAGCGATAGCGAGCCAGCATTATATGAAGCAATCCGGCTTCGCCGGACACATTTTTCTATCGAAAAATGTACAAATTTAGCCTGCTGTCAAACAAAAATACAAAATATGATGGCTCGCTACCGCTCACCAGTAAAAAAATTGACACCTGGATGGGGATAAACGTCTTAAAACAGTAGGCTGAATGGGGCCAAATGGATACAAGCCAGAGCAAGATAGAAAAGGACAGAACCAAAACAGGTCACCCCCCCCTTAAACTGCACCAAAACGTCTAAATTTTGCTAGAATATAATAAATTAATGTAGCCGGTACAGAAGGGGTTAACCCTTTCAGTACCAGCGACGTGTGTTGTATTATATTTGAGCTATGTTTAGGCGATATTATGCAGCTTGGGAAGGATCGGTGGTAGTTAAGGGGAGGTTTCCACTTTGGGGGATTTTTTGCTGGACCCCTTTCTCCCTCGTGTTTAGCCCCATTGCTTTTTAGATTTTAAGACGCTCGCCCACTTTAGTTTGGCGATTTTAAGAACTTTCGCTCATTTCTGTCAATTTTAAGAACTTTCGTGCTATTTAGGTGTCGATTTTTTCCTGGCGAGCGATAGCGAGCCTGTAATTTGAGAGGAACCGACCTTCGGCAGGGACATTTTTCTACCGAAAAATGTACAAATTTATCTTGAAAGGGGGTCTAGGGGGTGTAATTTTAAGCTTGATGGAGTTCTAGGGAAAAAACTAAATACCTCCCCTTAAAAGGGTTGGTTATAATTTATACTGTATATAAAATATAATATAGAACAAATACAATAGTACAAATACAAAAAATCTCGTTTGAAACCCCCCTGGAATCTCGGCTCTGACAAGGGAGGATAAAAAATTATCCTGTTATACAAATGGATGCGGTTGGTATTTTTCATCCTGTCCGGATTTCGTCATTTTATTTTTTATTTTTATTATTTTTTTTTTTTTCTCGAGATGTTTCCCAGCGCCGCAATTGTCGAAAAGAGGGAAGAAGAATATTGACGAGAGAGAGAGAGAGAGAGAGAGAGAGAGAGAGATTTATATAGGTTTACATAGATTTACATATATTTACATAGATACACTGGCCACAGACCCTACGTTCCAAACGAGGTGGTCAGGACTTAATTCTAGTAGATATGGCATATCCAAACGAGGTGGTCAGGACTTAATTCTAGTAGAGATGGCATATCCGATAGAAATGGAAAGTGGAAGGAAAGGATAGAAAAGAAGATAGAAAGAGAGAGAGAGAGAGAGAGAGAGAGGAAATCATTTACCCAGGTATACAAATGGACGCGGCTCGTAATTTTTCATCTTGTCCAGATTTGGGGGGATTAGGGGACAATCTTCTCTGGTTTTTCTTTATTGGTGAGATTTTGCCATTTTTTTTTTTCGAGACTTTCCAGCGCCAGATTGTTGAAAAGAGATGGAAGGATGGTGTCTGGGAAGAATATTGACGAGAGATAGTGTGTGTGTGTGTGTGTGTGTGTGGGTGTGAGGGAAGAGAGAGAGGTAGTGTGTGTGTGTGTGTGTGTGTGTGTGTGGGTGTAAGGGAAGAGAGAGAGGTAGTGTGTGTGTGTGTATGTGAGGGAAGAGAGAGAGAGAGAGGTAGTGTGTGTGTGTGTGTGTGTGTGGGTGTGAGGGAAGAGAGAGAGGTAGTGTGTGTGTGTGTGTGTGAGGGAAGAGAGAGAGAGGAGTGTGTGTGTGGGTGTGAGGGAAGAGAGAGAGAGAGGTAGTGTGAGTGTGTGGGTGTGAGGGGAGAGAGAGAGGTGTATGTGTATGTGTGTGTGTGTGAGGGAAGAGAGAGAGAGAGAGGTAGTGTGTGTGTGTGTGTGTGTGGGTGTGAGGGAAGAGAGAGAGAGAGAGAGGTAGTGTGAGTGTGTGGGTGTGAGGGAAGAGTGAGAGAGGTAGTGTGTGTGTGTGTGTGAGTGAAGAGAGAGAGAGGTAGTGTGTGTGTGTGTGTGGGTGTGAGGGAAGAGAGAGAGAGAGGTAGTGTGAGTGTGTTTTTTGTTTTTTTTTGTTTTTCCAACTTACTTCCTCTCGGGCATAGGCTGAGAGCCTTAACATTCACCGCTTTACAATGAACAGTGAAGCCCGTGAGGTCTTGTTCCAGTCTAGGGAGTGAGACATGTGAAGCACGTAGAGTACAACGAGCACCTGCCATCTTGCCTTCACATGAGGCACGGTGCTCACTCATGGCCCAAAACGACCCCATCTCTGAAGCCACCTCGTTCCCGTGCTTCACTGTCTCACCCCCTACACTCGGACTCTCACACTTACACACACACAACGCCACCTGTTGAGCAGATAACTCACCAGGCATTGCACCCTATAGCATATTTTGAATATGGGAATATTCATACAGTGCTATTTAATCAGGGAACAATGAGGGTATTTTATTGACGTTTCGGTGGGCTTGTGGTAATGCACTGATACCAGGTACAGCACAAATTCCATCCCAATAATATCTTCCCATTGATACATCGGGATTTGAACCCGGGACCTTTGGATTACCAGGCCAGTGGCAAGACCACTCCACCACACCTCCCCTTATGTGAGGTGTGAGGTGTGAGGGAAGAGTGAGAGAGAGAGAGAGAGGGGTAGTGTGTGTGTGTGTGTGTGTGTATGTGTGTGTGTGTGTGTGTGTGTGTGTGAGGGAAGATAGAGAGAGGTAGTGTGTGTGTGTGTGTGGGTGTGAGGGAAGAGAGAGAGAGAGGTAGTGTGTGTGTGTGTGAGGGAAAGTGTGTGAGAGGAAGAGTGAGAGAGAGAGAGAGCAATGACAAAGAGAGTAAGATCAAGAGAAAATGATGAGAGAGAAAGATAGACATATACAGCGAAAGAGAGAGAGAGAGTGTGAGCGAGAGTGAGAAAGAGAAAGACAAATTTGGAAGAGGAGAGAAATAAAGACAGACAGAGAGTGAAAGAGACAAACAGACACACACAGTAAGAGAGAGAGAGAGAAAAAACAAATTCATAATCTGTTTTCAAGCTGATTGTATATAGTAAAGTTTATATATTGATTATTCAAGTATTAGGAAGATTTTGCAGTGAAATACATTGTTGATTACGAAATAATAATAATAATAATAATAATAATAATGATGATGTTGATGAAGATACATATTACTTCCATATATTTCCAGTAAGTTTCGGGAAATCAGCTTTCAGGTTTTTTTTATTTTCCGCCACACACACACGTAAACACACCCACACACACATACACATACACACACACGTAAACACACTCACATACACACACACACGTAAACACACCCACACACACACGTAAACACGCCCACACCCACACACACACGTAAACACGCCCACACACACACACACACGTAAACACACCCAAACACACATAAACACACCCAAACACACATAAACACACCCACACACACGCATAAACACACCCACACACACACGCACGTACCTCCCCCCCCCCCCCCCACACACACCCACTATGAAGCCTACTAAGTCCCTCTTAAGTCTCTAAGACCACACTAATATGTTTACACTGGGGACCTACTTTGATGTCTTATAAAGCCTACTATAGCGGGGACTCTCTCTCTCTCTCTCTCTCTCTTATATATATATATCTATCTATCTATCTATCTATCTATCTATATGCTCAGGCCCAACCCCATTTTGGGGGTAGCCGACTCAAGACAGAGCAAGAACAGGGAAAACACAAAAACAACATAAAACAAAAAATAAACACAGATAAAAAACACAAACTCTCACACATCCAGGTCACCCAGGAGAAGACCCAGAGACCAGGGTTACCAAGGTCGCTCCAGCACTCCCCCGGCCCCTGACCACCCGGAGAGGTTCCGATCTCGGCAGGCAGACATGCAGCGGAGCCAAAGGCACAAGCCCTCCCACCACACTTCCAGGCACACCCTTCATATTAATCGTCTCCCCGGGCCAGGCGCCTGATGGACTGTTATCTAGTCCAACTTGCGCCCGACCCCTTACTCCAAATGACCACGTGTTCACTCAACTATTCACAAGCATTCTCCATTCACTCCTGTCCACCACCACTTCCCCTGCCTGATCTATAGTCATTCTTCTATCATCCAAAGCCTTTCTTACACAGTCTCTCCATCTCAATGGGGGTCTTCCTGCCCTTCTATCTCCCCTTGTACCTGACTCACATATTCTCTTTGTAAGCCTTTCATCTCCCATTCGTTCAACATGACCATACCAGCTCAGCACCCTTCTGTCCACTCTGGCTGACAAATGCATATATATATATATATATATATATATATATATATATATATATATATATATATATATATATATATATATATATATATATATATATATATATATATATATATATTATATATATATATATATATATATATATTGAGAGAGAGAGAGAGAGAGAGAGGCAGATAGACAGACAGACTTGGGGTGCATTTGAACAATCCTAAATTGGTTGCACAACTAACCTTGCATTTTAACCGGTTCTGTACCGGCGACGTCCTTTCAACTTTATGAAGGCTACTATTAGATGATTTTATTCAGTTTAAAAAGGGCCTCCAGCAATCAACAGACTTCGAACTATCCCATTTAACCCCTTTTACTACCACAGATTCTTCTTAAACTGTACAAAATCGTCTAAATATAACCAGAATAAATGATATAAGATGTCGCTGGTTCAGGAGGGTTAACCCCTTCTGCACGGGTGACGTATTTTAAATTATATTCTAGCTATATTTAGACGATTATGTGCAGTTAAGAAGGAGCTGAGGTAGTAAAAATGGTATAGTGAGATAGTTTGAAGCCTGTTGATTGCTGGAGGCCCTTTTGAAACTGCATAAAACCATCTAGTAGTAGCCAGAATAAAGTTAAAAGGACGGCACCGGTAGAGAATGGGGCAACAGACTGGGTGAATGGTCTGAGACACGGTAGGTGCCACTAGACTCAGAGAAGTGCAAGGTAACACATATATATCGGCCAAACAAAGCCCAAATCAGTTTATTCACTTTTGACCGAGACTCTGGAATGACTGACTGGGAAAAGGAATTGGGTGTTCTGATTAACAGTTAGCATTTTTAAAGAGGAAGAGTTTATGTATTGGTCGATTTATATATTTATTTATTTTATTTTTTATTTTTTTTCAGTTTCCTTCCTAGATTGCTATCAAACTTAAACATTCCCAATATCCCCTTTATAAATAAATTTTAAAACATTTCGGTAGAGAAATGTACCGGCCTCGTAAGTTACAGGCTTGCTATCGCTCGCCAGGAAAAAATCGACACCTAAATGGCACGATCGGTCTATATATTGACAAAGAAATGGGGTGAACATTTTTTTAAATCGCCAAACAAATGGACCGAACGTCTTAAATTTTGAAAACTAATGGGGCTAAACGTGAGGGAGAACGGGGGCCAGAAAAAAAACGTATAACCAGGCCGGGCTTCGAACCCGGGCCTGTAGCGTAGCAGTCCAACACCAAACCGACTAGACCACCGAGGAGCTATACAAGTGATCGATTCATCTATAACGACCACCAAGGAGGAAACTATAAAAGTGATCGATTCATCCGTAACAAGTTCTATCCACCATCCGATCCGATTCGTGATCATGTAGCCTAATGTCGTTCACACACACACACACACACACTCAAGCACTAGTAACTATACCTTGTTCCAATTAAGTAGGCCAAAACTCTTGAACATTAACTTCTATAACTCACAAACGACTAGAGTAATCGATCTAATATTTCTACCATTTGGGAAGGGTCAGCCAAGGAATAGATGTGGAAAGTTACAGCCAATTTGTTCTAGCCCTTTTTGAATTACAGAGGATAGAGGTCATGATTTATCGCCTACTTACAGCGAATTGACTGTAGTATAAGTCTCGGATACAAACCTTCCTGTAACGCTGGCTTTTAGATGATTGTTTTCCCAGACTCTCTTCCGTCAACATTGGTGTACTAGAGAGACTCGGGGATCAGTCAATACGCGGTAAATTATTCAGTTGGCCATCCCCTTAAACATACATGAGCTGTTGTCTTTGTATTACGTACAGGTGATATGGGTGTTTGTTTAGGCTCGTTACCAGTGTTTACATCTTCTGTCTCCTTCTCTCTCGCTCTCGCGGGGGGGGGGGGGAGACCCAACCATGTAGTGTTGGTGTCACACTTCCCGCATGTTTGTAAATGCGGGGGTAACAGATAAAAAAGGATCTAGAATCCATCGATAGATCTGTGCAGTACAGTCATTGATAAACATTCGTGGACCTCGCCTGTTTAAGGGGAGATTTCCACTTGAGGGACTTTTTTCTTGACGCCTTTCTCCCTCATGTCTAGCCCCATTGCTTTTGAGATTTTAAGACGTTTGCCCCATTAGTTTGGCGATTTTATGAACTTTCGCCCCATTTATGTCACTTTTAAGACCTTTCGTGCCATTTAGGTGTCGATATTTTCCTGGCGAGCGATAGCGAGCCTGTAATTTAAGAGCAACCGGCCTTCGGCCGGTACATTTTTCTACCGAAAAATGTACAAATTTATCTTGAAATCAAGGGGGAGTAATTTTAAGCTTGATGGAAGTCTAGGGAATCAACTAAAATCCTCCCCTTAACCCCTCTCGCCTTGTCTGATCATTGCCTCTACCCTGTTCCAAGTAAGTAGGCCAAAACTCTTAAGGGGAAATGGGCCGTTTTTCTGGTCCCCCTTCTCCCTCATGTTTAGTCTCATAATGTTTTCGGATTATAAGAAGTTCGGGTAGTAGACAGAGTTTGGCGATTTTACAACCTTTCACTCCTTGTCTTCGTCAATAATTAAGATCTTTCGTGCCATATACAGTAGGTGTCGATTTTTTTCTTGGCGAGCGATAGCGAACCTGTAATTGTGGAGGAACCGGCCTTAGGCCGTGACATTTTTATATAGAAAAATGTACAAATTAATCTCGAAGGAGGATCTATGGATGTGTGTTTTGTTTTTAAAGTTTGATGGAGGTCTAGGGAGTAAACTAAAAAGAAATATATACACTATGACAACATCGACCAAAAAATACACCCTTCCCCCTTAAACCTTAAACTCTCAAACGACTAAAGTAATCGAGCTTATGTTTCTACCATTTGGGAAGGGTCAGCCAGGGAATAGGTGTGGACATATTACAGCCCATTTGCTCTAGCCCTGTTGGAGTTACAGAGGTTAGGGTTCACGATTTCTGGCCTACCTATTTGGAACAGGGTATAGCTGTTAACCCTTTCACGCATTTATGACGCAGAGGTTGCCAGATTAGCACTAAGAAATAGAGTTCTCTCACTCTAATAATTACCTCTCCAAAATTAGTTTTCTGCCCACAGCTAACTCAAAGACAACTGCAGAGGTTGAAGTAACTAAACTAAAGGTTTCTAAATACCCCTGATGGTAACAAAGGCTTTAAAGTATCCCCAATAGGCTCAACACAGCTAACTCAAAGACAACTGCAGAGGTTGAAGTAACTAAACTAAAGGTTTCTAAATACCCCTGATGGTAACAAAGGCTTTAAAGTATCCCCAATAGGCTCAAAATCGCGTCATATGTCGGAGATGGTTAATTGTTCCTATATGAGGCTGGCGTACCAACAAATCTATCTATCTATCTATCTATATGCTCAGGCCCAATCCCCACTTTTCCTATTTTTATTTGTATTTTCTATTTGTATTCTATTTTATTATTATTATTGTTTTCTTTTTCTTGGGGGTGGCCGACTCAAGACAGAGCAAGGACAGGGAAAACACAAAACACAACATAAAACAACGAACAAACACAGATAGATAAAACACAAATTCACACACATCTAGGTCACCCAGGAGAAGACCTAGAGACCAACAAATCTGGGCTGTCTTATCTGTGGTCGTGTTTTCCCTTTGCACGTGTGAGTTTCAAGCTATAAGGAAGTTGGAGCTGTAAACATCGATATTTAGCAGAATTACCAGCTAAAATATGGTTGTAGTACATTTATAAACACAAAATCAAATTCAACATACTTTTTATCCACCTGAAACCTACATTATTATTGAATTTCTGTTAAATATCGACGTTTACGGCTCCAACTTCCTTATAGCCTTAAAATCGTAAGTGGTCAATTAACCACTTGCGAGTTAAGGCTATAAGGAAGGTGGAGCCGTAATCATCGCTATTAAACAGAAATGCAATAATAATGTAGGTTTCAGGTGGATAGAAAGTATGTTGAATTGAGTTTTATATATTTAGAAATGTACTACTGTACAACCGTGTTGTAGCTGGTAATTCTGCCAAATATCGATGTCTACTGCTCCAACTTCCTTATAGAATGAAAGTATCAAGTGGTCAATTAAACACATGGGTTAGCCAACCAGGTAAGAATTCACTCTAGGACATAAATCGTGGCTCTTGGTCTACGTTTTCGAAGCCGAATTGAATCGAATGTCCTTGTTAAGGTTTTATTCTAGACCCCCTTCTGCCTCATGTAAGTCATGTTTAGCCCAATTAGTTTTGACATTTTAAATTTAAGACATTCGCCCCTTTAATTTAACAATATTCAGACCTTTCGCCCCATTTCTTTGTCATTTTGTACCCCTTTCATACCATTTAGGATTTAGGTGTCGAGCGACAGCACGCCTACTTTAGGAGGAACCGCCCTCCGGCCGGAAAATTTTCTACCGATAAATAAACAAATTGATCTCGTAGGGTGTTTTTTTTATTTTTATTTTTTTTAAAGCTTGACAGAGGTCTAGGGAGCAATCAGGGATTAAAGAAATGGAGGGGAAACTGAAGTAAAAGGTAGGTGCCGTTGAAAAGATTTATCTAACTGAAGCTGCATGGATGTGTGATACTTGATCTGATCTGATCTTCCCATCCCTGCGAACAATCACCAGATCACAATAGATAAAACTCAGAACCAAGAACATGTGGATATTCAAGTTACTCACATAATACGTTGAATATATATCTGAACTAATATATCATCTGTTGCCAAAGAACGCAGTATTTTTTATCGAACAATAATGTGGATTTCGTTGCATTTGCTAGCACATGCATCATGCATCATTGACTCATTGTGTAAACAACGTCCGCCACGGAGAAGAACTTCTGAAGAAGGTTCTGTAGACTCATTAATTTGTAATCCCTTGCCATCCCCAACCTTGCTCGGCTATTATTAAATGTAAGTGGTCGTATGTAAAAGTTTTAGATTGGCGATGCTAGTTAAGACTAGGATGATACTCCAACCTGATCTGGTTTTTAAAAAGATGCTGCAATGCTGACGTAACTATGGATAAATGTGTTTCTAGTTTTAGGTCTATCGGTTTACGCCCAGACTACATATTGGTAGGATTCCTGTTGCATTAAGCTTATCATTTTAGGCTATATAGGGGTATATAGCCTACATAGATTCATTTATTAGGCTAATAGATAAACTTTAAATTTTGTAATTATTGGCCAGCGTGGCCGAATTTTTGGCCACCCGCGTATAGGCTAGCCCAACAGTCGGCCACCTGCTCCCAACCTAACTTTCGGCCACCTTCGGTCGAGCCCACTGTCCAGCCTTATTTTTAGCCTCCTTCCCCTCAACGTTGGCTAAATATATGTGCATTAGCCTAGCCTTGGCCTATTATTACCTGTTAGATGGGACTCGTCAGCCTTGGTTGGCAACCCATCTAGGGGAGACATTGTATTGTAATCCGGGTGGATGGGACTCGTCAGCCTTGGTTGGCAATCTCAGACTGTCTAGGGGAATAAACCTTGATAATCTTCAAGGACACTACATCCGCCCTATTAGGCTAGAAACAATTTATTGGTGAAAATAGGGACCAATAGACTCGCCCTAGGCCTATTTTTCTCATTATAGGCCTAGGGTAGTCCGCATGGAGGAATTTCGTTAGGCTATCGACACTTGAAAAAACCCGATTAGGCTAGCCTACACCGAAAAATAACACAAAAGTAATAGGCTAAGTCCTGAGACTTCCAACCGTAACCAAAGCATTGCGTCCAATGAATCCTTCGACTTGACTCCTCTTCTTGTTTTGAACGATGCGGTGGGTGCGATTCACCCAATAAATGGCCTACTCGCAAGAACAAGAAATACCATCAACCTGTTTTTGCCCCCTTACAGATCTAGGCCTACATAGTAACATAGGCTAGGCTATATGAGGATGACAATAAATCAAGGTGGGGGGAACCCCCTCCCTCAACCCATCGTGTATTCAATTTACCCCATAATTTCCCTTACCTACTGTAAAAGCCGCAAAGCGAGATTTACCCAATAAATGCCGCGATTTGACGCCGTATCTTCAGATTGATGGATAATGGTTAAGTTAATGCAAATCCTCCACTCAAACTATGAAACACTAGGCTAGCCTATATTCCTTGAAGAAAAAACAAAACACATGGTAAATTAGGCCGATGTAAATTGAAATCATTTAATCTTGTTGAACGTTACCTAAACCTTGTACAAAATACTGAAGGACAGTGCTGCCGCACGTCCGTCAGACGGTCAGTGCCACTTAAAGGTGGCGAACTCTACAATAGATAGATAGCCGTATCAGTGCCACAGCCTAACTAACATCGAGCGTCATGTGTCATGTCATCAAACCGACGATTGGAACTTTGGAAGAGACGGTAAACCCCGATTTTCGGCCCAAACGCTCTTATATTCTCATCGAAAACCACAAAACGTTATTAAATTGTCTCTAGCCTATTACTAGTACGGTATCAGACCAGAAAAGGGTGTAGGTTGTTGATGGATGCGTGGAAACCTAAACTAAATTTCTAATTAGTCCGTGGTGGTACCTGTCAAATGCGCGCCCGTATAGTAAAATTCTACCATGTAATTCTATTTGGACTACCTCCATAATTGCTCTATTATTATATTTTTATTTATTTATAATTTATTTACTTAGGCCTAGGCCTATTATATATATATATGTACTGTATATATATATATATAGGCCTAGGCTAGGCCTATGTATATTTTGTGTATAGCCCTAAGCCTAAAGCAATTTTTCCCATAATTTTTTCATGGATGATTCATGCAATGTTACACTCATTTGGTGTGGATTTGTGGAAATACTTAGCCTAGTTTTGGCCCCACTCACTCCCCACATCAACAATGGGAACCCTTTATGAAGGCAGGGTTTTGGGTGGTGGAGACAATCACAAAACTTTCGCATATCAGCATTAACTCAATGACTGTGGGGTACTAGGCCTATATAAAAAAAAAATACGGACATCACTGCGGCAATTTAGACAATTGCCGAATACCTGAGTACAGTTCAGTAAACCCACGCTATCTCGGACTAATTGGGGGGAGACCCAGTCCGAAATGTCCGATTTTCCGAAATGTCCGAAGTCCGACTTATGTCCGACTTAGGAGAGGAAAATGTCCGAATTGGAAGAGGGAGTCCGAGCCACCAGAGAAAACAGAGAGTTCCCTATGACAAACAACGTAGATTCAAGATAAATTACAGTACCTGTACAGTATCCTGCAGACATATATTATAAATATCACTTTCCTTCTCCATTTCACTGTCCTTCTCCACCTCACTGTAGCCTTAGATCTCGGAATTTTCCGAGATATATGACACCTGTCCGACAGACCATGTGGGCCCTCGGAGTTTTCCCCTTACATCTCGGAATTTTCCGAGATATACGGCGAACTTTCCGAGAGGCCGATGCCAGTCCGAGAAGTGCAGGTTTCCGACTTTTAGAGGTCCTAGATAGCGAGGGTTTACTGTAGTACAAGGCCTGGGAGGCAGACGAGCGAATCGCATGAAATACAGTACAGTAAACTTCCGTTAATCCGAAGGGCAGCGGACCGGCCCTCGTTCGGATTAGTGGATTTTTCGGATTATCGGACTTTACCCCTATGAACCTGTGGCCTGACGAAAACATTGAGGCATTAGGCCACCCAAATGACACAATGGTGCACACATATCGGCTCATATGTTCATGAAATCACTTCAAAAGTTTACCATTGTCATTGTAGCCTATTACCTACTTCAAAACATTCAATGGTCAAAGGAATCTGCTGATATAAACGTAAACACCATATGTCCGCATCGTCGTCTTCTTCTTCTTCCGTCTACTAGCGAGTTTGTCTTGCTCTTGAAGATCAGATCAGATGTGGTTCGGGAAGTAATGCCTTAACAACGGCACTTCCCTGAGAGGTTCTTGTAATTTTCTTTTTGTGACGTGCTCTGTTATATTATATTGTATTGAAAGCACCCTTGTCTTGTTGTCTTGAAAGCACCCTTGGGACGCTCCGATCACTGAACTATAAATAGTAGCGTATCGGAACTTCCAAAGGTGCGTTTTCAAGCTCAAGACTGCATGCGCTTGCAGAAAATGCGGTGCAAGCCAGTAGCGCATCAGAGCGTCCCAAGGATGCATTCAAGAGCAAAACAAACTCTCTAGCAGACGATGTGGTGTTTACGTTTATATCAGTAGCTTCCTTTGACCATTAATCTGAATGTTTTGAAGTAGGTAATAGGCTACAATGACAATGGTAAACTTTTAAAGTGAATTCATGAACATATGATATGTGTGTGCTCCATTATGTGTCATTTGAGTGGACTAATGCCTCAAAAAGGGGACTTTGGGACTTCTTGAAATTCGGACCATTGGGTGAATTCGGATTTGGCCTCAAATTGAAAAATTCGGACTATTGGGAGATTCGAATCATCGGTCGTCGGATTAAAGGACTTTTACTGTAGTAGGAAAATAACTTGTCTTGGTATCGTTAAAGGAGCCGTTCACTGTGGTTTGCACACTCGGTCATGACCAATATGTTAGCTTCTAATTTGACCATTTGTCTCAAACAACGTACCGTTACACGGTTACTACCGTTACCGTACATGCTTTACTTCGTACATCAATGTCGGGATTACAACACTTATCATGCAACGACTTCTTTACTTCTATGCTCACTATCCTATTCCTTGTTGTTGTTCCCTAAGCTGCCTGGCCGAACAGCCCCAAGTCCCTGAGGAAGGCCATGGCCACGATCGGGCTTTCCCACAGAGCTCTCATTGAGTGTAGATTGTGTTGTTGGCGTAAGTGGCTGTGTGAAATGCAGTCTTCTATGATGTGTTTGATGGTATGGGGTGCTGTGTTACATCCCGGGCAGACATCGACGACGGAGTCATCCAGTCTCTTCTGGATAGCTCAGGAGAGCTGGATGGTGTCCGCATCTCAGCCTGGCCAGGTGGACTCTGTCCTCGCGAGGAAGGGAGGATTCGGAAGGATGGATTTCGGGAGGTCGTGCTTGCAGCTGCGTGTTGTATGTGAGTGTGTGGATGGATCGGCGGGAGATGTGAGTATGGATGTGCTTCTGGAAGTTGGTTCGGGGTGGACAGGGAGGGAGAGAGGATAGTAATTGTGTGTGATACCGTGTGCTGGGTGTTGTTTTGATATTTCTTGGTGTCTGTGGGTGTGTTGCCATGTAGTTTAGTGGGTGGTCCTGGTTCGTGGAGGCTGCTGCCAGGAATTGAGTGCCTCTCATGTCCAGATGGTCTTTGACTGAGGATTTTGGTTTCTTGATGTAGGTGATCTGTGGGTGCAGTAGCTGTGCAGCCTGTAATGATCTTTAGGGCTTTGTTTTGAATAGTCTGTAAGGTCTTATGTGTTTCAGCTAGGTTAGAAGCCCAGGCTGGGCTTGCGTATTCCATCACTGATCTTATGTATTGTTTATATACTGTGGAGGTGGTTTCTTTGTTGTGTCCAAATTTTGTGTGAGCAAGTGACCTGAGGGCGTTAAGTCTGGGTGTCGGTTTCTTTTTAATATTTGTGGTGTGCTGTTTGAATGTCATATGAGTATCATATGTTACTCCTAGGATTTTGGGTGTGTGTGTATGTGTTAGGGGTGTGTTGTTTATTCCTTGTTGTTGCTTTCAGTGTTCCTACAACCCTCTTTCCCTATTGCACCCTCTTCCGCACTTCATCCTCTATACAGTACAGTACTGTACTCCCATCTTGACTCTTTGCAGTGATTACACTATTTGCAGTGATTACACTTCCCAAATACTTAATGAGCACTCTCCATTGCCTTACCATTTACAAATATATCCCCTCACACTCTGTGACTGCATCCCTCTCATAGATTGTAACCTTAGTCTTCACCACAGGCACAGTGACCTTCAGGTTCCATCTCCCACACACAGTTCCAAACATAATTACCAAACCCTGCAACTCCCACTCATTGTTGTTCATCAGCAAACATTAGCACAGGCAACTTTCACTCTCCCTTCTCTTACAGAAGTTACAGGAGTACTCTAACATCATTGTTCTTCCTTGGCTTTCTTTCATTACTCTACACTTCTACTGTATGAACCATGGGGCCATCACACACCCTCGCTTTCACATCTTTACTGCTTCCTTTATCACCCTCCTGAATGGTCTTGACCTCCTTCCAAAACATTTCCTTACACTCCCTCCACTTTCACTTAAGTTCCTTCCAAATTCATTATTCACTATTCTCTAACTCTCCTTCATTATTCTCTTCACCACTGTTTTTTTTTTTTTTTTTTTTTTTTTTTTTTTTTTTTTTTTTCCCTTCCTTCCAATCCTCATTCACTCTACTGCCCAACCACATCCTATATGCTTATAATTCTTGTTTCATCTCGGTCCACCATGCTGGGGTTTTTTCTCACTCCTCTCCCCCTTCTCTTAAGCCCACAAGCTGCATATATCTTCCTTGAACACCTCTTCAACTTCATGCATTTGCTCCAAGTTGAACCTACCTTTGGTGTTTTTCTACTTCTCTTGTAAACTTCTCCCTAATTCCCCCCTCATGTAACTTTTTCACCCTCATCATCGCTCTTCCTCCCTCCTGCCTTACTGTACCTCTCCTCATCCATTTCTTCTGCACTCTTACCTTCGCTACTACCACAGAGTAATCAGACAGACCCCCTCCAACTCCTCTATACACCCTAGCATCTAACACTGATTTTATCATTCAATCATCTATAGCCTACACACATTATAAACGAAAGCCTTCCGCTCCTCCACCTCTCTCTCTCTCTTCTTCCATTCCACTCTCCATGTGTATCTCAGAATACATAGTATTACATACCATAACAAAGCCTAATCTATGGTAACCTAACATAACATAACATAATTTAGCTTGTCAGGCTAACCTAACCCCTCATATACAGTACAGTATACCTAACTTAACTTGGCCACTCTTAGGCCTACTTAACCTGGCCACCCATACTTAACCTAACCACCCATATACTGGATATACCTAATCTTCTGATTTCCAACCTAACTGTATACCTAACCACCCAGGTAAAACAAACACCATCTGCTACACTACATAGCAGAACATCCACACACACCAAGGCACATCAAATCGCAGAACATCCACACACGCCAAGGAACATCAAATCGACTGTCCGCA
The DNA here is from genome assembly GCA_032716605.1 of Paralithodes platypus. Lineage (NCBI taxonomy): Eukaryota > Metazoa > Arthropoda > Malacostraca > Decapoda > Lithodidae > Paralithodes > Paralithodes platypus. Next base: position 3,318,705 of record CM064574.1, read on the forward strand.
CATGTTATTGTTCAAAGGTTCTGTCATCATTATCCTCCAAATATTATTGTCTGTATATTTTTATTTTTTTACTTTAACCCTCTTTGATAGTTCTCAATAGGTCTTAGTGTACTAGTGTCATATATTAATTTTTAAATTGACAATGTGTTGCAGCATGTCGATGTCCGAGCCAGAAGAGATCGGGGTGCCCATCAAGCTGCTCCATGAGGCAGAGGGCCACACCGTTACCGTGGAGACCAGGGTCGGGGAAGAGTATCACGGTCAGCTGCTCAAGGCTCAGGACAACATGAATATTTTGGTGTGTACAGTTTGCTCAATTAGTACTGTTAAACTGCTCATCAAAAAACACCTGTAGTTTTTCCCTCGTACAGTAGTTACTTCTGTCTATTGGTATCGGGAGGTCTGGGGTCAGGGATATACTGGAGGCCCCTAGTGATCCTGGGTCTCTGGGTCTTTTCCTGGTTGACCTAGTTGTGTGAATTTATATTTTGTTTTATTTTTTATGTTGTGAGTCCCTGTTCGGGCTCTGTATAGAGTCGTTCACGGGCCACCCCCAGCTTTGTGATATGTGCCTGTGTACATACATACATACATACATACATACATACATACATACATACATTGGTATAGTAAAGAACAATCAAGAATCCATGATGCCTTCAGGTACCAATTTTTAGAGGAAGCTACCATACTGATAATACCATTAAATATAAATGTCTTATATACTCATTGAGAATATTGGATAGATTTGTTTTTGTTTCTCTATCCATCACCAAAGTTGACATTTGTATTCTTTGCACACCTTACCATTGTTCTTGACTATTGCACCTTAGGGCCTATGTGTTGTAACACTGTTAAAATTGATATGGTGCAGGTGCTGCAGGGGGATTGTTTTTTAGTTTTGCTGCGGCACTATTACCATTATGCCAACATCAGTCAGAGCTAACATGATAGGGCAGTGTTATGGCAGGAGTTGATGATGCAGACTCTACCACCATGCAGGACTATTGTAAGGCAATCTTACTGTTGAAGTCATTCCTGTCTGATCCATTGCAATGTAATGGAAAGGACATGAAACCATTGTATGTACTATTAAGTATTGTAAGCTTAGGTTAGGACACAAATTAAGCACTGGTTGATATTTACATGTTTAGTTATCCAGGAACTTATTTTTACTAGCCACCTCGATGAGTATGGTGACTATACTGATAGCTATATTACCCTACATTTAATTATTGTATATGGTGACTAATAGGAGGTCCTATATTTATGCATCCAGGGCCAAGGGTTCATCAACGTTACCATCACATAGTAGGCTACTTACCATGCCCATTTTCCACCGCAATCTACCAGCATCATAAATTCTATATTCATCAACATAATATTCAAGGATTGTAATGCCTAAGAAGTACAAAAACTAGTGTGTGTTGAGGGGTGGTCCTGGCTGCTATGCAGGTCCGCAGTGTACTTATCTTAATGGTGGGATAAGTTAAACACTGGTAAAACTTATAGTAGGTTCTTATTGAAGGAAAGAGTTGGGTACAGTGATAGGCACGCCTGTAGAGGGTGGAGAGGCGACCATATCTGCTCGTAAACAATACCCCTAGCGGGAATAATGGACAACACTCATAACTGCCATATGGGCCCATATAGTTGAGTGCCTGTAAATGCTAGGGTACATATTTATTATAGAGAGATGTTATATATACTGTAGATGCTGATGCACCTATAAGAACTGGTGCACTTATTTCTCATATAACTACACCTCCCTCCCCCCCTCACGCTCGTAGTTCAATCTCGAGCGGACTCCTTTTTCCTCGAGTCGTACTGAACAACGTGGGGCAACTGCGGGATTATATGCTAAGGACGTCTGTTTCTGGTCATTGCAAGGGGCCACAGGGGACTGGGGGAGGGGGTCAACACTTTGGGGTACAGGGCGTCTAAGCGGCGGTTTTGCCACCACACGCGACCACTAGGGAGACGTACCTCGTAGTCCCTGGACTTGCCAAGACTCATGACAACTGCCACCTTGTCCCAGCGTTGCGATGTCGGGTCTTGGATCCGAACTTGCTGACCGACACGTAACCTGGGGAGGGGTTGTGCGTGCGCATCGTACCGGGTCTTAACCTGCTCGGCACGGTCGGCTGCATGTCTGTCACAGTCCTCGGCTTTGGTCTGCCACTCCTTAGCGAAGGATCGGGGATGGGCAGGGAGACATGTCCGAAGAGGATGGCCATACAAAAATTGAGCGGGGGAGCGGCCAGTGAAGTTGGGGGTGTTCCGGAGTTCCAAGAGACCCCGGTCGAAGTCCTCACAATCAATGTTGCCAGAGGGTGCAGTCTTAAGGATGAGGTGCTTGATAGACTTCACTGCAGCCTCGGCATGGCCGTTCGATTGTGGGTAATGTGGTGATGTTACCACATGGCGGACTCCCCATCGCTCCATAAAGTCCCGAAAATCGTGGCTGGTGAATTGTGGGCCTCCATCAGTCCTCAGACGGAGGGGAACACCAACTTCCCGGAAGTAGCGACAGAAGGTCATGATAGTCGCAGATGCAGTAGTGTCGCCTTTGCAGGGGACGACGACAGGCCACCCCGAGAGACGATCGACCACGACCAGGAAGGACTTCCCGGCAACCATGAAAAAGTTGGCTGAAATGGACTCAAAGGGCCTCGTAGGGTTGTCGTCATTCATGAGGGGTTCCTTCTGGAGGCTAGGCTGGAGGATCTGGCACGATTTGCAAGCATGAACAGTGCTGGCGATGTCGGAATCTATCCCCGGCCAGAAGACAGCCTGCCTCGCTCTGCGCTTGGTAGCCTCTACACCTCGGTGACTGTCGTGGAGTTGCTGTAGGGTGCGGCGGCGGAGAGCAGCAGGAACCACGATTCTAGGGCCATAGAGGACGAGGTCACCATCAGCATAGAGGTCGTCCCATATCTTCCAGTATGGGAGCAAGGAGTTGTGGAGGTCATACCGGTTGGCAGGGAATCCTGAGGTGACACAGTCGAGTAGGCGGACATACGAAGGGTCCGCTCTTGCTGCGGCTCGAATATCCTGTAGAGTCCTGTCGGCGTCTTGAACTGAAGATTCTCCTGGGTTGACGACGTCCTGAGGTGAGCGGCGGCAGCCTCGCACCTGTTGACATGTGTGATTTCCAAGATGGGCTTAGGAAAGTCAGGAGATATGATGGCTAACTCCCTGCAATGGCCGTAAGAAAGCAGAGGAGTTTGGACACTGTCGTGTACTTGAATCAGGGCGGGACACGATCTCTTGCCTAAGGTGAGGGTTGCCTGGAACACACCCAGAGCAGGTGCCATCTGGGAGCCATCTGCCGTGAGCGTCATAGTAGGCGACGGGGCATGCAGACTGCTCCTAGGGATACCCAGACAATCGAGGTGTCGCTGGCCAATCACCGTAACGTCAGAACCTGTGTCTGGTAGCATCCGTAGGAGGGATTTGACATCACCGTACGAAAGAGTGACGAAGATGGGTTGTGGGGTCTTGTCAGCAGAGGAAGAAGTTGATCCCACACGACGACAGTTGTTGTTCCTCGCCTCGTGGGACGTGTCGGAGTCGGAGGAGGCACCACTGTTGCTTGGAGAACCACCTCTGCGTTTTTCCTTCTTCTTCGTCGCCTGACAACACTTATCATAATGCCCAATACGGCTACAGAGGCGGCATTGGGCCTTACTGGCGGGGCACTTGACTGTCCGTGACCAGTGGCCTTGTCGTCCACAGCCGTTGCAGGTGCTCTGGGCAGCTGGACACTTGTCTGACCCATGCTGGCGAGCACAACACTGGCAGAAATCAGCTGGCTTCGAAGAGACTGCGGTAGGCGGAGTCCTGCTGTCTTCTGGAGCTTTCCTGTCTTGCTTGTAGGAAGAGATGGCTCTCAACTGGTCAGAAGGAGCACTAATGGCCGTTGTCGCAGACCTAGCGGCCTCATATGAACGGCATGTAGTTACAACATCCTGTAGTGATGACTTGGAGTCCAGGGAGATGAGTTTCTGTACCAGCTCCTTGTCTCTGATGCCCATAAGGATCACCATCTTGAGCTGTGTTTCCTCGCAGACAGACTAATTTCCAGGGCACACATCAACTTCCTCTGAAATTCGTTTAAGGCGGACATAAAACTCCGCAAATGACTCTCCTTCAAGCTGTGAGCAACTTAACAGCTCTCGTCGATGAAGTGCCTCATTCCTTAGTCCCTTGATGCGAGTCTGCAGGGCGTCCAACACCTCATTAACCGTCTTGTCAGTGGAAGGGGCGATCTGAAGGGTGTGTTCTAAGATGCGCTGCATTTCAAGGGTAAGACACATGCGAAGCTGGATCATTTGCTTTGCCGGAGGTAATTTGGAGAGGTCCACCATTACTGCGTAGTCCTCCCAGCGTCGTCTCCACTCACGGAACATCTGAAAGGTGGCGTCGGCTTTCAGTGGTGGAGGGGTCTGGGCTGTGGCCTTCTGTGGTGGGGGAGGTGTTGAAGGGTTTGGAGGGGGAACTTGTTGCTGCTGGGTTGGGGAAGGGGCCAACAGTTTAATTAAAGCCTGGAATTTAGCTTCTCTTCTCTTCTGATAGCCTCCTCATGTCTCCTTCGGTCATCAGCCTCTCTTCTCACTAGCTCATCGTGCTTCCTAGATTCCTCCAGATACTTGATAAACTGTAGGAAATCTGCCCCAGAAGGAGCTGAGGGAGTAGTTGGGGGGTAAGGAGTGAGGTGGGGTGGATGTGTGGGAGATAGTCGTGCTTGATCATTTTCCTGGTCTGACATTATCTTGGTTGGGTGACAGACAGATAGGTAGATAACAAAAACAGAAAGAAACCCCCACTGGAACAATTTTTCTGGGAAATAACAGGGTTCTTGCTCATAAAAGTTGCTGGTAACTAGTGCGTGCGTGTGACTGTGTGTGCAACGGTCCCAGTGTATGCGTGTGCGTATGTGTGTTCACTCCCGGGCCTCCTCAGTGTTGCTCCGGCCGTGGTGAGGGGAGGGTCCATCTGGACATGAGAGGCACTCAATTCCTGGCAGCAGCCTCCACGAACCAAGACCACCCACTAAACTACATGGCAACACACCCACAGACACAAAGAAATATCAAAACAACACCCAGCACACGGTATCACACACAATTATTGTCCTCTCTCCCTCCCTGCCCACCCCGAACCAACTTCCAGAAGCACATCCATACTCATATCTCTCGCCGATCCATCCACTCACTCACAGACAACACGCAGCTGCATGCACGACCTCCCGAAATCCATCCTTCCGAATCCTCCCTTCCTCGCGAGGACAGAGTCCACCTGGCCAGGCTGAGATGCGGACACCATCCAGCTCTCCTGAGCTATCAGAAGAGACTGGATGACTCCGTTGTCGACGCCTGCCCGGGATGTAACACAGCACCCCATACCATTAAACACATCAAAGAAGACTGCATTTCACACAACCACTTACGCCAACAACACAATCTACACTCAATGAGAGCTCTGTGGGAAAGCCCGATCGTGGCCATGGCCTTCCTCAGGGACTCGGGGCTGTTCGGCCAGGCAGCTTAGGGAACAACAACAACAACATGGTAGAATTACATTTAATTTACTGTCTAGCCGAGGTTATTTTTGGTAACTGAAGATACAGTTTTTATCGCCGTGCACTCCATTTATGACAGGGCTAGGGCGTGCCCTTGTTACAGTTAAGCCAGTATCACACGAGCGCTTTTTCCCTCAACATTTATACTCAACACTGGTCTGGCACCTTATGAGGTCAACATTTCAAATATTTCGGTTGCCTAAATTCATCTATCATCAGTCTAGTTTTCGATACCAGTGCAAAATATTACAGAAATGTTGATCATCGAATGTTGACCATAAAAGCTCTCGTGTGATACCGGCTTTACTGTGGGCTACAGTATAATTATGAGAGCTAACTGTATGTTTCCAGTCAGATACTGTAGTTATGTATGGAAACTAATATGAGTTTATGTGTCCGGCCCCTGATGTGGTCGTGTATGGTGCCTGCCTGTCAAATGGTAAGAGTACATTAAGGGGAGGCAGTTGGTTTTCCGAGTTCCGAGAACAGTTTCTTACTCTCCCTCCATTTTACACTCAGATTCCTTCCAAATTCCTCATCTACTCTTCTCTTACTTTCCTTCACTACTCTCTTCACCACCCTCTTACTCTCCACGTACCTCGCTCGTTTCTGTCTCTCGGAATCTTCATTCCCTCTACTACCCAACCACTCTCTATATGCTTTCTTCTTTTCTTCCACAGCTATTCTTACCTCTTCTGTCCACCATGCTGTACCTTTCACTCCCCTCCCTCTTCTCACTCCACACACCTCCTCACATGCTGCACAGATTTCATCCTTAAACACCTTGCTCATCTCCTCCACTTCCTCCATAACTTCCAGGTCGAACCCACCTAGTCGTCTTTCCACTGCTCTCCTGTACTCCTCCCTGACTTCCTCCTCCTGCAACCTCTCCACCCTCCTCACCATTCCACCCTCCTCTCGCCTCCCTCCAGCTCTCCTCACCCACTTCTTTTGTATCCTAACCTTAGCTACCACTACATAATGATCAGACAGACCCCCTCCAATACCCCTATACACCCTAGCATCCATCACAGATTTCTTCATTCGTTCATCCACACATACATAATCAATCAATGACTTTCGTTCCACCACTGTCTTATCCTTCATCGTCAACATCCGTTTCCTCCCTCATGTTTAGCCCTATTAGTTATGAGATTTCAAGACATTCGCCCCATTAGTTTGGCAATTTTCAGACATTTTACCCCATTTCTTTGCCAATATTAAGACCTTTCGTGCCATTTAGGTGTCAATTTTTTTCTTGGTGAGCTATAGTGAGCCTGTATTTGAAGAGGAATCGGCCTTCGGCCGGGAAATTTTTCTACTGAAAAATGTACACATTTATCGAAGGGGGGTCTTGTGGGTGTTTTTGTAAGTTTGATAAAGGTTTAGAGAGCAAACTAAACCCCCTCCTTAACCATTGAGCCGAACCAGTAAATTATGCTGCACAATACCGTCTGAGCTCCCTTAATTTTATGATCTATATTTTATTAATTTGACCACAACACCAAACACCCCCAATGAAATTATTTAAAGTATATATGTGATCCACCAGGATTCGAACCTGGGTTATCACACACAGATTTTTGACACCTTAACCATTACACCACCAGGACGGTTAAAGGTTTATGCACACGCCTACGACTTATTATCCATTCTCGAATAATGGATATTAATCTAATCATGTTCATATTCAGATGGGTGCATGCACAGTGACTGACCGTGATGGCAACACCACCACCGAGCTGGAGCACGCCTTCCTCAGGGGCTCCAAGATCAGGCTCGTTATCCTGCCAGACATTCTCAAGGTGGGTGTGTGGGCTGTCAGTCCTTCGTTTTTTAGTTAGGTCCAGTCATAAGCCATATTAAGTATATCGCTACACCTGTTTGAATGTTAACTTTGAAAGAAAAACTCTGAAACCATTAATATTTTATGTAGCACTATTATCTGGTGTTCAATATAGATTAATACGGGTGCATGATTATTATGGCTAATGAATGTACAGTACAGTAATTCTTCACAATTGTAGTTACATTTTTCTAGCAATATTCTCCAATTTATAATTATGAATTAAGAAATAATGTCAAGAAGTAAAAAAGTAACTGAGGAATAGTTGTATGGAGGGGGGATATAAAGGGATGAGAACCTTGAATTTAAGAGCAGTAGAGATCAGTTATTTCAAAATTGTATCTGTTGTGAACAGGCTGGATGGTCTAGGTAATAGGGAGGTGTAGGAATCTCAGAATAGAAGAGCAAGCTCTGGGCATTGAATTTGGAGTGGTCGAATAGAAGTAGAGAAGTACAGGACGAGGAGGTAGTTTGGCCATATACATAGCATGAATTGAGACATAATGCCAAGAAAGATGCATGAAAGTCTAGTACGGTACTGTAATTGAAACAGCTAGTACTTATATACCACTAATAGTATGGGAGATTAATTAAAATTTAAAACTTGCAAACTAAACAAATCAAATCAAAATTGCTATGTGGAAACAACACTAAAATAAAAAAAATGAAATTAAAGAACACAATCCACCACATACGGTGTACATCACTATATGAGCAAGTCAATCTGGTTCCCAAGCAAACTGATCGCACACATAACAATGCACCATCGTCATGTTCAAGGAATGAGTCAATTTGGGGAAAAACATATTAAAGCGTAAATTCCTCATACTAGAAGGAGAATCTTGGCAAAGTAGCCTAGAGGCATTTTTCCCATGGTCATTCATTATATAGTTGGAGTTTCCTATGGGGAAGCTGGGTGTCAGAGATGATGTAGAATTATTGGAGCGACGATGCTGAAGTGGAAATAGCCAGACTCTTTGAATGAGGGAGATGTATTATTCATGCCTTTGATAAATATACAATATTATGAGATCTTGTACACCAACAGAGGGCACCTGTGTTTGCCAACATGAGGCCTGCACCAGAACCTGCTTTCAGAGGGAGAGGTGGCTTCACGAGGGGCTATGGTAAGTCACTTTATAACGCAGTGGTTTAGCTTAGTTTTAATTCAACAACAGTTGCTTTCTTCTAATCTTCTTATTTACCCTAACTGGGCATAATCTAACCTAGGTTGTTAAGGAATGTAGCCATTTTGACCTGCTTCCCTTCGGTTTAATAATTGTACAATAATAATAGTGTGGTAAATCAGTACAGTAGTGTGTATAGCAAGGAGCTTCATTATCTGACTATTGGGAAGGGGTTCACTGTACCTTTCCATATAATCTGGATCATGTCCCCTTCCCTGTTGTTTTGACAATTGGGAAGGGGTTCACTGTCCCCTTCCCTGTAGTCTTACCATTGGGAAGGGGTTTACTGTCCCCTTCCCTGTAGTTTTGATTATTGGGAAGGGGTTCGAATCACTGTCCCCTTCCCTGTAGTTTTACCATTGGGAAGGGGTTCATTGTCCCCTTCCCTGTAGTTGTTGTTGTTGTTGCTGTTCCTCAGGCTGTCTGGCCGAGCAAGGCCAAGGCCATAACCGAGCGCCCCCACAGAACCCTCCCTGCTTACCACTAATAATGCCCAGGTGACTGAAGCCACTCAAAGGCGGGGAGCTGAGGAGGGTGCGGAAACGCCCGGGAAACAAAAGCCCCACCCAAGGCCCTGTGCCCCTCAGCAATTATGAAGGGAAAGTTGAGGGGGCAAAGGAAAAATGTGACGCTTTGGCTCCCAATCTGCCAGGGTTGGCAGTAGGGAGGTCAATCCACGGAAAAGACGCCGTCACTTGAGATCTAGAAAATATATAAGTAAAAGGAACAGTCAGAGTAAGCTATGGGTATGGCAGAGAACGCTCAACTCTCATTCTGATAGACCAGCGTTACAATACTTAGCTATGAGTATAGTTAGTTATGTAGAGCAGATTAACCAGACCACTGAGCTCCATACAGAACTCTCATAGGTCTGGCCTCTATGAGTATAGACTGATAGGTCTTTTTTTAGGCAGATTGGTTTCTGGAATATGTCTGACATTCTTAACACTATATAATTCATTTTTTTTATTTTATTTTTTATTTAAAGGAGAAAGTATAATTTTTAATTTTTAATGCATATTAATTGTTTGTGTGTTATCAGGGATGCGTGGACGAGGTGGACGAGGTGGACGTGGAGGTTACTAACCATAAGGCTCTACAGGCTACCTGCTTCACAACACTACCACCACCACGACTTAACCACCACTACACACCATAACCACCATTACACACCACCACTGCCAATACTCAACATAACCACCATCATCACTACAAACAACCACTTAGGCTGATTTACACAATCTCTTTTCCCAGTAACTTTGGATGATGTGCTTCGAAGTTCAACATTTTGAAAGCTACAATTACTACATGTATAAGAATCTGACTTCAGTATAGTTGCAAATACCATTTATAATGTAAAACTTGCTAAATAAACAAACCAAAACAGGGATGTCATATTTAAAGGAGACTTGAAATGCTGCCAAAAACAAAGATGCCGGAAAAAGCGCTCGTGGACTCTTGTCTATAGACTGGCTATCTAAACTGTACTCCCTTCATATTCTGATGTTTGAGTCTTAAACAACAACAAAAATGCAAATTTAGCATCAGCAAATAGCTTTGGTGCTATCTTTGATATTTGATGCCATTACACTTATCCAATTAAAATGTAAAACTTGCAAAGTCAAACCAAAACTGGGACAAAGACAATATAAAATCAAAACAACATATCAAAATCGCTATGTGGAAACAACGCTTACTAAAATAAAATTTATGAAATGAAAGAACACAATCTACCACATAGGGTGTACATTACTACATGAGCAAGTTAATCTAGTTCCCCAGCAAACTAATTGCACACATAACGACGCACTATCGTCACGTTCAGGGAATGTATTTTTCAGTTTGCAGCCTCACAGAGTATAACACCAATTTTATATTGGGTTAAATTTACCACATAACAAGTTTCTGTTTTATAGCTATAAGATTTACTTTACTGATTTAATAATGCAATATTAAATGTTATTCTGGTTGAAGCCTATCGCTAATCTTTTACTGTTTTCTTTATGGTTGTATTTGTAGCTTGCCTTTGTACAGTCATTTGTGAATTTATGTCCTGTTGGTTCTTCTTTGCATGACCCCCCCCCTCCTGATACCCAATTCTAAGGCGCATTCTTCAACCTATTCAGCATAAGGAAGCCTTTCTTTACTTTATAAGTAATACCCCGTTCTTAACATTAATCATCAATTACAAACCCCAATGTACTTTAATAAACTAATGAAAGCATATGGTCCTCCCGGGATTCAAACTCGGGACACCACACTCAGAACATAAGCTTCTAAACCATTACACCACCAACACTCCAGATATCCTTACATAATTTTACTCCTCTTTGGAAGGCCCTTTATGAATCACCCTCCGACTCCCATACTTTCTTCCCGAGCTGAATATAATTGTCTCTTGATAGCCAGAATAATAGTAAGAATTGTCATGGTACAGTATATGGAATGGGTTAAGGGGAGATAGGCCGGTTTTCTGGACCACTTTCTCCCTCGTCTTAACCCCATTAGTTCCAGGCAATAGTCTCTCCACTTGGTTAGCAGATGATGTGATAAACATAATCTTCTTAGGGACAAGCCATACAAATTTGCTAACAAGTTTGTTTCGAAGCAAGGGACTATCACTTTGCCAAATATATATGTTTTTTTCTAACTTTTGCCTTTACAGTATATTGTCTCCTTGTTTTGGTTTGCTTATTTTGCAAGTTTTACATTATTATTTCCTGTTTTGTTATCTCGCCTGCCAGCCAACTAAAGAAACTTGTGTGGAACTCGGCATACAGTACCAGTAAATAATTTAGGTTGAATAGTTGTTGTTGTTGCTGTTCCCCAAGCTGCCTGGCCGAACAGCCCCAAGGCCCCGAGCAAGGCCAAGGCCATAACCGAGCGCCCCCACAGAACCCTTCCTGCCGACCACAATAAAGCCTGGGTGACCGAAGCCACTCCTTGGCGGGGAGCTGAGGAGGGCGCGGAAACACCCGGGAAACCAAAGCCCCACCCAGGGCCCTGTGCCCCTCAGCAATTATGAAGAGCAAGTTGAGGGGCAAAGGAAAAATGTGACGCTTTGGCTTCCAGTCTTGGTAGATTGGGAGGTCAATCCACGGAAGAGACGCCGTCACTTGAGATCTAGAAAATATATAAGTAAAAGGAACAGTCAAAGTAAGCTATGGGTATGGCAGAGATCGCTCAGTTCTCACTCTGATAGACCAGCCCATCACCACATGACTAGAACCCAATCCTCTCAGCATCAGCTAGGAAAGGCCCTAGAAAGCCGCCTTTGGCGGGGGGATGGCTCCCCTATTTCAAACCTTTTCGGGGTTGGGCACCCGCCCAATAGTACTTGTATATAGCTTCCAGCTCAATTGATAAAATGTTCAGTTCTCTGTATATGTCTATCTTATGCAACATATCCTTATATGGTTAAGGTGGGTGGGTGCATTTATTTGTCTTTTTATAATTTTTGTTAGTTTCCTCCCTAGACCTCCATCGAGCTTTAAACCCCCCCCCAGACCCTCCTTCAAGATAAATATGTACATTTTATTATTGAAAAATGTCTTGGCCAGAGGCCGGTTCCTCTTAAATACAGGCTCGCTATCACTCGCCAGAAAAATATTGGCATCTAAATGACACAAAAAGTCTTAATATTGACAAAGAAATGGGGCGAAAGGTCTTAAAATCGCCACACTAATGGGCTAAACGTAATAAAATGTGAAAACTAATGGGCTAAACATGAGAAAGAAGGGGGGCCATAAAAATGACACATCTCCCCTAAGGTACTATACTCTTTCATTATGGGTATTTAGAAACCATGATCTACAGTTTTCAGAATTCATAGTGTAGTAACAAGTACGGTAAATTAATTGTTGGTTTTGCTTGTGTTTACAATTTACATGCAAAGGTATTTTTAATATGTATTATTATTTATATGGTGTTTCATGCATTTCATCATTGGTAAGATTGATTTAATTTATATCTAAAATTTATATATTTTTATGTATATCGTTGGGAGGTGTTTGGTGTTGGGAGTGAAATGAATTTATTTTATATTTTACGGTATTACCAGTTATATTTATTTCATCATTAGTTAGATATATTTAACTATTATCTTAAATTTTGAGTTATTTTAAGCTTTATATTAGTCATACAGGTATTGTGCTTTCAATACAATGTATTTATAAGCCACTAAGGAATATTTGTATTAGTCAATATACTGTATATCTATATACATGTTCCAAGTTTCATATGAATTGTAAATTTAAACATTTTACATAATGCATTTTTGATATCAATTAATAAATTTTGATAAATTTACACCGGTATCAGTTTCATTACCACTTTAAAGGGAGATGGGTCGTTTTTCGGGTCCTCTTTCTTACTCATGTTTAGCCCCATTAGTTTTCAGATTTTAAGACGTTCGAGGATTCACGAACGGCAGTGAGGGTGAAAAGAGTACCGAGTGAGGAATTTGCAGTTTGCGTTGTAATCTACCAGGGTTCTGTGTTAAGCCCTTTCCTATTTGTTATGGTACAAAGGAAATCAAGCAACAACAGGTCTAGTGACCCTTCTAGGACTTGGAAGTACTGTCTGGAAATTTTAGAATTGGGCTCCCCCTGGGAACTGCTATACACAGATGAACTAATACTAATATTAAATTAAAATGTAAAACTTGCAAACTAAACAAACCAAAATTGGGACAAGGACAATATAAAGTCAAATTAAATTATCAAAATCGCTATGTGGAAACAACGCTTACTAAAATGAAAATTATTAAATAAAAGAACACAATCCACTTTGCAAGTTTTACATTATAACTTATTACAGATAATGTGCAAGATGCTGAGGCCAAGTTCCAAAGATGGAGAGAGGATTATGAGTTAATATATATATAACCTCTGTCCCCAGTCAGTCGACGCCCTTCCTCCCAACCAGCACCGCCTTCATCCATATACTTCTTTACTCCATCCTTCCACCTCTCTTTCAGTTTACCTCTCCCTCTGTCCTTCCACCTCGCTCTCGTACACTCTTTTAGTCATTCTCTCGCTTCCCATACGTTCCATATGGCCGAACCATCTCCAGGTGTTCCATTTCACACTTTCCAGCACATCTACCTCCACACCACACCTCCTTCTTACTTCCTCATTCGTCTGTCTATCCTTCAATGTAACTCCGCACGCACTTCTCAAGTAACTCATTTCCACCCCTCTCACTCTTGGTCTGAGTCTCTCCACCAACATCCATGCTTCCCTTCCGTAAGTCAGTGTCGGGATTACCACACTGTCATGCAAGGACTTCTTCATTTCCATACTGACCACCATATTTCTTGTTACTGCTTTCAGCGTTCCTACAACCCTCTTCCTCTGTTGCACCCTCTCCCGCACTTCTTCATCCATAGTCCCATCTTTACTCAACACACTGCCCAGATACTTGAATGAGCTGACAATCTCCATAGCCTGACCGTTCAACTTCACCTCACACTCTGTGGCTTCACCCCTTTCGAAGACCATAACCTTGCTCTTCCCTGCATTTACCTTCATATTCCGTTTTTCGCACACTGTTCCAAACTATTATTTACCAGACCCTGCAACTCCCATTCATTATCGCTCATCAGAACTGTATCGTCAGCAAACAGCGGTACAGGTAGCTTCCACTCATTTCCCTCCTTTATCAGCGATACACCAACATCCACTGCTCTTCCTTGTATTTTTTTCATGACTCCATCCATACTATACAGTAAACAACCATGGGGACATCACACACCCCTGTTTCAACCCAACATTCAGATCAAAGAACTTGCTCTGCTCATTCTCCACACGTACTGCCGCCTTTGCACCCTCATACATCCTCTTCACTGCTTTCAGCAACTTTCTATCAACTCCGTATATTCTAAGTACTTTCCACATACCTTCTCTATCTACTCTGTCATATCCCTTCTGGTTTCGTTCGTGGCCACCCCTTCGGGGATCACGGCGTCAGGCAATAGATAGATAGATAGATATATAAAACCAAGGTTTTGCACAGTAGATTGGGGCTTGGGAGATGTAGAAAATAAAGTGGTGTATACCCATGTGCTGTACAGTATGCAGAAATGGGTGGGCGCCAACTCCATTCAGTGTAGCTTCTGCCGTTGCTGGGTACACCATACCCATAGCTTACTCTGACTGTTCCTTTTGTAAGTAAGTACTCAGACCCATTCCCCTTTTTTATTTTATTTTATTTTATTTTATTTTTTCTTGGGGGTGGCCAACTCGAGACGGAACCCGAACAGGGAAAACACAACACAACAGAAAATAATGAATACACAAAAACAAATCACAAATTCACACACATCTAGGTCACCCAGTTGAAGACCCAGAGACCAGGGATCACCAAGGTCCCTCCAGCACTCCCCCGGCCCCTGACCATCCGGAGGGGTTCCGGTCTCGGCAGGCAGACATGCAGCGACCCGAAACCGCAAGCCCGCCCACCACACTTCCAGGCGCACCCTTCATACTGGCTCCCCAGGCCATGCACCTGACAGACTATTATATAGTCCAACTGGCGCCCGACCCCTTCTCCCAAATGATCACGTGTTCTCTCATCTATTCACAAGCATTCTCCATTCATTCCTGTTTATTACCACTTTCCTTGCCTGATTTATAGTCACTCCTCTTATCACCCAAAGCTTGTCTTACACAGTCTCTCCATCTCAATGGGGGTCTTCCTACCCCTCTATCTCCCCTTGTATCTGACTCGCATATTCTCTTTGTAAGCCTTTCATCTTCCATTTGTTCAATATAACCATACCAGCCAAGCATCCTTCTGTCCACTGGCCGACAAATGTTCCTGTTGCCGCCACTCTTCTACGTATCTCTTCATTCCTCAATCTGCCTCAACGATTTACTCCACACATACTCCTCAAGCAGCTCATCTCTATCACATCCAGCTTTCTTCTCTCCTTTGCCTTCAGAGCCCATGTCTCAGCCCCATACATCACTGTTGGCACAACAATTCCTTGATACATTGCACTTTTAACTTTCATTCCGAGATTTCTCACCTTCCACATACTCCCCATTGCTCCGAAAACTTTCCTTCCTTCACATACTCTCTGATTTACCTTCATTTCCATACCTCCATTCCTGCTTATCGTTCCTCCTAGATATTTAAAACACTCCACTTGTTTCAATATTTCCCTATTCAGCCTCAAATCTAGATTCACCCTACGATCACCCCTATTACACACAATTATTATACCCAGGGGGTAAGGGGGCCTTCATCTAATGGTGGAGGAAAAACAGAATATGCCTCGCGCATCCTATTGCGTGTCACACAAGGCGACTAATAGGGGGGATGGCGATAGACTTGTGGACCAACAGCCATTACTATGCAATAAAGTCTTTATCTTAGCACTGCCGAGGCCGGTGAGGTGCAGATAGGTGCCACAGGGGACTGAGTCTTACCTGGGTGCTGTTTGGCACTACACATGTGTTGGGGCAAGACTTTATTGTTATATAGTTCAAATTGCCTAATATACAGTAGAGTCTTGCTATAGTGCTGTCTTTTTGTAACGCTGTTAAGGCTGGTGTGGTTGCAGATACTGCAGGTGCAAGTGAAGCAGGGGGACTTGAGTCTTACTGAGACACGGTTAGCACTATACCAACATCAGCCACATTGATGACTTGGTGGGACTTTACTGTACTATAGTACACTCCAACTACTGAAAGGCAACCCCGTCTGAGCCGTTACAATGCATGTACAGTACTGTAATGGAAAATTGCATTAAATAATTGTATGTATTAGTCTACGGCATTGTAAACCCATGTTTCACTATCTTCCGCAGGCGTCGTAGATAAATTTATATGTTTCTAAGTTTCGTAGGTAGTGACGTTGGTATCAAGTTAAAAAAAATATCACTACCTAACCACATCAATTAAAAAAAAAAAAAAATCGATAACCTACAGAATCTTACCTAACAATAACTTACCCAAAACTAGGTTAGCTTAGGTTAAATAAAAGTTAGGAATGCGATCTATAATCCACGGGAGTCGCAAATATAGACATGTTATATGCCAAGCTCGATTCTGTTAGGGCATATTCATTGCCCTGTTTGACTTCAGTTACTAAAGTTGCTAAAACATTATTTCCACATAGCGATTTTGATAAGTTCTTTTGTATTTACATTGTGTCGTCCCTGCTTTAGTTTATTTATTTCGCAAGTTTTACATTATAACTTATACTGATAGGGCTGACAATGGAATTTGCGTCGGTCCTTACAGCTCTAACAACTTAACCCATTCTGTTCTTGAATTATGCCAGGTCCAGGAAGATGAAGATGAAAGTTTTGCTGTTTAACCCTCTCTTTACCGGTGACGTATTTTGTATTTTTCTAGCTATATTTAGATGATTGTATGCAGTTTAATAAGGATTTGTGGTAGTAAAAAGGGTTAAGTAAGATAGTTCGAAGCCTGTTAATTGCTGGAGGCCCTTTTTAAACTGAATAAAATCGTCTAATAGTAGATTATTATAAAAAGACGTCGCTGGTATAGAAGGGGTTAATGGATAAAACTGACCTGACTCACACTGCTAGACTTGACTTAGTATTCCAATGATAGCAGTACGGGGAAAGAAATTTAACTCATCTTTTATTTACAGAATAGTTTAAGGGGGGATGTGTTTATTTATTGGCTCATCTATATATCTTTTTATAATTTTTGTTAAGTTTTCTCCCTAGACCTCCATCAAGCTTATAAAATAAAGCCCAAAACCCTCCTTCAAGATAATTTTTTACAGTTTTCGATAGAATGATGTTCCAGCCAAAGGCCGAACCGGCCTTCTTAAAATACAGGCTCGCCAGGAGAAAATCGACACCTAAATGGCACGAAAGGTCTTAAAATTGACAAATGGGGCAACCGTTCTTAAAATCTCAAAAGCAATGGGGATAAACATGAGGGAGAAAGGGGTCAAGAAGAAAAAAACTCAAGTGGAAATCTGCCCTTAAGGATGTGTGTGTAAGCAAGTGATAACATGGGGTGATAAACTTTGCAGCATCTAATAAATGCATTGGAGTCAAACCAAGGCCGGTGAGAGGTTTTGTCTTGGATAAGATACTCAACATTAGGTGGAAGGGAAACAGGAAAGAACTTGAATTTTATATTTCTCTTACGTTTCGGGTTACACAGAACCCATCTTCAGAGAGACTGTCATTCTCCTCTGAAGATGGGTTTTAAGTAGCCCGAAACGTAGGAGAAATAAAGAATTCAAGCTCTTTCCTGTGTCTCCCTTCCACCTAATGCATCCACTTGTCACAATGGATCAGCCACATACACAACATTGTTTCAAAGGATTAGGCTATCAACTGGCAATTTGGATCAACACATTAACAATTGGATATTTTTTAGAGTATGAGTATTATGGCAGGGAGCATATTGAGGACCACTTATTTTTATGACTACTGTAGTGAGCTAGTGCTTATCGAGCCCCAAGAAACTCCATTGTAAAGCCAGTATCTCACAAGTTTGTGACTTTTCCCTCAAATTTTATCTACACTCCAGCTCACACCAACATCAAATGATAAGTGTAGAACATGCAGAGTTAAGTACTTTTAGCAGTCTTGTACATGGTTGAGCCACTAAGCGAACAGCTACAGCCAGTGAGGTTATGGCCAAATTGAGATGTAAAAAGGCACATGGCGACGTAGCTGGCGCATATAGTAACTAGAAGCTGGGAAAGAATCCATAATCTATATGCTGTTCAGTTTTGGTATATGTTCAATTTGGGAGTTCATATTACAAACTGGACATTGATTCTTTGGCGGCAGAACAACGCAGAACGGCGAAAATGATCCATGATAACAGAAATCTTCATGTAAAAAAGATTAAAAAAGTATACTTCAGTAGGGGCCCCATTAACTTTTGAATCACATTAAGTAAAGCCCCTGGTGCTCACTTAACTTTCCCCTTCCTGAATCTCCCTAACTCTAATATGACCATGAACAGTTATTGTTCAATATTTATCATAGTCAAGGAACTTTTGACTTCACTTGCAAATTTTGGAGAAGACTGTACAGTATGTGGGGTGGACTCTTAATATGTGCATCAAATAACATGATATGCAAATTGGTGTCTAAATTTCTTACGTCATTATTATACATGCCCGATTGACGAATGTGATCGGTAGACTACTCTCAGTTTGTCTGTATGTAGGCCTATGTACAAATATGTATTTATAACTAAATATCTCGAGAACAAATGTATGGATTTTAACGAGATTTGGTTTCAACATTTCATTAACATTGAAATAGCTGTCACCCCAAAATCTGCGTGCATGTTGAGCTATAGGCCTACCCTGTTCCAAATTGGTAAGCCAGAAATCGTGAACCCATAACCTCTGAAACTCAAAATGGGCTGTAAATGTCCACACCTATTCCCTGGCTGACCCTTCCCAGTTCTCCAGTTATCTTTCTAATAATAATGATCTTCTCAACTGTACCTCTAGTCCTATTCACTCATATGACTCTACCTTACACTATTCAATAGTTTTCCACAATGACCCAGCATGCAATCACTCCAAAACTCACGTGATGAGGCCATACCACGCCTATCTTCTCATCTATCAACTATCTCTGATTGGGGCAGAGGAAATGTTACTTTCAATGGTTTCAAAACCCAATTTCTCCCATCAACCCGTCACGATCTTTCACAGGACTTTCCCTTATTCTTCAACAATGCACAAATCAACCCTTCATCTTCTCTCATGCAGTATTCTTGGTGTTTCTTTTTCTCCTGACCTTTCTTGGAAAGATCATATTACCACTCTTGCTAAAACAGCTTCCCAGAAGTTAAGTGTGCTCAACCGTTTGGACATCTCCGTGGATTCTTCACCCCCCGGACAGATTCTTGCTCTGTATAGGGTCACAGTGCGTCCATTTATCGAGTATTGTTCGCATGTGTGGGGAGGTTCCACCCACGTTATACCGCACTTCTCGGAAGGGTATACCGTCAAAAGCATCTTTTCAACTCACTTCCAGCTCTTACTAATTCCCTACAATCTCTCTCTACACGGCGCAATGTTGCATCTCTCTCTCTTCTACCGCTATTAATAAAATTAATGTTCTTCACAGCTTTTTCAGTGTATGGAGCCTCCCTCCTTAGGGAGAGTGGGGGGCACCCGCCTTTCAACACACTCACTCCTATTCTGTCCAACTCTGTAACCCAAGAGTGAACCAATTTTCCCAGTCTTTCTTCTACTTAACAAGTATAGTCTAAGCTTTGGAACTCTCACTCAATCTGTCTTTCCTTCGTCCTATGACTTGAACTGCTTCAAGCTTCGTGTGTCCAGACATTTTGACTCTAACATACTGTGAATTTGGCTCCTTGTCACTTTTACAACTTTGGGAGAGACACTTGTTATAGGCAAACTTTGCCTTTTGTCTCTTTCACTCACATAGAAGAAAATGGTAGAAATGTTAGCTTGATTAGGACCTACTCTAGTCGTTTGTGAGTTATAGAGGTTATTCAAGATTGTTGGCCTATTTATTTGGAACAGGGTATAGCATGGTAGTTAGTTACGCGTGAAGCATCCTCCTGAGAAGCACTCACACCGAGTATACTTTCACACGCCGACCAAGGTAAAAAGATGAAGTCGAAGTCGGTGCCACAGATCCGAACGGGAAGGTGGCCACATGTGTCGCCGATCAGCTGTGCTGCTGTTGTCAGGTAAACAAGTCTTACAGGTCCCCGCCCCGGGCTACTCATCTACATTACTGGAAGGTCTTCTGCTGCCACTGTACCTGCCTCCTGCTGTATTTTATTTAAGTGAGGAAAAGAGGGAGAAAGTGTGAGTAAAATGTAACCTATAAGAATATTCAATTCTTAAATGTGCTGTACCAGTACCGTTTGTGTAGGCTAGGATATGCGGTAAGGGCTATGTTAGCGGGTATAACGTCGGGCTTTGATTACGTAAGTCGTAAGCCCACTGTTACGATTGCGTCTAATTAGACTTGTTTTTTAACGAAATTAGGTTAGGCCTATACTGATGATTTGGGTTTAAGTTCCCGACCAACCAGTGACTGGCCCCATCGATGATTATTAGTGTGTTATCACTTTCATAAACGATACTTTGTTGGTGTATATGTACTTACCGTCGCAAATTAGTTATAAGTGAAATACGAGAAACTGTAAAAAATACCTCTGTCGATGGTAGGTTAGGTTAGGTTAGGCTAATGTTAACCCCATAATACTAGGTTAGGTTAGACTAGTGTTAACCCCATAATACTAGGTTAGGTTAGGTTAGCTTATTTGGTTAGGTTAATGACAAAACTTGGGTCGGATTTCAAGGACTTAGCGGGGGTTAGGCTAGGCTAGGCTAGGCTAGGCTAATTTTAACCACATTGTTACTGGCTTTATCCACGTTGAAAACCAAAAAAAACCCAAGCCAACTTTCGAAATGAGGTTACTGTGATTTTGGACTCTGAAAAATTGAAAAACCCGAGCCAAGGTTGGTCAAAACTTGGCTCGGGTTTTTCCATTTTCAGGTTTTGTTACTTTTAAATATTGTATTTTCAGAGTTCTTCCAATATTACCCCTTTATTTACGCCTTTTACCCCGCAATTTCCCTGATCTTCATCCCCACTATCGGGGGCCGTGTCTTAAGATTGATGGATAATGGGAAAATAGTAAAATGCGACAGTCCTTGGTATTAAACAACACTGTATATCAAATAAAAAATAAAAAACAACAAAAAATAACCTGAAAAACTCGTCACTGGTTGGTGATAAACATTTACCTCGTTGCTATAGGCCTATGTCATTAAGAGCTGATTATAAGGGAGAACAAAAATAAAACTCTAAAATACGCACCACAGCTAGCAGTGCAATCTTAATGGGTAGTGGCAAAGTAACAAGGATTAAGATTTTTTTCTCATAGGCCTAGGCTAGGTTTAAACTAACGGAAATTAATGGGTAATAAATACGATGATTTCTTATTTGGTAGCATTCAAGGAGACTACATCGGACTCTTCTTCTTCTTACCTCTGACCGGGTATAAGCTATCCTAGTGTTTACTAGCCTATACCCTTTTGAAAGGACATTAGCCTAAGCTAACAACCTTACCTAACCTATCCTAGTATTATGGGTTGGGGCTGCCGCCCCCACACCCCCGCTATTTGACATCTTTGACAAATTTTTGGTGTATTTTTCTGTGAAAAGGGTATTTTTTCAATTTGTCAATAACGAAAATCCTCCATGCGGACTAGGCCTAGGCTATATGGAGAAAAATTGGCGAATCTGTTGGTGCCTATTTTTCCCTAATAAATTGTTTCTAGCCTAATAAGGCGGATGTAGTGTCCTTGAACATTATCCTTATTTTAACCTATGTCCGCCGCCGCACTCATGTTATTGTTGCGAACCTCTCGGCTCTCTTACTGCCACTCGTTGCCGGAGTAAAGTACCCGGTATGTCCTATAATTTAGGCTACTGTGTTTTTTGCACTGTTACCCAACCAGCGGGGGTGTGGGGGCGGCAGCCCCCACCCATAATACTAGGATAGGTTAGGTAGGTTGTTAGGTTAGGCTAATGTCTTTTTTTATGCCTTTAACCCCTCATTTTCCCTGAACTGCATAGCCCTCTCCACTAGTTGGGGGCGAGTTTTTAGATTGTTATATAATCGGTAAATACTAATTTCAGCTCCTCTTCAGTTCCTCTTCAGTATAAAACAACATTATATCTGAAGGAAAAAAAAAAAAAAAAAAAAAAATAGGCCTACTGAAATCGCTGTCGGTCCAAAAAGTCAGGTTTACCCGAAATTATCCCACGGCCAGCTGTTATTTGCCCCCTCCTTTTATTATATAGCCTATATATTCTATATATATATATTTATGATGACAATAGTCATGGGGGGTGAGGGGCAAAATCCCGTCAACCCATCATTCTATGCCATCCACGGCTGGTAACCAAACGAGGGAAGGATGTAGTGTCCGGGTGTACGGTCCTACAGTCGTCATGTTTACATAGGTCGATCGCTCGCGGTTAAGTTCCCGTGTATTTTTTCTGTTATTTGCCCCCTGCTGGCAATATATATGATGATGACAGTAAGTCATGGGGGGGTGAAGGGGTAAAGCCCCCCTCAACCTAATATTGTATCCCAACGCAGTCAAAATAGACAGGAACATGATCGCGAGCGTCCGACGGTCCGCGTAGTGTAAGCAAGGCGGGCAGTACACCCGGTAACTACATTCTTGCCCATTTAAATTACCTTGCCCTAACCTACCTAATTTTACGTGTCCAAAATGGGGGCTGCCGGCCTCACAGGCCACACTCCTGTGAGTGCAAACTAACCTAACTGGCATGTTTTGTCATTACCATAACTTACCTAGTCTTACCTAGCCTATGTATATTTTCGGCAATAGCAGGCGTGGGACTTTATTTTTGGTGATATTTTAATTATTTTATTTTAAGCATATTCTATCTATATGCTCAGGCCCAATCCCCATTTTGGGGGTAGCCGACTCAAGACAGAGCAAGAACAGGGAAAACACAAAAACAAAATAAAACAAAAAATAAACACAGATAAAAAACACAAACTCTCACACATCCAGGTCACCCAGGAGAAGACCCAGAGACCAGGGTTACCAAGGTCGCTCCAGCACTCCCCCGGCCCCTGACCACCCGGAGAGGTTCCGATCTCGGCAGGCAGACATGCAGCGGAGCCAAAGCCACAATCCCTCCCACCACACTTCCAGGAACACCCTTCATATTAATCGTCTCCCCGGGCCAGGCATCTGATGAACTATTATCTAGTCCAACTTGCGCCTGACCCCTTACTCCAAATTTAATCATATTGATAACACATAACCTCCATGCGGATTATAGTGAGAAAGTTATGGCAGTCAAGGTTGAATTTATACTATAATGGAGGTACCTCTATAATTATGTGATATATACTGTACTTACTTGCTCTTCTTACACAAAACATCTCTATTGTTCCCAGGGCGTTGAAGAAAATATTGAACCGCGACTGCCAACAATGACGGCCAGTATGAGCAGCAACAACAGCAGTGTGCGGGAGCGGCTGCAGGTCATCAGGAATCACTTGATGCTGTCACCACGGGGAGCCGGACATCATGTACCACACAAGGATTTCATGTCTCAGGTCAATTTTCACTCTTATATTACCAGAGGTCTTTCTAAGCTCAGTATAATTTTCTAGTGATATCCATAATATAAATTACTTTATGTGGTATGATATTGTAATAAAGTTGTCTTTATACCGTGTAAGCATTGCTGTACCGACAGTACCGTTACTTGAGATCACAAGTGCATTTCATTTTCAGTAACAGAATTGCGATCAGTTTGCTTGAGAAACAGATTAACTTGCTCATGTAGTAATGTACACTCTACATGTATGTGGTGAATTTTGTTCTTTTATTTATAAACAATTATTTTGCTTAAGCGTTGTTTCCACATAGCGATTTTGATAAGTTGTTTGTCTTTTTTACTGTGTTCGTCCAAGTTTTGGTTTGTTTATTTTGCAAGTTTTACATTATAATCTATACTGTTAATAAGCATAATGTACTTTACAGTATTCCTTTTCTTTCCAGTATTTGAGCCAGCTGTCTCTCTCTCCAACCTCATCTGTTGGAGTGGAAGTGGAAGGTGGGGTGAAGAAAGGTAGTGGTGGTGTGAGAGGGGTGGAGGTGGAAAGTCCTCCCCCAGGCCTAGAGGAGGCTTATAATAACCTCCTAACACCACCCGCTCTCGAGTTTGTGGCCAATCTCACTCGACAGTTTAATCTTCAAGTGGATAGGGTATGCTTCTTCTTTATCTTTTTCCCCCATTTCTAAAGCCAGTATCATATAGTTTTTTTCCCAATTTCCTTGGTGTACAAAATCAAACACATAGCCTACATGTATGTTCTAAGGGAGATTATCATTCTATTACTTTCATCACTTTAATGCCAAGACTCAGACCAAAGATGGTACACTATGTAGTATGTTAGAACCTTAGTATTAAATGACTATCATAACTAGAGGGGCTACAATAGGTGTAGTCACCTGGTGGACAAGGCTTGTGGTAGACTTGCTAATATGTATGCAGTGGTCTGTTTAACATGCCGTATTAAAGATAAAATGTGTTTGGGTATTTCTGTAATATACATTGTATACTAATTAGACTACTGGTTACAAAAGTGGCTATTGTTATAACTTACACATGCTAAAATGGACAAGGCCTTTAAAAACAACTACCTATCTTTTTATATATTGCCAGATGCCTTGATCCCTGACAGAGGGTGGCCACGAATCAATCGTCTTCGAGGCAATCCATTTGATTCGCTAGCCTGTGTTTGAGAGAGGGTTGCTAACCCAACTACCCACTCATCATCATCATCATCATCTCCGACGCCTTGTTCCCCCTGGGAAACCCCTGCTAGAGGATGGCCATGACAGAAACGTCTCCAGGCTACTTTGTCAAGACGTGCCTCCTTTGCCCGTGCCACAATGCCCCTTCCACTACGTGGAAGTTTTTCTTCAATATATTTTTCTACTTTCTTTTCCCATACTTCCACTACTAGCAGTTCCACTCACCTGACTCCCATATATCTTTCTTGGCATTCTGTCTTCATCCATTCTCTGAACATGACCACACCACCTCAAAGTACTTCTCTTTATCCACTCAACCACACCACAATCAATGCCCAAAGCCTGCTCTTCCATTCCAAAGGACTCCTACACTTCCCTATTACTTGGCCCATCTAGCCTATTCATGCCAGCTGCAACCCCACTCAACCCACTCAACATTGTGTATAGTGTGTAAGGTGTATGTGGAATGTTAAAGCCTAACTTTTTCAATCTGGTAATATAGTTCTGGTAGGCCACAAACTTGCCCAGTCTTATAGTATATACTGGTACCTTAAATCAAACTAATGTCATAATGGTAGTGGAGTACCGGACTAAAGAGAAACCTTAAAGAGGATTTGTGGAGGCATTATAGTACTGTACATGACTTAAGATCTTTTGCATTGATATTGGAAACTAGACTGAAGATAAATTAATGTAGGTTACAGAATTATTTGAAATGTCTACCAGCTGCCAGACCAATGTTGACAATAAAAGTTTAGGGAAAAAGCTTTCTTGTGATACAGGTTAAACATGAGCATTTTTTCTGGCAACTGTTATTAAGCACTTTAGTCTAGCAAAATGTCTATATATGTCAGAAAAGTGTAGGCTTAGTTGAAAAGGTGCTTGAATGAATTGTATATTTTGAGTTGATTACTTTTGGTCGATGAGTATATGTACTGTATATATAATTTAGTAGCCTTTTAGCAAAGTCTATGCTTAAAATGTTGTCCCCTTGGATGGTACCAATTCATAAAAAAAATATATTTAGCTCATGGACTAAGATTGGTAAGCTGTGATTGTCTTTTTTTTTTACACAGATGTTGAAGGAGCGCACCAGAAAAAAAGTTGAATTGGACTTGAGTTGTAGCCTTCCCAGATTTTCACCAAACCCTGAGGTAAAGTAATGTTGACTCTTGTTTGCTGTAGCCAATATTTTGGTCAGAGAATGTATCTTGGCTGGAAAGTGTATCAAGTCAGTTGACTGGTTATACTTTACAGCATCATATCTGCAGAAGGCTAATTATCCAATACGAGGCATACCCCTTCTTCCCTACATCCCTATTTGTTCTTTTACACCTTAATGCCCTACACTACATCTCTCACTATTACTTATACCCCCTGCTCTACGTATATCCCCTACACCACATCAGTCTTATAGCAACCTAAGAACATCTGTCACTACAACCTATATCCTCTACACTACATCTATCTTATAGCTACTGAAGATATTATTTAGTCCGAGGCAATAGTAATTTGGGAGCAGAATGGTGCTCCTAACATTTCCATATGGATTCTAAAGCTGGTAAGGTGGTGCTTGAGCTTGGGGCACCTTATAAATGCTGTATTGCAGGTGGGAATGTTTTCATTGTTTTCTATTACCAAAAGTGCCACCTTTGTATGACCAAGGCACTCGCATATTTGTCATGCATGCATGTAAAATAAATAGTATATACAGGCATCTGGGCATTAGGAGTATCAGTGAAGTGATGCACACAAGCCGACTAGGTTGATTTGGAAACATGGAGAAATGGATGATCAGAACTGGGTGAAGAAATACCGGACTGTGAACGTGGGGGAAGCTGCGCATAGGGGTAGCCCTAGAAAGATGTGGGATCAGGTACTTCGATCTGATCTCAAAACTGAACTTGGCAAGAGAGGCAGCCCATGACAAAGTCGCCTGGAATGCCACCATTTAGGATGTGAGACTGTAACCACACTCTCTGTGGACGAAACGGTCTTTAAACTTGTATGTACCATACTGTAGTACCGTGTATAAATTTTAGCATCACTAGAATATAGCATACATGCATATATGATATTCATTATTTGAAACTATTCAAGTGTATTTCTTCTTATTTTATATTTGGTAGTTTCAGCAGCAGTGTGTATGCTATAATTATTTTTCTTGAGATGGCTTAGAGTATTTTAGTGGTGTAATGTCACTGGAAAGTTTATACCAGCTACCAACCATTGAATAAGCTGGGTATAGGTAGCCTAGATTTTGGTCTGTAGCTCTTTAGTGCTGGAAACTATAGTAAGAAGCAGTCCCTCCCCGTTGCAGTTTTTAAGAAAGGGGTGGATGTTAACCCAATTCTTTGCAGCATCTGTCGTTGCTGGGTACACCATGGGAAGAAGCACTGCACTAGGATAAAAGGACCTCTGCTGAGGAAGAAGTCCAAAATTAAAGTTTGTATGTGTAGTACCGGTATGCAAAGGGAAGTTTGTTTTGAATTACTTTTCCAAAAGTGTTCGCTTTGACAGTGAGTCGCTGTAACAGGTTAACAAGTTTTGCTACTTGGGAGATACCATCTATGCTTCAGAGATGTGGATGATATCGACAGAATGGAACGTAACAAAATGAAATTAATAAGATGGATATATGGCCACCCTCATTATGGGGAGTAAGGCGTCCGGCAATAGATAGATAGATAGATAGATAGATGTGTGGAGCCAAACTGCAAGATAGGATACCTAATGAGAAGTTGAGGTGACAGTTTGGTTTCAAGAGTATCATCAAAGAGATGCTTTCAAGCAGGCTTGGATCCAAAGCTTGGACATGTGGAAAGTATGGATGTTCTAAATTGGGTGTAAAATACAAGTCTGTGAATGTGGAGGGAGCTACACCGAGGGGTAAACCTGGAAAGACGTGGGATCATGTTGTACGATCTGATTTCAGGTATAAAAACCAGACAAGTGAAGCTGCATTGAATGTTTTCCTTAGGACATGTGACTAAAACTGCACCTCATGTGGACCTGTTGCTCTTTAAAACTATGTATGCCCAGTATAATATAATACTGTCAAGTGAGACAACCCAGAACAGGGCTGCCTGGAACACCAGCATTAGGACATCATACAGAAGCTGCACCTTACATTAAAATGTATATATAGTAACCTGGAGTAATGTGAGTCATGACCACCCACTAATAATAGGTTCCTTTGAATCAATATTAGAGTTGTATTAGATGATGATTGTTCCATGTTATGATACTGGTATAGACTGAGTATCTAATTAACTTATTGCAGGTTGAAAATGGAACCTGGAAGGTGTCTGGTGTACCCCGGAGGTTGGTTCAGCGTCACCTGGACCTGGGAGACGTTTCACCGGCAGACACTCAAAGGTCAGAACACAGTGCAAATAATGTACCACTATGTTGTATCATGTGCTGTATTAACCGCTTCTGTACCGGTGACGTCTTTTGTATTTGATTTTAACTACATTTAGATGATGTTATGTAGCTTAGGAAGGATATATGGTAGCTAAAAGGATGAATTGGGATAATCTGTAGCTTTTTAATTAAGTAGTAATGTCCTTCCTAAGCTGAGTAAAATCGTCTAATAGTAGCCAAAATATAGTGAAAAAGACGTCGCCGGTACAGAAGGGGTTAAAGATATTCAAGCGATAATGAATGAATGGAGATTAAAGCGTTTCTTATCATTTTGGCACTTTAGATTTGGCTGCTGACTGACTGATGGGTATATGAAATATTAAACAATAATCTTGATTGCTTTAAGGTTCTTGATATAAAGCTTCACAATTTTAATTGTTCCAGTCACCTCTGGATGGCTGTATGTATGTACAGTATGCAAACTACAATTTTCATGTTGGTTGGTGAAATATTAACCATGTCACCCTCACTAATTCTGAATGGTGACAGGTCAGTTGAACCAGTGCCACTTCAACCAGTGCTAACTCAACCAGTGACCATTTTAACCAGTAGGTTAGGTTAGGTTACTGGTTAAAATGGTCACTGGTTGAAATGGTCACTGGTTGAAGTGGCCACTGGTTAAAGTGGCACTGGTTGAAGTGGCACTGGTTCAACTGACATGGAACCATTCTGAATATGTCTGCACATCTGTCCTTAATACTAGTTAGTAAATAGAAATATTGTTGAATTAAATTATAAGAAAATCAAATTGGTTGTTAGAAGAATAGGGACGTCACTAAGGTTCATTTACTCAAGGTTGCTATATGTTTCTTGGTAAACAGAGACATCAAGTGCGAGGAGATTGCTAGGGATTTCAATCCAGAAACAGTAAATTATGGGCTGAATATGCTAAGCATTGTACCATAGGTCATTCTGTGTTAGAGTACTAATTATACAGCCTCAATACTAAAACACTTTATTATTATTTTTTTCTACAGATTTGTAGCAGCGCTACACTGTAACGTTGACGGGATCCAGACAGATTTTGATGATGGTCACTGTCCCACATGGCGCGGACAATTGACGGGTCTGGACAATGTTGTCCGGGCAGTGACAGGCAGGCTTCCTGGTGCCCCACCTCACATTACAAACTGCCCTGTCCTCATGCTCAGACCTCGCGCCTGGAACATGATTGAGCATAATATGATGGTACAGTGCTTCCTCTTATTGACTCAACCCCATGATTATAATACAGTAGTTCGATGTCAACTCAGTCCCCTTGATTGTAACCATTTATTGTCTTCACCCAATCATTTTAACATAACCTACCTACAGTAGATCTATCTATCTATTGCCTGACGCCGTGATCACCGAAGGGGTAGACACGAACGAAACGCCCCCATGCACCTCTGTCCCGAGTCAGTCGATGCCCCTCCTCCCAACCAGCACCGCCTTCATTCATATACTTCTTCACTCCATCCTTCCACCTCTCTCGGTTTACCTCTCCCTCTCTGTCCTTCCACCTCGCATTCGTACACCCTCTTAGTCATTCTCTCGCTTCCCATACTTTCCATACTTTCCATATGGCCGAACTATCTCAAGACCTAGACCTACACCAACTAAACCAATCTAAATTTTCCTAACATGTTAATGACTTGGATCTCTTCTTAGTTTTAAGTAAACCCACCTAACTTCACCTCCAACCTACCTAGGCCTAATCAAAGTGTACATGCTTAGCTTAATATCCAGTATTCGAGAATGAATAATACAGTAGGGTCTCACATAAAACGAGTTTATGGTCGACAAACGAGGGCGTTTTATGCGATTTCGTTTTATGTGAACACAGCATTTTGGTGGCCCAATATCGTCAATGTTCACTGGAAGCGTAAATTTCCGTCAGGAGCGTACGATATTTTGTACATTTTGTACGATATTTCGGCGTTCTATATGAAAGCGTACGATATTTCGTACGTTTTGTACGATATTTCGGCGCTCTATATGAAAACTCTTCGGATTTGCCCCACTTTGGCGGTGGACTCGTTTTATGTGATCACATTCGTTCTGATCGAAAATTAAATATTAATATTTTAGGTCGGTCGTTTTAATCGAGACTCGGTTTATGCGAACACGTTTTATGCGGGACCCTACTGTACATCGTAGGCTTTTGCATAAACCTTTAACTGTCTTGATAGCGTAATGTTTAGTGAGCAGAATTTTGTTGCGAGTATCTTAGGTTTGAATCCTTGGAGTACCACATGTATTCATTAGTTTCATTGATTTAATTAATTAGGCTTATTTGTAAGTTAATTGGGGGGTTGGTGATAATATGAATGATATATTTATTTCACATCTGTACCTGTATGTGGTATCCCAGGTTCGATTCCCAGGAGGATCACATACTTTCATTAATTTAATTGGCAGGTGTTTGGTGTTGGGAGTGAATTTTATTTATTAGATTATTATTATTATTATATATATATTTTTTTTTTTTTTTTTTTTATTATAGCCTAATTTGGTGAGGGCTGGTCCTATCCAGAGTAAGGTTTGGCATCCTCTACCCAACCTTAGCTGTTTCTGTCTGTCTCTTTTACTATCCTACTTTTCCTTCTGGGGTAAGGGGGCTAGGAATCCTCCTCCCCTTGTAAAATTTTCCTACTCAACGAGACGGAGAAACGAGCGAGGGAACGCGAAAGTGGTCCCGGACCCTAAGAATAGGAACTTTAAATGTTGTTTCTGTTTGGGCTCTGTCTCGTATCGGCCACTCCCCGCAATGGGGTATGTGCCAGATTTTTTTTTTTTTTCAATACAATGCTATTTAATCAGAGAACAATGAGGGTATTTTTTGTTTTGGCATTTCGGTGTGCTGTGGTAATGCACTGATATTAGGTACAACACAATTTCCATCCCAATAATATCTTCCCATTGACATATTGGGATTCGAACCCGGGTCCATTGGATTACCAGTCCAGTGGCAAGACCACACCTCCCTACTGTATAAGAGTATATACATACTGTACACATACTGCATACATTACTTTTTGTTTTATTTTTTTATTTACAGGTTGATGGAAAAGAAGTGCCGGGTCCACTGTTTGACTTTGGGTTACTGATGTACCACTGTGGGCGGCCCCTGGTGGCAGAAGAGAGCGGACCATTCTTCTACCTCTCCAAGTTAGAAGGTGCCGGAGAAGCCAGACTCTGGAACAATATATTCTGTTGGACCCAGGACCAGCTCAACATTCCAAGGGGTATGTTAGTGAGGTCTGTGTTGTGTGTGTGTGTGTGAGAGAGATTGTGTGATTGTGAGGGATTGTGTGTTTGTATTTTTATTTTTATTTTCATTCTAGATGTCGGGTAGTAGCACTATAAAAGAAGAATAGGATGAAAGGAAAGGAATGTTATTGAGGAATATTTGTATTAATGGTGCTTTATTGGTTGATGCTGTCTTGTATAGGGCCTTAAACCAGATGACTATAGAAAATCCTCACTAGACTAACATTTTAATTGTCACTATTAATTCCATCACTAATGTATATCATTTACTATAACAAGCTTGCTGAGTTTCACAAGAGCCATATGAATTTGGATCCACCACGGAGGGTTGCTCTGTACAGTAGGGTCCCTAATGGCGCGCGCGAGATCGAGTAGCGCGATTCGTGTAAATATTTAACCCAAATTTTCCAGTTAGCGTGAACTGGTAGCAGATGGTGCAAGCGGCCAAAATTAACGAAATATGAAGAGAAGCCGAGTTACATGAGAGAAAACCATAAAGCGCAGTCCAAAATTAACGAAATCCGAACGAAACCTAGTTACATGATCGAAAACCATACAGCGTGACCCACGTAGAGAAGGAAGCCAGTAGCCATCTTTGATTTGGTGCCCCGGCGAGTGCTCGCATTGTTCAGCCATTATCCGCTTAGTTTGAACTTCTTTCACAATCAACTATGCCTGTCAAACCAGAGCCACTGGGGCAGTTATCTATTGCATAGATTAGTATTATCTTGGCTGGGGCAGACGTCTTCAAGGAATGTCTCTCGGCCAATGAGAAGTCTAAGGTAAACAAGACAGAAATGGTGCAGTCTATAAATAACTTGGTTCGCTAGTACAAAGACTTCCACGACAAAAAGGTGAACAAGGGGAAGCAGACCCTCATTACATTGCTTCATTGGTGATGGGCTGGTCTATCAGAGTGAGAACTGAGCGATCTCTGCCATACCCATAGCTTACTCTGACTGTTCCTTTAACTTATATATTTTCTAGATCTCAAGTGACGGCGTCTTTTCCGTGGATTGACCTCCCAATCTACCAAGATTGGAAGCCAAAGCGTCACATTTTTCCCTTGCCCCTCAACTTTCTCTTCATAATTGCTGAGGGGCACAGGGCCCTGGGTGGGGCTTTGGTTTCCCGGGCGTTTCCGCACCCTCCTCAGCTCCCCGCCATGGAGTGGCTTCAGTCACCCAGGCTTTATTGTGGTCGGCAGGGAGGGTTCTGTGGGGGCGCTCGGTTATGGCCTTGGAATTGCTCGGGGCCTTGGGGCTGTTCGGCCAGGCAGCTTGGGGAACAACAACAACAACATTGCTTCATCATTCCTTGAAGGGTGGAGGGGATGAGGAAGCACCTCTGGGTGGCGGTTCCGGGCCTCAGTAATCACCGCCCAGCCTCGGATTCCCTATCCTCGGTACATAATCCTTGTAAAATTAAGGCCCTTCACAACATAGACTGGCTCCCCGGGTCAGGCGCCTGACGGACTATTATCTAGCCCAACATGTGCCCGATTTTCTTTCCCTATGACAGCGTTATCACTCATCTATTCACAAGCATTCTCCATTCATTTCTATTCGTTACCACTTCTCTTGCCTGTTCTTCAGGCATATGCGTGTCGTAAGAGTCAACTAAAAAGGGGATGAATTAAGCCTGGGCCACCGTTCATCCTATTTGGTCCATTTGAGCCTCATGGTAGCTGCGGGCCATCAGTGTGCCAAATCCAACCTCTGGAATGGCTGTTCTTGCCCTGAATGACTGCCTTGGAGTATTTGGGGTGGTTCGGTGCTTGCATGGAACTGGAGACTTATTTATACATAACTTCACCTCCTATCTATCATATCATCATTATTTATTGTGTTGCAGGTACAGTGAAGGCGTGTGTCCTGATAGAGAATGTGTTGGCGTCATTTGAGATGGAGGAGATCCTATATGAACTTAAACAGCACTCACTGGGACTCAACTGTGGTATCTGGGACTACAGTGCATCCTTTGTTAACAAGTTTGGTGAGTCCTTCATTGTGTAGTTGTGTGTAGTTCATAAGATTAAGTCTTTTCACCCACGAGTCTATTTGCCCAAAGTCTGTTCACCCACACTTTGCAGTTCTTTCGCTCAAACAGTGAAATCTATTCACCCAACCGATAAAGTCCATTCGCCCAAATGATGAACTCAATTTGCCCAAACAATGAAGTTCATTCCCTCACACCTTGAAGTTTGTTTGCCCACACTTCAACATTTCTTAACTCTTGAAGCCTGGATGCCCTTTGTACAGTAAAGGACAGTCAGAGCTAGTACAGTACTGCACAACCCGGGTGAACTGTGTATAGGACAGAGCTTTTTTTTTGTGCTTTGGAGAACACTTTCTTGAAAGCTTTGTTTATCAAGGTGTATGCAGTGCCAACACGCACCAACCATGGTCAGGCTCAGCCTTTGTTCTGCCGTTGGCTTGGAAGCACAGCCGTCTACAAGTTCCGCAAGCTCTGTACACTGTCATAAGAATGGTTACAATGGTAAAATAAATATATTTACATGCCATTATTACTATAATGATGATAACCAGCTGTCCCTCTTATTCCATGGGCCAGGGTGATAATCAGTCCCATTAAAGAAGGTTTTACCTCTACAGTCATTATAATCTACAAGGCCAATGAGTTAAGTAACACCCCGTTGTTAACATTAATCATCAATTACAAACCCCAATGCACTCGAATAAACTAATGAAAGCATATGGCCCTCCCGGGATTCAAACTTGGGACACCACACCCAGAACATAAGGATCTAAACCATTACACCACGGCACCAACATAGTTCCTATATCATTTAATAGCCGTTTTTTGGTAATATTACTGAAAGTTTGAACTCCTTGGATATTACTGTACTGTTTTTGTGTGATTTTGGGATATGGCCCATGGATTAGCTTACTTGACTTCCATGTATCCTACTTGCCTAGAATAGAATACAAAAAATCAACATATTGAAAGAGTTGATTCTGTGTTATGCCAGGTGAACGCAGTGACTTTGTTCTGCCA
Source organism: Paralithodes platypus (assembly GCA_032716605.1). NCBI lineage: Eukaryota > Metazoa > Arthropoda > Malacostraca > Decapoda > Lithodidae > Paralithodes > Paralithodes platypus. Next base: position 3,353,344 of record CM064574.1, read on the forward strand.
GACCGTAACAAGTATGTGAACATGGAGCGTCACTTCCTACGCAGCTACATGGACCTAGTCATACAAACCTGTCACAAGCGGGGAGCCCACGCTACTGGAGGGATGGCCGCCACCATACTGCAGGGCAGGTAATATCACCACCACATTTCTATGTCTGTGTGTTATAAGAAACATTATTGTGATAGCTAAAAGTATGTACGTAATACATTATTTAGATATCTAAAGTCGGGGAAGCTGGATGCTGCATGTATGAAAAGTGTGTTGTTTTATGCCAATGAGATGTGGGTACGGTAGCCAAAGGAAGCGACACCTAAAGTTTTAAGCATACTGAAGTGAGCTTGGTGAAATGGATGTGTAATTCACATTTATTCACCAACCAACTTTACTTTAAACTCAATTAATGAAATCAACAAATACATGTGGCACTCCAAGGACTCGAACCTAGGATACTCACACCGAAATTCCGCGCATTTATGCCAGAGTGCGAGAGGGACCAGCGAGAGCAGAGTTGAGAGAGCAACTTTGTATAAAATGTATGAGTGAGGTGATATGTACTGACAGGGTGCAGTGGTTTAGCCTAGTGGAGAGAATGGAAAAGGAATGTTTTGGTGAAGGGAGTTAGAAATGCAGTATGGACATTGAGGGAAGGATAACAGTTGGTAGACGTAGGCAGATGATGCAGTTTTTACCACCATGCACTCCCTGCTCAACAGCTGGGCTAGGGTGGCTGCCCAGGGATTTCAGTGGGCAGTTGCCACAGATTGCTAGACCGCGCTGTCCACCAACAACACTGGCTGGCACGAGGTTCGAACCCTCTAGATCTAGGATAAAATCCTATAGAGGGATCTCAGGGTTAAAGGACTTTATAGAGATGGTACAAGGGACCATACAGCCTGAAGAACAGCAATCTTTTTGGAAGGTGAATTTAAAAGTTTACCCCTTTGCAGCTATGTTATAAGTGCATAAGATCATTCATCCATATTGACACAATGTATTAACCATTAATGGTAGTCAGAAATAGCCAGCCCTTCACAGTATTTGTACCAGATTTATTTGTCCCTAACATAATGTGTTTGTTGGCATGATCCTGAACATTACTACTAATGTGTGTGCTTGCAGAGACCTGAATGTGATAACTATGGATACCTGAACATAAAAACTGAAGTGTGTGTACCAGTATGTGTGTGTATGCAGGGACCTGAATATGACAATCTAACTGTATGTACATGTGTGTGTTTGCACTTTACAGGGACCTGAACATAACAGCTAAACTTTGTACAGTTGCGGTCATTAATTCTGATACATTTTGAAGCCTTGAACTGACTAAGCAAACCAACGAAATGCAAATATCAGATAAAGCATTAGTAAGGAGATTCAATTTAGTCCGAGACAGCTTCGAATGTATGTATCAGTATTTATGAGCGCGACTGTATTTGACCTAATTGTAGTTTACAGGAGTTGAGCTAAGCTCGTGTTGTCCCATCTCTCAGTCTACTTTCATAAAAAAAAATCTTGAAAATATGGATGTTCCATGCCCCTACCACCTCCTCCTCCAGCGTATTCCATTGATCAATACATCTACCTGTATGTGGGGAAGCTAAACTTCCTGATGTGGGCTAATCGGCTCTCTGCAGACTTATGATGACCACTAACCATTTTGGTGAGGTCGGTCCTCATGGTGTTAGTGAGTTGGGCCTATAATTAGGGTTGGGTGTGAGAGGGATCTGCCTTGTATGGGCCAATTGGCTTTCTGCAGACTCCCATCTTCTTATGTGCTTATTCTTGCAGGTAGGTTTCTTTACTTTGTAGCTGTGGGCCTCTAGTTATTCCTGTATCCCTGTGTGTGTTTTCAGAGACCTGAACGTGATAACCAAGGTGACCAGCAGCAAGGTGAGAGAGATGCTGGCTGGTGCTGACGGCTTCATGGTGTACGACATGAAGCTGGTCCCCATTATGAAAAGGGTACGTCATCAAGAACTCTCACTTGGGAAACAAATTCACTTACTCATATAATGGTATACTGTACATTCTACTGTTTTTTTTTTTTTTTTTCCAAAAACTGTTGCTAAATTGTTATTTCCAAAAGTTATTTTGATCAGTTCTTTTGTCTTTACATTGTGCCGTTCCCATTTTGTCTTATGTGTTTTGCAAGTTTTATAATTTGATTATAACTACAGTATAGGGTAGACTAGTCAATTTGGACACAGTGGTCCATTTAGTACACCAAGTTGATAAAAATACTACCCACAAAAAGGAGTAGAGTTGGATAAAAATTAGTACAGTATGACAATAATATTTGTTCATATTTTTTCACCAACCAAATTTACTTCTAAACTCAATTCATGAAATCAACGAATACGTGTGACACTCCAAGGACTTGATAATGTTTTATATTGTATCTAATGTATGTATATACTCAGGCACATACCCCATTGCTTGGGGTGGCCGACACGAGACAGAGCCCGAACAGAAACAACATTTAAAGTTCCTATTCTCAGGGTTAAAGGGGTATTGGGAGGATATTAAAGATCTTAAAGAGATATTCATGAGATAGCAGGCCAAGCATGGGATTTATTACATTAAAAGAATCCTTGTTATAACATACTGTAGTAGCCTGAATCCATAATAGAGTACTGTACAGTACAGTAGAGAAGTTAACTACAGTACAAACAAAAAATCCATTTCAGTTATTTGGCAATATGGGTGCCAACCAGATACACAAGCTGCGTGAAGATGTTTGTGTTAAGCCCACAGATCTTTTGCAGATGCCTTCAGGTATGCATATTTGTTACTTGTGAAAATGTTAAAGTTGTAAAGTTATCGAATTCCATTGACCTAGAGATTAATGCAAATAAGTTGTTAAAAGACGAAAGTAGAGTTCAGTAAGGCGCATTGACAATGACAACATTGTTGTTTTTGTTCCCCAGGCTGTCTGACTGAACAGCCCCAAGGTCCCAAGCAAGGCCAAGGCCACAACCAAGTGCCCCCACAGAACCCTCCCTGCTTTACCACTAAGAATGCCCAATTGACCGAAGCCGCTCCCAAGCGAGGAGCTGAGGAGGGTGCGGAAACGCCCAGGACACTGAAACCCCACCCAAGGCCCTGTGCCTCGCAACAATTATGAAGGGAAAGTTGAGGGGCAAAGGAAAAAAAAAGTGATGCTTTGGCTCCCAGTCTGCCAGCCTCTAGGTTGGTAGTAGGGAGGCCAACCCACAGAAGAGATGCCACCACTTGCGATCTAGAAAATATATTAATAAAAGAGAACGCTCAATTCTCACTCTTGATAGACCAGCTAATCACCACTTGACTAGAACCCAATCCTCTCAGCATCAGCTAGGAAAGGCCCTAGAAAGCCGCCTTTGACGGGGGATAGCTCCCCTATTTCAACCCCTTACGTAGTTGGGCACCCGCCTGACAACATTGTTGTTGGAATTGCTGCCTGCTCCTCATTGTAGGAGGTTCTCTACGGAGCTGATGCATCCTCGAGTTTGGGAATCACTTGCTTCAGAAATGCAAATTTGAGGGAGTCACTGTGTACATACTTAACATGACCTACATGTTTATTGTGATGTATCAGATAATTTCATTTAATCAAACAATCACATTACCTTCGTGGACTCTCCTAAGTTCAAAACTTTCTCCATTTATTTTACCAATTCTCTCACTTCAGTATTTTCTTCATATTTTGACACACACACTCAGACACCATATCTTATGAACTACTCAGCCTTCCATGGTTCTTGTAGGCTACTTTCAATTGAATTCCAATTCCATACACTTATTTCACTATTTTATCTTCATTCATTCCAGTTATGTGGCCCTACTTTCTTCTGTGTGTATGATTGTGTATATAACTCATGAACCTGTGTGTATGGTTCAGGTGGAGTGACACTGGAAGGGCTACAACACAACATAGCAGTGGGAATACTGTTTATCGAGGCCTGGCTGAGAGGAGTAGGTCACTATATCTACAAGGGGGCGGTGGAGGACTCAGCCACTGCGGAGATCTCTCGCTCTCAAGTCTGGCAGTGGATCAGGCACCAGGTCAGTAATGTCTATTCTTTCTCTACAATTAGGTTTAGTCAGTAACAGTTATTTATTTGTCTCCGGTCAATAACAGCTAATATTAGACATGTTGTTTAACCCCTCTTTACTGTTTTCATTCTAGCTATATTTAGAAAAAAAAATGCAGCTTAGGAAGGATCTGTGGTAGTAAAAAGGGTTAATTTAGATAGTTCAAAGCCTATTAATTGCTGGACGCCCTTCTTAAACTGAATCAAATCGTCTAAATATAGCTAGAATACAATATGAAAGACGCTGGCGGTACGGAAGGGGTTAATGATAGCTATGATAAGAGAAGAAAGGTGTCTGTACTGAAGGGGTTAAATCGTACAGGCAACTCTGGAGGACAATGGAGAAGTTATTACCCGTGGGCTGGTGCAGAGATTGATCCGTCAATTCCTGTCCTCCACACCAACGTCCGGCCAGCGGGAAGGAGAGCGACTGAGGGTGGCGGCAGAGATGTTTGAAGAGGTGGTGACCAAGAGGGAGTTCCCAGAATTCCTCACCACCTACCTTAACCTGGACCACACCTTCCTCAACCACCAGAAGATCATGGCTGAGTGAGAGGGCACTATACTGCACGAACCAGGGTGTCAAACGAAAGCCAAGTCTATTATTTATAGTCTTTATTACTGTACTGTACGGTATATGCAAAGATGAAATTATGGTTTATTGTTCAAATTATGTCTTATGCAGTGATAAAATGGCCAAAACAATTATATTTCATGTTAATATTCTTGTATTTCTTCTCATAGTCATTCAAGTCATCTAACAAAATTGCTTCGGTTTGACACCCTGGCACGAACGTAAACATTCTGCCATACTCCACAGATATAAACAAACCAATTCCATTCTGTCAACTTTTTCTAAGGACAGTGCTTCCATACAGTTAACTCTGGTATAAATTTACCACTGGGATTTGGATATGCTTTTTATAGAGGACTGAAAAAGTCTTTCTGCCTGAGTGAGAGAATATTGTAGTAACCTATTTACTCTGAAGCATAGTCCTTTGCAATTATATCTACTACTCTTCTATACAGTACAGTATATATTTTTATATTTTAATAGGTGCTGGTTTATGACTATATAGGTACTGGATAAACAAGAGTCAATGTGAAATTTTGCCCAGCTTGTATTGCTCATATTAAAGGTGTTGACAATAAAGGCACTGGAGGTCTTTAGCAGCTTAACTCAAGAGCTAGTGGCTCTATTAACCATTATATTCCAATGGACACTGCAATATATCTATAATCACACCACCAAGCTTTGTTCACCACATGAACGTTCTCTGCGAGTAATAGAGGTTCTAACCTATCATGGTTAACCTTATTGATCTGATATTTGCTATTGTGTTGGCAAATATTTTCTCCACAAATTATTAAGCTCATATTTACGGTACAGTACCGTATGCAGCAATTCCAGAAACTTTAAAAGCCAATGCTGTTGTGATGTAACTCACTCAGGTAACAGATTATTATTAGCATAGAAGCTATATATTTTATAATAATATTTAACAGGGAAGTTGTATTAATTAGAAGGTATATATTTGATAATGATATTTAACAGGGAAGTTGTATTAACTAGAAGGTATATATTTTATAATGTTTAACAGGGAAGTTCTATTAATTAGATGCTATATATTTTATACAGAAGTCTACAAAAATAGTTGCAGTGAAGTTAAGCCATCATATATTTTATACAGTACTATACGTACCCTAATAGATTAGTTGTATTGAATTAGAGGTTATATTATATGCATTAATCTAAAAGTATAGTTGTGTTTGCTATTATTTTTTTATAAATGTTTATAAGTTACAAATTGTTTTAACTAACATGTCTAACAGATTGTTCAATGGTTTATTTAAGCTATTGATATTTAACAAGCGTAATGGGGTAGTTGTGTTTATGTTATATTGTTAAAATGTTAACCCCTTCAGCACCATGACGTCCTTTAACCTTTCATTCTCGCTAATTATAGACGATTTTATGCAGTTTCAGAAGGACCAACGTTATTCAGAGGGTTTATTGAGATCGTATTTACCCATTTGAGTCATAGAGGTAGATTAAAAACTGGAGAATATCTTCCAATGGTAAACACAATATGATGAAAATTACGTCATGGTGGTGAAGGAGTTAATAAGGACCAAGTATTATTTTTAACTTCGTTCTTAACACCAATAACTCCCAAATTAAATTAATCAAAGCATGTGATTCTCCCAGGATTCGAACCTAGGATATAAGTAACACCCCGTTCTTAACATTAATCATCAATTACAAACCCCAATGTACTTGAATAAACTAATGAAAGCATATGGTCCTCCCGGGATTCAAACTCTAAACACAACACCCAGAACATAAGCACCTAAACCATTACACTACCAACACAGTTATATGTCAGACAGAACTTACATGGTCTAACCATTACACCATCAAGACAGGGTAATTGTATGAAGTTATTTTGTTGTAATTGTTGATAATTAACTAGAATCTGTTTGTTTATTGTGTTAATTATGAAAACTTGTCTATAATTATAATGTAAAACTTGCAAAATAAACAAACCAAAACTTAAGAGGAACACAGTAAAAAGACAAAAGAACTTATCAAAATCGCTATGTGGAAACAGGGTGTCAATTAGTCATTATTATAGCACATATATAGCTAAAATTATGGTTTACAGTTTAAATTATGTCTGTTGAAGTGATTAAATGGTCTAAACAATGCTAGTTCATGTTAATGTTCTTGTATTTCTTCTGATATTCATTCAAGTCTTCATAAAAATTGCTCCAGTTTGACACCCTGTGTGGAAACAATACTCTTATCAAAATAATATTATAAAAAAAGAACACAATCCACCACATAGGGTGTACATTACTACATGAGCAAGTTAATTTTTTTCCAAGCAAACTAATCGCACATATAACAATTAAAATGTAAAACTTGCAAACTAAACAAACCAAAATTGGGACAAGGACAATATAAAGTCAAATTAAATTATCATGCAGAGATATAGAAGTTTTATCATTTGTCATCAGTTATCAAGAAATGAGCTGTTTTGGTTTGTTTATTTTGCTTTCCATTATAATAGGGTAAAGTCTGTGTGATATAAAATAATGTTAATGCCTTCAAGACGATGACATACTATATATATATATACTGTATTTTATTTCTGGTAAACATTAGATGATTTTACATAACAAGTGTAGTGTTTTAAATATCTAGGAGGAGTGATAAGCAGGGACACAGGTGTGGAAGTGGAGGTAAGACAAGAGTATGTGAAGGAATTAAAGTTTTCGGAGCAATGGGAAGTATGTGGAACGTGATAAATTATAATGTAAAACTTGCAAAATAAACAAACCAAAACTGGGACGACACAAGATAAACGCAAAATCTCAGAATGAAAAGTAAAAGTGCAATGTATAATTAAGGGATTGTTGTTGACATCTAACTCAATAATAAATGAAAAGTATAGCCAGAAAAAAAAAATGTAGTAGTTTACCTGGGATTAGATTGATATCCAAAATTCGAAAATGGATATTAATCGTGATCATGTACTCAATCTTTAACTGTGTGGGTGGTGTAATGGTTTAGGTGCTTATGTTCTGGGTGTGGTGTCCCGAGTTTGAATCCCGGGAGGACCATATGCTTTCAGTAGTTTATTCAAGTACATTGGAGTTTGTAATTGATGATTAATGTTAAGAAGGGGGTGTTACTTATTAGCATCTTATAATATATCTTGTTTGAATAGAATATTTTGACTTAAATTGTAGTTTCTTTATTCATACAGAATTTATATTTATCCTGAATTTCCCAAATTGACTAATTCCTTGAATGGGACAAGAGAACATTAATATATGTGCAACTAATTTGCTTGGGAAACAAATTCACATACTGTACTCATATAGGGATGTACATTTTCAAACCCTAATGCTTCATCATTTATTTATGTTAACCCTCTCACATCCTTATGATGCAGAGGTGCATTAAAGTATCCCTAATAGGCTCAAAAATTGAGTCAGGACGTGAGAGGGTTAATTCCCCCTTGTTTATACAGTCAAATATGTTCTTACACTTTAATGTTCTACACTTCATTAAATCTTTATTGTTTTTACTGTCTAGTATGTTCTCTTTGCGCACTATATCATCACAATTAAACTTCAGATTTAAAGCTTTCGATTTGAAGGTGCTGCACTACCGACGGACTTGAGGATGCTTCACGGCCACGTCTGTTACCTCTCCTACGGTGCTACTCTTGTCATTTATTCTCTCACGGTGTGGTGTCTTGCAGGAACAAGGTTAGCTGTGCCAAGTGCAGTGGTTATCATGAGAAGCCTGGGTAAGCAGCCGTGCTCCAATGGGGATACTGTAATTTTTTTCTTCTGTGGGGGATAGCACCGGGTGACATCTGGGGAGTGTGCTGTCCTCCAGAAAGCCAGATGATCCACAAGGCGTACCGTGATGGGCCCTCTCCCTGGGTGATATGAATGACCGGCTTCGCCTCCTTAACCCGCGCTTGTCGGAGGGAGGTGCTACGGCTGCCCGGGGGAACCGTTTTGCCCCTTTAGGCGATGAGATGGATGATGCGGTGGACCCACCTGAGGATGTTGGCCTGGAATTGGGGGCGATTACCCGGTCGCAGTCCCCGTCGGCCGTTTTGTTCCATGTAGCGCAGTCCCCGCGTACACCTGGTTCCCCGCGCCGGCCATGCCCCAGTTATTGATGATGATCCGTTTGAATTTGACGATACCTTATCTCCTATGACATCGCGTCCCATGGATCGACGTCGCTCTTACCTTCCCCCTTCTTCGTCTGGTCGCCCAACTTATGCCTCCAAAGCCTCGCCTTGCCATGACCCAGAACATATGAATGAGCGTCCCTCTCTGGCTTCAACAATGGAATCCTTCCGACAACTCCTCCTGGACTGTTTGGGGTTGATTGATAAGGGTGCCTCGCTCCTTGACATTGCTCTGGCCCTAGTTCCTTGGATTATTGTTCTCTGGCTCACCACCTTATGACCTGCGCTGCTCCTGGGATTGTCGACTTTTATGCTTTTAGTGGGGTGTTTTTTTGGGTGGTTCAGTTTATATGGTGTGACCCAGTGGTAAACTATTACATATTTCTGAACTAGGCATACCGCAACTTCAGTAGGGCAGGAGCGGGCGTGTAAATCGCCTGAGGTGCCCTTAAACCCTCAATGAAGAAAGAAGAAGATGAAGACGCATAATTGTAAATAAGGTACAGTATATATAGGCACATAGTAGTACAGGACCCCAATGGAAATACGTATGCCTAATCGGCCGTATTGGGCTATCCTTAGCTGGCTTAGCATGCGCTAGCTTTAAGAATATTATTATTAGGGGCACCTAGATATGCATAGAAGGTAACCTTGAGGGGAGAGATAGGAGATTCATCAATGGAGGCTAGAGTTGTTGTTCCCCAAGCTGCCTGGCCGAACAGCCCCAAGGCCCTGAGCAAGGCCATAACCGAGTACCCCCACAGAACCCTCCCTGCCGACCACAATAAAGCCTGGGTGACCGAAGCCACTCCATGGTGGGGAGCTGAAGAGGGTGCGGAAACGCCCGGGAAACCAAAGCCCCATCCAGGGCCCTGTGCCCCTCAGCAATTATGAAGAGAAAGTTGAGGGCAAAGGAAAAATGTGACGCTTTGGCTTCCAATCTTGGTAGATTGGGAGGTCAATCCATGGAAGAGACACCGTCACTTGAGATCTAGAAAATGTATAAGTAAAAGGAACAGTCAGATTAAGCTATGGGTATGGCAGAGATCGCTCAGTTCTCACTCTGATAGACCAGCCCATCACCACATGACTAGAACCCAATCCTCTCAGCATCAGCTAGGAAAGGCCCTAGAAAGCCACCTTTGGCGGGGGGATAGCTCCCCTATTTCAACCCCCGCCTGGAGGCTAGAGTAATGGAAGGCCATATCAAATATTTAAAATACTTAATAGAAGAGGATAGTAATGATTTGCTCAGAAGAATACTGAAGAGCAATTGAAAAATTAAAAAGACCCTTTGACAGCAGAGACTAGGAAATATATAAAAAGTTTAAACTTAGGAGAAATAAACATTGTAAATATTAAAAATTAGGAAATTGGAAAGAAAGTTATGGAATGGGATTACAGTAGGCTACAATGGAAAGAAGAGTTAGGAGAGAAAAGTAGTTTAGAGATACAGTATATAGAACCTTCAAAAATTAAATTAGGGGAGAAGACATAATTATAGGCCTATATGATAACACAGGCTTCTGAAGTTCAGTCATATATTATAGAAGTAGGACACATAATTTAAATTTAAAAGATAAAAACAGAAATATAGGAGGGAATTAACAATGACCTTTGTAAGGCTGAGGTAGAAAATATCAAGCATATGTTGTGGTGTCTTGCCTATGTGGAAGAACGTGTGAAGGAGCCATGTCTACAACAACCATTACAGTATATAGAAAATGAAAACCAAAGCATAGGAAGCCTACTGTTTAAAGAGGAAAACATCTACGGAATGTGGAAGATAAGAACAAAGAAAATGAAAAAGATGAATTGAGGAAAAGAAAAGAAAGAAACCAAATATAGATGATAATTGAGAAAGAATAATCCAGAAGAACAAAGGATAGAAGATAAGAAAGAAGACTAGTCCAGAAGAACAAAAGAAGCTAATGAATTGTAAAAAGAGAAAAAGGAATACATAGATAAAATGGAGCAAGTCACAAGGAGAGCATAAACCCTTAGGGAAGTGCCGTTAGTAAGGTATCTTACTTCCCGAAACTCAACTGAACTGAGAGACAGAGTTGGTAACAAAACCTCTCAGGGAAGTGCCGACGTTAAGGCTAAACTTCCCGAATTCCAACTGAACTGAACTGTTACGCGTGCTTCGGCCTTCGGTACAGTATATCGAACACGTTAGTATTGCTACAATCGTTGCGCAGCGGATGCAGTGGAATTTTTAATCACCCCTCGGTCGTCTGAACTTGGAACTCTGTTTTTTTTTGTGCATTCCGTTTTGTAAGTATTTGAATTGTTATAGGCCTAGGCTAGGCCTATGAGTTTCGTGCTCCACATTTTCATAGGAGCTTCGGGAGGGTCAAGCCTCACGGATTTTAACTCGTGTCGCGAATTTTCGTGAATTTCTGACAGCCTACCAGAGACTACTACGATTGATAATTCATTAAAATTGGATACTACGATTGATAATTCAATAAAATTGGGCGTTCCCTTCGTAATTAGGCTATTTTGAAGTCGGCCTTCCGCGTCTTTGCTTTAATAACTAGCCTAGGCTACTTCACAGTTCCAGATTACATAATTAGGCCTAGGCCTAGGCCTATTTGGAAAAGGCTCGCCGCATCCGCGTTATTATAAATAGGGTCAATATTGGTAGAAAATCATTTGACATGCCATTTTATTCTACATATTATACCCAACATATTTACATAGCCTAGGCTAATCAGATGTTTTAGGAAACTATTATTACTACTATTCTATAGGTATTTACTTTTTAATTAGGTTAGGTTAGGTTCTTAAATCCGAGCCAACTTTGCCAAAACTTGGCTCGGGTTTTCAAGAAAATGGATTTTATGGGTCTCAAAAATGCAAAAACCCAAGCCAACTTTTTATTTACATTACTCTCCATTTTCAATAAAAAAAAAACGTCAACTCCGAGCCAACTTTTTACCCAAAATGCGTTTTATGGGTTCCAAAATTAAAAAAACAACAGCCAAATTAATATATACTGTAGGCCTATATCTACTTTACCCCACTATATCCCTGATCTTCATAGCCCTCCCCACTATCGGGGTGCGTGTCTTTAGATTGTTGTGGCAATCGGTAAATTATCAATTCCTAATAAATAAATAAAACATACAAAACACTCAAACAACAAGAACCAACGAAAAAACCCTATAAAAACACGTTGTGGGGTGTCTTCAATAATTACCATAAATAGTTTATTAGGCTAGGGAGTAGGGACAATGCAGGTCTATGGAATTCGGTAATTATTACTGAAACAACCCCTAATTATTTCCGTAAATCAACAGTTATACTAGGCCTAGGCCTACCCCTATTTTTTCATTAGGCCTAGCCTACTGTATTTTCCTTTTGAAACCGAGTTATTTTTTTGGTAAATTTCTATAATTGCACCTATAGGCTAGGTCCTACGAGCTAAAAAATATTGGAAATTTTTTATTTTAATACCACAAATTTTCCGAGTGTTTTTTTATAAAAGAAATTGTTCATTTGCATCAATATATAGCGTTTGTAATTAATTAGAAATCTCGGGAAAACCTATTTTCCCCATTAGGCCTATTGATCGATGTTGAGACACGCCCCTGATAGTAATTTGAAAAGACATTAGCCTAACCTAACAACCTTACCTAACCTAACCTAGTATTATGGGTGGGGGCTGCTGCCCCCACACCCCCGCTGGTTGAGTACTAATCCCTTAGTAAAAAAAAAAAAAAAAAAAATCCCTTAGTAAATAAATAAATAAATTGGCTGTCGATTATTCGAAGGTGAAAGAAAGTCGATGAAGTCTACAGTGTTTACTCTGCAATTTTCAGCTTTGATTGTACATTGATAACGGGAAAGTACCGTATTGACAACCTTGTTACGAAAATTAAATTTTAATACCATACTTTTATATTAGGTTTTTCCGAGGGTTAACACATTTTCATATGATCTTTAGAGCTATCGATAACTGGAAGTACCGTATTGACAACCTTGTTACGAAAAAGACATTTTAGTACCGGGTACCATACTTTTTTATTAGGTTTTGGCGAGGGTTAAAACAAATTTTCTTATGATCTTTAGAGAATATAGATTCAATATTTATCTTCAAATATATCAACAAAATTTGTGGTATTAAAATAACATTGAACCAAAATATTTTATTGTATTAAACAGGAAGGTACGACGAGGTAAGTGATGTGGCATAGGTGGCACTATGCGGAAATGGATTATAAGGCATTCCGCCCCCTCTGACAAAAGTATTAATCTAGGCCTAGATGTGACACAGATTTTACAATGTTTCAGAGAGACATTAGCCTAAAACCTTACCTAACCTATCCTAGTATTATGGGTGGGGGCTGCCGCCCCCACACCCCTGCTGGTTGGGTAAAATGTTAGAAATCCAGTTGGGGTGGAGTGAGTAACCGTAGATTTTCGTAAGGGGGTAGAGTTGGGGAGAGGGGGTGGGAGGAGATTAAGCAGAGGGAAGATAGAGGGGTAGGGGCGCTATTGGGGTTAACACAGGAGATGGAAACACAAGACATGGAGATGGTGAAGAGGATGTTGGAGAAAATGTGGAGGAAGAGAAATGGGTGAGGGAGGGGGGGGGGGGGGGAAGTCAGGGGGGGTTTATAAAAAAAAAAAAAAAAATGTCTCTTAAACTATCCTTCTACTCTAAACTTTCCCTCCTACTAACGTTTCTGAGCCAGTACCGATACAAAGGTCAGCCCTGTGGATCTGCACGGTCTGCGGGCGGGTTCTAAAGAAGAAGAAGAAGAAGGGTCAGAGGGGCGGAATGCCCTTATAATCCATTTCCGCATATTGCCACCTATACCACATTACTTACCACGTCGTACCTTCCTGTTAAATGCAATAATAATTTGTTTAGCTCGTATAGGTGCAATTATAGAATATATATATTTTTTTTTTTAGCCTTGCCATATTCAGGAATCCCCTACTGATGTTCGAATTGTGGGAGTCTGGGGAAAGCAGCCCCCAAGTTAAGTTAGGTTGTCATGTTAGATTAGGCTAGGCCTAATGCTTCCATTGAAAATGAGTCGTCAAGGTAGACACTCGCGGACCGCGGTGGTGGGTGATGCAGTGTGAGTCTGATCCGGTTTCTCTACAGTGTGGGGTGCCTCAGGTTTCTGTGTTGGGCCCTATTTTATTTGCTGTGTACACAAGCAGTCTGACATCTCTTCTACATGCCCATGGATTATCATATAATTTTTATGCTGATGACACTCAAGTCTTATGTTAAGATAAATGATGTGGATCATGTGGGAGATATAGGCCTAAAGGACAATGAAAATGTTGATGTCGGAACAGATGGATATTAAGATTTGGATGGTTCGCAGAAAGCTGAAAACTGAATGATAGAAAAACTGAACTAGCCTAATTGTTATCCATGGAAACAGGAGGACTAGGCCTAGTTAGTGTCAACGACTTTGGATCACTTAACATCGGTGAAACAAAACTCTCCTGTTGTATGTGTTAAGAATCTTGGTGTGTTCTTCGACTCAAAATTAAGTTTTAAAAAACAAATTGATCAAATAGTCAAAACTTGCAACTACCAGATTCGTAACCTATATGCTGTCCGAAAATTGCTCGACAAAGTGTCTTTTAACACTGATTCACTTTCAAATCTTGTCTCGCATAGACTATTGTAATTCTCAATGGTTTGACCTACCCGAATATTTACTACGAAAACTACAGTCAGTAAGAAATCGTGCTGCTCGACTAGTTTTTGGCCTCCCACCTAGAACGCCTACTACATCGAGTTTGATTGAATTGCATTGGTTCCCGAGTCCCGATCAAGGCCAGAATTGAGTTCAAGCTTTGTTTTATGGTTTTCAAAGAATGAAAGGGGTTAAGTTCGGTGAGCCTATCCTAAATAATTGGCTGCGCTTTTGCTCCTCCAGCGGGATCGACCTTTTATGTCTCTGAGCAGTGAGTATGATCTTTTAAGATTGGATGAGCCTACCGTTGCTTATTTTTAGAAGTTAGATAGCCAAAGAATTTGGGATAGTCAGTAGAATTAGAGGAGAGATATGCAGTGCAGAAGTATTTAGTTTGTGAGTGACAGGAAAGCTTTAGCCAGAGGGTTGAAAATTCAGAAAAATCAAAGTTTGGAACATGAGAGAAGGCAAGATTGGTATGCACACATACGCAACATCCACCTTTGGCATGAAACTGAGGATCGAGATAGTCAGAGGATAATGAAAAGGGTTTGCTGTCAGTAGTCCCAGGCAACTGGGTTTTGGTGAGAAATAGAAAATCAGGATTGGCAGAGGAGAGGTGGTGTTCCACAGAGTGGAAGTTAAAAGAAAGGCCACGAATGTTGCAATTGTTACATAGTAACTTAGTAAGTAGTAAAAGGTAGTGGTCCAGAGCATTTTGAGGAGCCAATACCACGGGCCAAACCTATGGGAGTATTTCTGGTCTTCTTTCCCCCTAGGGCCTCCGAGGCGGGTTATAAATTAACCATTTGAAATACTGTGTTTTTCGGCTCATAAGACGCACCCCATAATTAGCTAGACTAAATTTGGAGGAAAAAAAAAAATATTTTGAAGGTCTGAAGCCAGCATAGGCACCACACACCGGTACCCAGTCACCCCATGACCCAGAATTGCTACACCAATAAAACTGTACCGGTAATTGGTAAACTTACTTACAGGTACTCGATACTTTAATGAGTCTATAATGCTGATAAGCAAATCATAATAATGGATTATAGTGCTTATACAGTAACTGAGCCACTACTATTTGCAAAGTTTATATTTTATTGTATATGTCAGTCTCTTTCTGTTGGCAGCCATTCGAAACAACGACAGAGAGTAAGGATGTTCTTGCTCATACAACAGTTGTAATGTGACTGGCAGTATTGTAATTTTATTTGGAACTACTGTACTGTATATGATTAGGACCGAGACATCAGTTTCAGTTGTGGCCACTTGATATTACCGCTTGAACCCAAATTATTGCAAATGGCGGTGGCACAGTTTAACCGTATAACCTTACGTTAACCTTATGTATAAGCATTGTAACTCATAATAATGCTTTACTAATCAGCATTATATAATCAACACCGTGAACGACCGCAGCAGTGCAAGTACTGGTACTGAGCTGGATACACAGGCCTAGTTTGCCTTTATCCAGAGGATCTACTGTAAGAAACTGTAAGAAATAAAATTATTGAGTATTTGTAAGTACAGGTACTTGTATTGATTAGTTATAGTCATTGGGTGACAAGGTACTGGTATGGGGTGCCTGAGGTCTTGTTTTGACTCAGAAATTTCAATCGAAACTTCAACCTTCGGTTGTTAGGACGCATATTGATTTTGGAGACTTCATTTTTTGGGGGGAAAAGTGACTTATAAGCCGAAAATAGTAATTATTTTTTAGAAAAGGTAGTGTAATACTGTATGTAAAACATTTGTAATATAGTGTATTGAAAGAGAGAGAGAAAGGCGTTTGGGAGGGCAAACTGGGGTTACCCTCTGTTTTGGTTAGGCACAGAAAGGATTAGCAAAGAAGGCCAGGTGGTGAAAGAGGAGTTCCAGTTCTCTTTAACACCAACCTGTAGCATTATCCGGGATTACTGCCCTGTTCGGTTAGTGCATTCAGCCTCCTCCTAACAGTTTTGGTATAGGCCCTAATTGAATAGTTTATTTACCATATTATCTGTTCATAATATTATCAAAGATTGGAAGCCAAAAATACCCCAAAACCTCAATTTTTTTTTTTTTTTTTTTTCCCACAGCTACTGATGCTAAATAACCTATTCAATAAAGAAAAGGGCAAGAATGTAGTTACCGGGTGTACCGCCCGTCTTTTTTTTTTTTTTTTTTTTTTTTCTATGTGATTGAGGGAGGCAAAAGGCATAACTGCCTATAGCGAGTGCCTCCCCCATAGTTGAAAGAGTGACAGGGCCAAAATCAAGGGACGTTCGAGCCAAAATGCCTGGACACACGGAGTTTGAAGCAATTTAAGTCATAGGAAGAGGGAAAGACTGATTCTGGGAGAGAGTTCCAGAGCTCAGATATTGAGTAGAAGAAAGTTTGAGAGTAACGTTTCACTCTTGGGTTGGAGAGTTGCACAGAGTAGGGGTGGGATTGAGTTGCAAGACGGGTACCACGTGCCCTACGTAAAGGAGGTGGTATGCACTGGGATAGCTCTGAGGAACACTGATTATTATAGTAGCGATAGAATAGCGAGAGAGATGCAACATTGCGGCGGAGAGAGAGATTGCAGAGAGTTGGTGAGTGGACGGGAGTTAATGATACGAAAGGCCTTCCTTTCAACTTTGTCTAGGAGAGCGGTGTGAGAGGAACCTCCCCACACATGTGAACAATACTCAATACAAGGGCGCACTATGCCCCTGTACAGAGCAAGAAGCTGTGCAGGGGAAAAGAACCCCCTAAGGCGGTTGAGCACACCCAGCTTCTGGGAGGCTGCCTTAGCAAGACTGGTAATATGGTCCTTCCAAATGAGAGCAGAAGAAAAAGAGACACCAAGAATATTGAGAGAAGATGAATGTTTACATTACGCGGACGCTCACCATCATGTTCCCGTATAGTTTGACTGCCTTTGGATACAAAAATACATTACCCTAACCAAACAACCTAACCTAACCTAACCTAGTATTATAGATTTATAAGTACCTGTATTTATTTTATTATAAGTATTTATAGATGATTTATGTTGTATGTCGGTAGTGGTACACCCGGTAACTACATTCTTCCCAAGAAAAACTATGATTACTGTAGCCATTTGTCATACAGTGTAAAATTATCCCTGTTTTTAGCATAGGGATTAAGTATCAATTCATTACCCCTGTCAAACGGGGATGTTTTTAACTTCTACTACCTGCCTGGCGGGCATATTTACCCTAAACGAGCTTCATTCCATGCTCTTTTTCATGCATAAACAAGAGCCAGAGTGTAATAAAATTATGTATCTGTGAAAGGGTGATAATAGAGCTTTCCAATGACAACTGAATCATCCTTGTACGACCACGGGTTCTCTAGCAACAATTGCGCAACACGAGGGCAAAAACCCTAAAATACGGTAAATTCCCGAGGTTTTTTTCTTGTCTCGCGAGGCGAGGGGTGTGGAATGTTGTGGTGGGGAGCTCGGTCACCTCACTCGGTCCATGCCGAGCGGTCAGAGCTCGCCTATCGTCCTCCCAACGCGTGGACTCTCTCTCAGAGCCGATAATGTGCTCAACATCCCTTCTGACATATGTCGGGCCCCGCAGGGATGGCCATGGTTCTCTCACCCGACATATGTCGGGCCACCGCGGCTGGGGTGTTAAAAACCTATGCTAAAGCGTGTTCCTTGTTCGGTTATGGTAATTTCAGAGCTAAATGCTTGCCTTTGAAATTGCACATGTGAGGATTACATTTTTGGCTAGGATTGTACTAAACTTGTTATGCAATACAGTTACTGTATATAGTTTAATAGACTGCAAGAGAGAGTTAGAGATAAGAAATAATGAGCTCACACTTATGGCTTCCTATACTGTAGTAATGTGGTTCTCTTTTTCAGGTCTACAACTGAATGACAACCAGCATTTTTGATGCAATTCTTAACCTGCCATTTGTATAAATAAAGTGAAGGAGATTACACAGGAAAATTTGTATTCACTTGAATATTTTTCTCATTTTCTAAGCTGAGGAAAATTATTAAGTTTACCAGAATGAAATAAATTTTGTCATCATTGTGTACCTAAATCTGGAAGAAATATATAAAAGGTTAAATAACCAAGGTATAATATTTTGAGACATTAGAAAAGCCCATAGTGTGACAATGGAGGAGGTACAGGAAACTGTGGTGGTGAAAGAGGAGATTGAAGATAATTCCGAGGAGATGGTGAAGTTCGAGGATAGTATAGAGCTGGTTGGTGGCAGCAGCCTCAAGTCCTTTAAGTGCGAGGTCACCATGAAAGTCCTTGATGTCGAGGACAAGGATCAGGTCGTGTATGGGGAGTATCTTGGGGCGGGCCCGGGTAAACAAACAATTTTTCGGTGCAGGGAGGTTATCGATGGAGGGGTGATCCAGTGTGAGGAAGTTATCGATGATGAGGAAATGGAGGTGCTTGAGCTTGCTGCTGACAGTATGGTCCTTCAGTATGTGGACAGTGAAGATGAAATCAAATACAATCCTAAAACTGGTATAACACCAAAGAGTATCAATAAGGACAAATGGCAAGATACAGACAGTGGTGAAGAGGTTGTGATGGCTGTGTCCAAGATAAAAACCGAAAGTAACAGCAAAGACCCAGCTCCCAAGAAGATGCACCAGTGTGAAGAGTGTGGGGAAATGTTTGGGCGACGGAACTACCTGACCCGACATTACCTGGTCCACTCAGGGGAGAGGAACTTCATGTGTGACCTCTGTGGTCGCATGTTCAAGACCAGGAAGAACCTGCAGAGTCACTACGCCACCCACACGGGGGAAAAGAAGTACAAATGTGAGGTTTGCGGCAAGCGGTTCACGCAGAAAGGCGGGTTGACCCAACATGCCGTCATACATGCCGGAGCCAAGCAGTTCGAGTGTGACCTATGTGGCAAGCACTTTACCCACAAGTCCTCACTGTCTGCACATTCAGCCGAACACTCTGATATAAAAAGATTCAGCTGTTCATACTGTGATGAGAAGTTCCAGACAAAGTTCATGTTGGAGAAGCACACAGTCCTGCATCCTGAGGCCACAGAGCTGGACTGTGAGGTTTGTGACCGACGGTTTGTCTGCAAGCGCAACCTCAAGGCCCACCTACTGACCCACAAAGATGATAAAAATTTCCTCTGTGGGAATTGCGGGAAAGAATTTAAAAGCAAACCTCGATTAAATCAGCATCTGGCCCTCCACACTAATAGGGATGATCTACAGTGCCAAGACTGTCACAAGCAATTTAGGTCCAAGAGTGAGTTGTACTACCACACCACGGTTCACAGCGAGATCAGAAACTATTGCTGTGACCATTGTGGGAAAAAGTTCAAGTTAAAAGGTCACCTCATAAGGCATCAACTGGTGCATTCTGCGGAGAAAAAGTATAAATGTGAAAAATGTTCCCATTCCTGTTACCAGAAATCTAACCTCGTGAGACACATGCAGAAGTATTGTAAATATTTGTAAAGTCCCCTCTCTTATTACATAGAATTATTGTAAATATAATTTGTAATATCTCCTTTTTTAACCCTTTCAGTACCATAGTGCTTTCTTCTACAGTATTTATGTATTATTCTTAGATAATTTTATTTAGTTTTAG
This sequence comes from Paralithodes platypus, assembly GCA_032716605.1. Lineage (NCBI taxonomy): Eukaryota > Metazoa > Arthropoda > Malacostraca > Decapoda > Lithodidae > Paralithodes > Paralithodes platypus. The sequence goes on from CM064574.1 coordinate 3,373,404, forward strand.
CGGGACCCATTGGGGAATCAAAGTGCTTAATTGATATAATCATTCTATCTATTACTGGATACCTTTCTCCCCTTCATGAGTGTGGCCATACGCAAAATGCTCCCAAGCGACCTGTCACCTGTGAGAAGGACAACCTGTGCTAGTTTATTTAAGGACTGACCACTCAACTTAGGGACCGTCCAACTCCAAGGCCCTCTATGTATCTTTCTAGCACTATTTTTCAACAGTGGTGGGTGGTTAGTCAATCCACCAACCTACTTCACCCTTATGTGAGCAATTGGGATTTGTGTAAGGTTTACTCCCCTAGACGGTTTGCCTACCAAAGCTGATAAATCCCATCTACCCGGTGGGACACCCCTTGTAAATCTTTTAAGAATAAAGTAATCCTCTAATGTTACCCAGAATAGAAAAGAAAAGACATATTTGTACTGAAGGGGTTAATATGGCTCAAAAGTCCTTATACACATTTGAAATTCACCAATTTAGTTATAAGAAGTCTGTCTGGCCTAATATTGTTAATTTGTTCCGGTAGGTATCAGTATGGTAGCCAATATTTGAAAGTATTGGTATTATGTCTAACCAGACTTATTCAGAAAATTCTAAGATAATTATAACATTATTGGCTAACCAGTACCCCAGGTAGCATTGTGAACTTGTTTTATTTTTTCCAACCAACTGTACATTGAATTTCTTAGCTGATTTTTGTTTTTATTTAATGATAAAATAGGAGACTTCTTTTATTGTTTCATAATTAACAACATGCTTCACTACATAATCTTCATAATAGCCGAGTAGTCAATATGGTGACATGACAATTTACTGTACATATTTTTAAGTTAAATAATTTCTTCATCGCCAGAGTATGGTTTCTGCTGGGGAAAAAATAGACTATAGGTAAAGATGGCCTCACAATGCATTATAAATACTGGTATCAGGAGTGCCACATGTATTTGTTGATTTCATTAACCCGTGGAGCCCCGGCTAGTTTTGTAATGTTTGTTCACCAGAACCCGGCCAGTTTTCAAAAAATTGCTTTATTCCAGAAACAATAGCGAATGGGTTAGGAATGAAGGAAAAACCACGAAAAACCACTCAAAAAGCTTTAAAAATTGTCCTACAGAGCCCCCAAAAACGTATTTTACAAGAGTAAAAAATTGAAGGCAATTACCCCCAAAAAAACAGGTTATTGCACGCTCACGCGCACGCACGTGGACTTTGAGAGTTTTCAACCATCGGCACGGTTGCGTGGGATACGTACACAGTTCCCATACAAATCTGAGCCCTCTCGAGTGGCTACACCTGAGGTTACGGTCGGAGCAATTAGGGTGACTCGTCAGACGCGTCGCTGGGGCTGTGCGTTACATACATCGCCGACGCGTCAGACGCGTCGCTGGGGCTGTACGGGTTAATTGAGTTTAGAAGTAAAGTTGGTTGAGGAAAAAAATATGAATTCATAATGTTGGTCAAATGTATGCTAGATGTTCTCAGAAAGATTATGTGGTGTGATATGATTTACCATACAAGTAGTGTAGGTATATATATACTCCATTCAAATTAACTTCCAGGCAACTTTTCCACACTCATCCTCATAATTGCTCTGATTAGTTTAGTTTATTATTATATTTTGGACATGATCAAAGTTCTTCATTGCTTAGCTTCAAGCTCCACTTCACAAATCACTTCTAACCAATTATTTGTATTCACAATCTTACTCTAACTTGTGGGGTTGAATCATTGCTGGTAAGTTAATATGAAGGAATTATAGCATTATGTAATATGAGACATTGAAGATTAATGCCTGCAGCTTGACTACCTTGTATGTTTTATTGTTAATTTAACCAGATGACTAACAGTACATAAGCATCATATACTGTACAGTACTGTATTTTGAATTTTCCGCTGGTGACGATATAAAATGGTGAAAACAGATAAAGCATTTCACTGACTTTAATGCCATATTACAACATATGAGGCTGAGGTTCCATGAAGCTTATGAGTTACCACAATGAAGGGTTTAAGGGGGGACAATTCATATTTTGGTCGATATTTTCATGTATTTATTAATTTTCTAGTCAAGTTGCCCAGGCTTGGCATACAGTATACCAATAACATTTTGACAGTGCGGGCTCGATCCACCGACCCTTTACGCTCTACTGACTGTGACTGTATCCTGGCTATATTTGCCAAACAGTTACCTGAAGTACAGTACAATATTAGAAACTACACTGGTGCACAGGGTAGGACTGCCTCGGAGATAATATAGGAAGAGAGATCGGACATTATTATTTGTTTTTTATGGCATTTGGTGCCATAACTATCAAACAATGGGATGACATTTTGTTTTTGATTATGTAGAATAATAGATGCAAAGATCAAACTACATCCTGTACCTATACAGTGTTGCTGATTTTTTTTTTTGGGGGTACCGTATGGACATCACTATATGAATGCATTATTACTGAAATTACCTAGCTTCTGACGGGGGCTATACTTCGGACACTTCTGGATAAAAATATGTAAGCAACAGTTATGGAAAAATGACTGCATTATGGAAGAACACCGCAGACATACTTGTTTTTCATAACATCATGTATTTATCCCATAACTCTGGTTTATTGTATATTTTTTCTAGAGTGTCCGAAGTTACGTCATGTTACCGGTACTATAAATACAGGTCAGGTCAGGAGGGATGAGCCTTTACAATGGCACCTCGTACCTACTTTTCCAAGAGTGTTGAGAGTGGAGAAGAGATGTTGGAGAGAGAGGAAGCTGTTGAACTGGCTTTGTTATGTACCGTATGTTATTAGTCTGTATACGTCGTCAAGGTGTTCCCCGACTCGGTGTGAACATGTGAAACACGCTAGGACGTACTACCACACCCACTAAATATGTCTGCCTTGACTGTGATTACTGAAGGTACTAAGGATTATTATGAAACTATTCTAGATCTTATGATTTCTATTTGTTAACAGAATAGACAAGACGGGTTGGGTGTGTGTGGGATCTGCCGGGTGTGGGCCAATCGGCGCTCTGCAGACCCCCGTTTTCTGACCTCTGACCGTTTTGGTGAGGTTGGTCCTCATGGTATTAGTGAGCTGGGCCTATAATAAGGCCTTGTAATTGGGGTTGTGTGTGAGAGGGAGCTGCCTTGTGTGGGCCAATCTGCTTTCTGAAGACTCCCATTTTCTCATGTTCTTAAATAAGTGTAGCAATATTTGGCCTCTGTATGCATAAGTTTGTTAAATTGTAAAACATATTTTTGGTTATTCAGATTCATAAATTGACCACTTGTGGGTTTCAGGATATAATGAAGTTAAGAGCCGTAAACATCAATATCAAACGGAATTGTAATAATGATGTAGGTTTCTGATAGATAGAAAGTATAATGAATTTGGTTTGGTTTGTTTATTTTGCAAGTTTTACATTATAATTATGTAATTATGAATGTACTATGACCGTATTTTAGCTGGTAATTCTGCTTAATATCGATGTCTACAGCTCCAACTTCCTTGTAGCATCAAACTCACAAGTGATCAATTACTAAGGTAAATACAGTTTGGGAATTAATATGCACAAGGTACTGTACAGTAGTAAGGATTTGCTAAGGTCTCCTTTATTTATTAGTGATTATTGGTATTATATATAATTACAGTAAAAGTCCGTTAATCCGACGACCGATGATTCGAATCTCCCAATAGTCCGAATTTTTCAATTTGAGGCCAAATCCGAATTCACCCGATGGTCCGAATTTCAAGAAGTCCCAAAGTCCCCTTTTTGAGGCATTATTCCACTCAAATGACACATAATGGAGCACACACATATATGTTCATGAATTCACTTTAAAAGTTTACCATTGTCATTGTAGCCTATTACCTACTTCAAAACATTCAGATTAATGGTCAAAGGAAGCTACTGATATAAACGTAAACACCACATCGTCTGCTAGAGAGTTTGTTTTGCTCTTGAACGCATCCTTGGGACGCTCCGATGCGCTACTGGCTTGCACCGCATTTTCTGCAAGCGCATTCAGTCTTGAGCTTGAAAACGCACCTTTGGACGTTCCGATACGCTACTATTTATAGTTCAGTGATCGGAGCGTCCCAAGGGTGCTTTCAATACAATATAATATAACAGAGCACGTCACAAAAGGAAAATTACAAGAACCTCTCAGGAGCCAAAATGGAAGAGAATGGTGAGAAATGAAGAAAAAATTAAAAAAAAATTCACCTCGGTCATTTGGGGGGGGGGAGGGGGGGGGTCGAAAGTTCGTCTCCCCCGCATGACCACCCGCCCGGGAGCACTAGGGTGAAAACTGAGTATGGCATTGTATGGCATACATCCTAAGGAGTGTCTCATATAAATCTCAAGCCTCTAGCTCCCATACGACCGGAGTAATGAAGGTTCAAAGTGGCGGTGAACTAAGGGTGTAAAGTATCCCCACTAAGCCCACCACCACCGGCCGCGCGGCTGTCTTGGCCCGCTCACACCTACCGGCCCGGCTCCCACACACACTACGGTACCTCCCCCTCCTATTCTCCCGCCATTTCCTACCTTACGAGCCACGTAAATGATTTTAATATGCCGGACGCACGTGATGCGTCGCTGGGAGTTGGTGATAACAAACTGCCGACGCATCACGTGCGACGCTGGGTCTCACTGGGTTAAGGCATTACTTCCCGAACCACATCTGATCTGATCTTCAAGAGCAAGACAAACTCGCTAGTAGACGGAAGAAGAAGAAGACGACGATGCGGACATATGGTGTTTACGTTTATATCAGCATATTCCTTTGACCATTAATCTGAATGTTTTGAAGTAGGTAATAGGCTACAATGACAATGGTAAACTTTTGAAGTGATTTCATGAACATATGATATGTGTGTGTGCACCATTGTGTCATTTGGGTGGCCTAATGCCTCAATGTTTTCGTCATACACAGGTTCATAGGGGTAAAGTCCGATAATCCGAACGAGGGCCGGTCCGCTGCCCTTCGGATTAACGGAAGTTTACTGTACTATCAATCAAAACAGGAATTAATATAGAATGCTTGTGAATAGACGAGTGAACACGTGGTCATTTGGGAGAGGGGGTCGGGTGCAAGTTGGACTAGATAATAGTCCATCAGGCGCCTGGCCTGGGGAGCTGATATATATATGAAGGGTGCGCCTGGAAGTGTGGTGGGCGGGCTTTTGGTTTTGGCTTCGCCGCATGTCTACCTGCTGAGATCGGAACCTCTTCGGGTGGTCAGGGGAGTGCTGGAGGGACCTTGGTGACCCTGGTCTCTGGGTCTTCTCCTGGGTGACCTAGATGTGTGTGAATTTGTATTTTATTTTTGTGTGTTCATTGTTTTCTGTTGTGTTGTCCCTATTCGGGCTCTGTCTTGAGTTCCCCCCCGCCTCCCCCTTAAAAATGGAAAATTGGGGAATGGGCCTGAGTATATAGCCTACATACATACATACTGTACTATCAATTGTAATACAGTTTTTATTATTTTGTTTAATGTACTGTACAGTAATCTATCTATTGCCTGACGCCGTGATCCCCGAAGGGGTATATAAAAACTAGTATGAATTCTGTGGCTGCATGCAAGATAAGCCAATGTCCAACTTTATCCTTTGGAAAATTAAAATTAAGAGACCACTTAAGGGGGTATGGGCTGGTTTTTCTGGCTCCCTTCTCCCTCATGTTTAGCCCCATTGATTTATAGATTTTAAGACGTTCGGCCCATTAGTTTGGCGATTTTAAGAATTTACTCCACATTTCTTTGTCAATATTAAAACCTTTTGTGCCATTTAGGTGTCAATTTTTTCCTGACGAGCAATAGCGAGCCTGTAATTTTAAGATTAATTTACCTTGAAGGGGGTTCTAGAGTGTTTTTTACAGGTTGATAGAGATTTAGGGAGGAAACTAAAAAAAAAAAAATACCGGTAATAAAAAGTTAAAATAAGCAAACTCGCCCATCTCCCCTTACGAAAAGCTTATAGAAAGTCCTATTAACCCTTTCACGCAGTTTGGACGCGATCGCGTTTATCAGGGACCGGGATATTTAAATCTGTGTGACCATCAGGGGTGTTAATATACCGTACCTTTAGTTTAATTGCTTCAACCTCTGCAGTTGTCTTTGAGCGAGTTGTTGGCAGAAAACTAATTTTGGAGAGGTAATTATGAGATTAAGATAATGATATTTCGAATACTAAGTGGCAACCCCCATGTCTGAAAGGGTTAAGCCACACTTCAGAGTAAGAGAATAAAGCCGGTATCACACGAGTTTTATAGTCAACATTCGATGATCAACATTTTTCTGGCAACATTTCTGGAATATTTGCGCTAGTATCAGAAACTAGACTGATGATAGATGAATTTGGATGGCATAAATAATATAAATGTTGACCTCATAAGCTGCCAGACCAGTGTTGAGAGAAAAGCGCTTGTGTGATACCGGCTTAAATGTGAAAGTTCTCTATTTTCCTTTCATTATGATGTGCAGTAATGTTTGGCGCTCATATGACATACGGTATAGCGACTGTATCATATGTGAGAAGTCCCACGTCTAAATTTAGACACTATCTCGACTATTGTACAGTTGCCTAAATAAGTGATGTTGCGGTACCAAGTATATTTCGATCAATAATTGGTATCAGCGCTATCAAAGGTTTAATTCATCGTTTAGAGTGAGATATACTAACATGTTCCTATCTTTACACACCCTATTCAACATCTGGCAGACATTAATACAGCACACAGCGAGCAAAACTTAACGACAGTAGAGACATGATTTTTTTGGCCAATACAGTACTGTCCTGTACAGATGATAAAAAAAGACACTGTAAGCTAAAATGTCATCTCTTTATTACATTCATGTTTAATTGTACAAATATACTAGACTATTTATAAAATTGGTAAAAAATAAATTATTTTTATCCCCAATTATAAATATATAAGTTACCGGTATGGTATCTTTATCATTATTATTAATAAAGCACTCTTTTTAAGTAAAGTTATTCACAAACAATTTGAACTGAAATAAAGAGGTTCTTCTTCCATGGCTTAATAAAAAAATAAGGTAATACTGTGGCTAGAATACATTACAGCATAAAGTCGTCAATTTGAAGGGATAACATTGGCTCCATGAGAGGTTAGCAATGTGTGTTGTAAGGTTGTAATGAACCTCTGACTGTAACTGTATATCATAATTATCATCATATTCGTTTCTGTCTGGGGGTTTTCCTGCACTACTTTTCCTACTTCGGGGCGGAAGGCTAGGAATCCTCCTCCCCTTGTAAATTCACCTACTAAACGAGACAGAAAGTGGCGAGAGGACACGTAAGTGGTCCCGAACCCCAAGAACTGGAGCTTTCAATGTTATTTCTATTCGGGCTCTATCTCGAGTCAGCCACCCCCAACTATGGGTGCTTGAGAGTACCGGTACATCATAATTTCTTTACACATGAAACTTTAGCCAAGTGTGTAGCGAGAGTGTACTTGCGTGTGAACCATCTGCCACACCTGGGACAGATAAACTTGTCCCCCCGAGTGTGTAGGACCCGGTGTTGGTCCAGCTGGTCCTTCTTGGCAAACCTTCGGCCACACTCAGGGCAAGCAAAGTCCTGAACTGCCACATGAACCATCACATGTCTGACCACCTCGTGCTCTGTCTTGAATGCCTTGCCGCAGCCCTCACACTCGAACTTACTGCGGAGGTGAGTGGTGGAGTGGCGCACCAGGTCGGTCTTACGGGCGAACTGCCTCGAACACTTCGGGCACTGGAACTTTTTTACTCCTGTGTGAACCAGTGAGTGTCGGGTCAAGTCGTATTTGCGCAGAAATTCTTTCCCACAATCCCCACAGGTCAGCTCGGCAGGTTTTGGAGTCTCGATATGTGGAGATGCGTCATTAACCCTGGTGTGCTGTGCTTGGTTGGGTTCGTAACTGGTTGATTCACTAGTTTCTGCAGTGTCAGTTTGTGTAATTATTTGCTTAGTGGAATTGGTTTTATTGCTGAATTGTTCTCTGCCCTCCTCACAATGTACTGGTATACCTTGTAATTGTACACTAGTCCTTGCAAACATCTCATTAGCCATCTCACAAGCTGGCAGCATCTCGTGCTCTGCTTTTAAAAATATTTCTGTTGTGTCTTCCACCTCCACATACGAACCTAGGATTACTTCATCCTTGATTTTCATATTCGGTTTATCCTCCTCTTCCTCCTGATCATGTACTTTCAGTTTTTGTTCTACCTCTTCTACACCTGTAAACAGTTCTGTCGTATCTCCATGTGAAGGCAATTCTCCATCTTTTGCTTGTACAAATGGTTCTATCTTTTCTTTATACACAAGTGGTTCTCTTTCTTCCACCTTTATGCATGATTCTATTTTTTTTCTCTTTACAGATGGCTCACTTTCTTCCACTTCTAAAAATGGCTCTACAACTTCTATTTTCACAATTGGTTCTCCTGTAACCTTGTTCCTCACAAGTTTTTCTACTTTTGGATCTGCCATATTCCAAGTTTTTATCAACATCCACACATTACCCCGTCAATCGTTCATATTTGGCCTTCTTGCACTTATATTCAGCACTAATCAGTCAACTAAACACATCAAATCATGGTCAAGGTAGATTAGATAAATTATGTTAGTTATGTTATGGTCATTGATATTGTACTAGGATAGGTTAACTTTGATCAAGTTTGGTTTGGGTAGGAATGGATAGGTTAGTATAATGCTAGGTTAGGTTCAGCCAGACTAACTTAGATTATATATTAGGTCAAGTTGTTACATTAAAATTTGAAATGGTCTGCTGGCATTAGAGGTCACGATTCTTGCCACCAGTGTTCCTTGGTAATAAAGTATTGAAAGTTGCATGTGAAGGTGGTGCAGCGTGTCAAAGAATTCCTGAAATCCTTGGGCCACCTCTCTCAGATCTAATGAACTATTCTTAAAAGCAGCTGCTGTGTAAGGGCTGGAATGACTGTTGTCTCCTTTGAATCATCTTTTAGTGTCCATCAATGCAGCATCCTCTTCTTACTGGGTAGGCTATTTCACCAGGCTGCTCTCGACCTAACTAAATTGTATGTTGCTGAGGCTTCTCGTTGGCATCATTTGTGGATCTGGAATAAAAACTACTATTAATTAAACTAAAACAAAAGTCCCTTATTAACAGAATAAAATATTTGAGGGTAGTTAAAACTAAAAATACAATCACAAGATTAAAACAGCCAAGATACTGGTAGGGTACTGTACTGTTTCAGTCCTTGGACTCCCAAGATTAAGAGGGCTCCCTTCAGCTGATTTCCCCCCCTCCACCCCTCCCCCGAGTGGCAGTAGCTAAATAGTTATATAAAGTATGAATATTGTCATATGTATAATATTATATGGTATATTAATGGCAACATGAACCAGAGCCTTTTTTCTATATTCCAACTTATTCCCTCTCGGACATAGGCTGAGAGCCTGTACGTTCAACACGGTGAAGCCCGTGAGGTCTTGTTCCAGTCTTGGGAGTTGAGGTCTTGTTCCAGTCTTGGGAGTGAGACATGTGAAGTACTTAGAGCTGGGTTGCCTACTCGGCTCGAAGCAGCCCCATCTCTGGAGCTGCTTTGCCTTTGTACTTCACTGTCTCACCCCCAAGACTCGGACCTCACTCTCAGAACGCCACCTATTGAGCAATTAACTCACTAGGCATTGCTCTTCTGTAGCATATTTTGAATATGGGAATATTCATACAGTGCTATTTAATCAGGGAACAATGAGGGTATTTTTTTGCGTTTCAGTGGGCTTTGTGGTAATGCACTCATACTAGGTACAGCACAAATTCCATCCCGATAACATCTTCCCATTGATACATCGGGATTCGAACCCGGGTCCATTGGATTACCAGTCCAGTGGCAAGACCACTCCACCACACGGGAGGCCCAAGATCGATCCCCCCCCCCCCCCCCTAGGTAGATTCTTATTTGACTCGGCTCCATGGCCTCCTAACTCTTCTCTGCAATGGTAAACATCAGAGGTCCAGTAGACCAGTGTTTCATTTACAATGTGAATGCTATACCCTGTTCCAAATAAGTAGGCCAAAACTCTTGAACATTCACCTCAATACCTTGCAAACGACTAGAGTAATCAAGCTAATATTACTGTCATTTGGGAAGGGTCAGCCAGGGAATAGATGTGAAAATTTACAGACCATTTGCTCTAGCCCTTTTTTTGTTATAAAGGTTAGGGTTCACAATTTCTGGCCTACTTATTTGGAACAGCATAATTTAGCTGATTACACTGTTTAATAACAACATTCACATCCACAATTATTCAAACAGTATGATACTATTCTACATAGACCTCACACACTATACGCAATGGGTAGTTTGGCTAGCAACCTGCCGCTAAAACAAGTTAGAGAATTGAACGGACTGCTTTGATGGATGCCCTTCAGGGATCAAGGCATCTGGTAATAGCTACATACAGTACTCACAGACCGAGTGAATTTTTAAAGCTTCAAAATCAAGATATTAACATCATCATGCTTCTTAAACAATGGCCCCATGATATTTAATAGTCTTCCCAAATTCTTGAGACATTATAGACAAGTTACCAAATTAACCTCCGATATAAGGCTACACGGCACAGAGAAGAGAGACTTCAAACTATACGGTACCGGACCAGGTTGATCTCCAGAATACGGACACAGGATGTGGGAGCAGCAATGGAACACCACGACTGAGGTTTCAGCCTCTAAACTTAAATAAACTGCAATAAGGTTAGGAACTTCTGTTTTCCAATTTTAATGTTACTTGATTTTAGATATTTCTTTTATACCAAAGTCAATTGATGCTAATTTACATTTCAATGGATGTGGTAAATATACTAATTTGCACCAGTGGTCGAATGAATATGCGATATACAAAATAAATAAATGCCCCCCAAAATAAGTATGGTACCAGACTACCAGTAGAGTTATACAGAACTGAGTACCAGCACTGTACATACTGTACCAGTACCGGTATGTACTGCAACATACACAATATTTAAATAATTTAGTACAGTACTGGTATCAAAATGTACCTTAGCTGTTGGAGATTTTAATTATACATTTATTAGTTTTACACCACTACCACCTGGTAATTTTATGAGTAGCAATCTTATTGTTATACTCACAGATACTCACAGAAGACTCCTGGAAGAGGCTATCAAGCCTGTGTCTCTAGCTCTGGATCACTACTGTCTCTGGGTCTTATTGCATACCATACTAATTTAACCACCATGTACACATTGGTCACATGAAAGTGAGGCTTTGGCTGGCCAGCCTGCCCCTACGCGACAATCAATTTATGAGAATCTGAGCTATGATTTTGTTCAGTTGAATTAATTAATATTTAGTTCCATTAGGCCTATTTAATTTGCATTGAGCCATATCCCCATGCTATTAATAAATGTCTATATACGGGTAGATATTTTACTCTAAGAGAACCTAGCGATAAAAATTATCAGGTTAGGCTATGTTGTTAGGTGATATTACATTTAGTTTAGTTACACCTAGCTTCTGGTTTGTGTTAGCCTAATTATACGTAACCCAGTTTTAACTAAAGTTACTAGGCTAAACTTCAGGAGAGTAAACAATAATATGGAGAGGCTACAAACAAAATTACAGAAACGGTTGAACACCAGAAGTTTAGAATCCAAATAGCCTAGGCTAGCTTAATAGGCTATAGCCTAGAACAAATAAATACATGTATAAATTTCATGATGGGCTTAGGCTATTGAAAATTAGTGTGACTTGTGCGAAAAAAGTTGCACTCGGCACTCATCAGGCTGCTGTTAAAAAAAAAGGATAGGCCTATGCAAAAATAACCAACAAATTGTAAATTTGTAAGTGTCCCTTGACTCCCTTAGGCTACTAATTTTGTTATGGTTTAGGCCTAGGCGATAAGCTAGCCTACATTCGAATTTAAGTAATCTATCAGAAACAATATTTCTCTGACCTACCTTACTAGGCTATACCGGTATCTAGGCCTAAGTTAATTTATCTAGGCCTAGGCTACCCTACATCTAACCTTGAAGGATTGAATGGATAAAAATTGAGCGAAATAATGAATGGGGTTAAGGTAAGGCTAAATGGAAGCCATCTTGAAAATGATGGGACACTATTAAAATAATTCAGAACAATTAAGTTGCGTAATAAATCAGCACTACGGATATTCACGAATAGCCTACTGTACCATTATATTGATGTAGAAGTCCCATACATCATTTTCTATGTTGATGGGAGGATGACAGATCTTGATTTTGGTTATAAATCGCGTTGGTTAATACTACTACAACCAAACCATGCAATAGAAGTAAGAATATATACAACGTTAATCATTATTGCATTCAGGTTTATTATGTACATACTGTATTTACCGAATAATGTTTTTTTTAAGTATTTAATAACACATCTTATGGTCAAGACGGTACTTTCCTCGTAAACAAAGCTCACGATGTTGTCCCACTGTCCGCTAATGTTTCGTAAATTGCCAAAATGGACCATTGAATATTACAGAAGAGGCTTCCACATCATTCCAAGATTACGTGCCAAACAATCCTTAGGTAGTATTTATGTACTAACTATAAACAGTTCTGAAATTTACTAATAGGCCGGGTGCACCTGCGGGGCTGCGTTCAGACAACCACAATTCCCTGTGCAATACGCAGGTCAATAGATATAGGCCTAGGCCTAGCCTATAATGAAGCAATACGAATTTGACTGCAATCTGCATCAACAAGTGAATGCTACCAAATATGTAGCCTATTGCATATTTTGTGTTCTTTATTGTGCTAGGCCTAGGCTAATCAATACAGTATTCGTATTGTCTGGCAACACTTCAATTTTGTTACACAGCAATAGGCCTATGCTGCATTACGTGTTGCATAGGCCTAGCAATTTAACGGTCAATATTTACGAGACGCATCAATAGCCTATAGGCTAGGCCTAGTCCTACTCTATAGGCCTAGGCCTGTGTAACAAATTTTGGTACCTAGGCCTAGCCTATAACTGAAACTACCACTAATTATTTCTCTATAGGCCTAGCCTATTTGAAGGCAATTATAGAATAAGGATGGGCAAAAATTGAAGAGACCCCAGACAGCCTTTCTACTAGGCCTAGGCTAATTTTTTTTTTTTTTTTTTTTATATGGCCTAGGCTAGCCTACAGTGTTGTTTAATACCAAGGACCGTCGCATTTTAGTATTTTCAACATTAGGCTAGTCTAACTTAACCTAACCTAACCGAAAACTAACCGACGGTCTAAACCCAGCTCACGTTCCCTGTTTATGGGTACGCGAGTAACGCGACGGTCGGACGGTCTAAACCCAGCTCACGTTCCCTGTTTAGTTTTCGGTTAAGTTAGGTTAAGTTAGACTAGCCTAATGTTGAAAATACTAAAATGTGACGGTCCTTGGCATTAAACAACACTGTAGGCTAGCCTAGGCTAGGCTAGGCCTATAGGCCTATAAAAAAAAAAAATAATGTAGGCCTAGGCCTATCCATCCTGTATGTATCCAAAGGCAACACAAATTGTATATTTACTCTGAAAATGACTTGCATCTGAGTGTATTAAGATCGTTGGATAATGGGAGAAATAAAGGATAATATTCAAGAACAGTAGTGCGACGTTATGAGAAACAATTTATTAGGGAAAATAGGAACCAATAGATTCGTCATATTTTTCTCCATATACAGTAGTCCGCATGGAGGATTTTCGTTATCAACAAATTGAAAAATACCCACTTCACAGACAAATACACCAAAAATCTAAGTCAAAGCGGGGGTGTGGGAGCGGCAGACCCCACCTATAATACTAGGATAGGTTAGGTAAGTATTGTTAAGTTAGGCTAATGTCCTTTCAAAGGGGTATAGGCTAGTAAACACTAGGATAGCCTATACCCGGTCAGAGGTAAGAAGAAGAAGAAGAAGAAGAGTCCTGCAGTAGTCTCCTTGAATGTTACCGGGAAAATTAGTGGTAGTTTCGGTTATATTTTCCCAAATTTCTAATATCAGTTTTGGGTTCCTATCATCATAGGCTATGCTTCATTGCTATATAGGCCTAATGTTTATCCTCGGGGGAAAAAAAATAAATCTTGGGATTTTTTTGTTTGGGGTCATTAGCCTAACCAAAAAACCTAACCTAACCTAACTTAATAGCCCCCAAATACATTTAGGTTAGGTTAGGTTAGGTTTTTTGGTGAGGTGAAAAAAAAAATCACAAGAAAATAAATGAAAAATCCCAAGATTTTGTTTTGTTTTTTTCCCTGGGATAAAAATTATATAGCAATGAAGCATATGATGATAGGAACCCAAAACTACCATTATAAATTTGTTACCTATATTGTTGCGTCTCGTAAATATTTACCAATTTAACTAAATTATGTATGATATAGCCTATCTTAATTGTAATATTATGTACTGAATATGATTTTCTAATATTCTACATTAGGCTAGGCTCGGCCTAAGTACAAGTTGCCACTGCAATAAACTCATGCCCTAAAATTCACCATAACCTTTCTACTTTTAGCCTAATTCCAATGTTAGCCTATTAACCTTTGGTGTGGTTATAATAATAAAAATATATTTGTGTAGGCTAGGCCTAGGCCAGGGGTCGGCAACCTGCGGCTATTTCAGGACACTTGTGTGGCTCCAGAAGCTTCAGAAATAATAATTCTTCCTTCAAAATGAAGGCATCATATAACACATTCAAGGCAACATTAGATTTTTTATTCAACTTCGAAAAAATTTATAGGTATCAATCGTTATGATTCTAGAAATGTGACACATGTCTGTCCTAAACTTGTGAATACCATTATATATAACAATAATTTGTTTAGTTCAAAAGTAAAATATATTCTCTTATTTCTGAAGTACCGGTAGCCTACTGTAGATTTCGGTTGATGAGACAATTTTTTGTTTTGTATTACGGCTCCGACAATACAAATTTGTTATGAATCTTTAAAAAAATGGCTCTTCTAGCTTTAAGGGTTGCTGACCACTGGCCTAGGCCTATATACCCAAATTGTTAGCCTTAGATATGGTTGATAAATTATGAACTTAATAAAGGTAGACTAGGCCAGGTAGGCCCATAGCCAGCCTACTGGTGATCTGTACTCTATAGAGCAGCAGCTTAGAGCTATGGGTGATTTTAACGCAGTGACAACTTTATTTGTTACCAGGTATTGACTTTATGTTGGGCTTAGCGACCCTTCCCGTAAACAGGTACCGGTATATACAAGCTAGATAATCAAGTGAGTTACCTCATGGAAGCATATGAGGGTGATTCATTCGCAGCTAGCCTGTCTTGGGGATTAAGGCGTCTGGCAGTAGATAGATAGATAGACCTTAGGTTGCTAGCCTAGCCTATTAAAAATATGGCTACAATACTAGGCTAGAGGTACTCTGGAAGCCAGTCCCTTAAAATATGGCAAGCTCACAAGAAACTAAACTTATTACAGTAAATTTAACAAAGAGAGAGAGAGAGAGAAGCTAGAAGCTATGAGAGAGATGGGACAGACAGAGGCAGCATTAGGATATAGTAAGATATGATAAAGACAAAGTGGTATGAGAGGTAAAGATAGGTGTAACCCTGTGAGAGAGACAAATTATGACAAATGAGAGAGGAAAGTGTGAAGGAGACAGGAAGAGAAGGTGTGAAATAGACGGTATGAAAGGTGTGAAAAAGTCATGCGAGAGATAGGATGGTGTGAGAGAAACAGAGGAAGGTGCGAGAGAAACAGAGGAAGGTGTGAAAGAGGCAGGGGATGAAAGATGTGAGAAAGACAGTGATGTAAGAGAAACAGGATGATAGGTGTGAGAGTAACAGGATGAAAGATGTGAGAGAGACAGGAAGGAAGCTGTGAGAGGGTGTCAGGTAGACAGGAGAAAGTGTGAGAGAGACAGGAAGGTGTGAGGTAGACTGACTGAAGAATGTATGAGAAATGGAGGAAGGTACGGTACCATATGAGAGATAGGAAAGTATGAGAGATAGAGGAAGGTGTGAGATAAACCAGATGAGATAGAGAGCAATTATGTAAGCCTATAGATTTATTTATTTGACTTCTTAAACATATTCATAAGACACAGAAATAACACACTGGAGACAGAATCAAACCCATACTGCTCGATTTTGAGAGCATAATATCCGAACCAAAAAGGCTAGCCCACATTTTTGAGCAGATAATATACTGTAGTAGAGATATTTATATATTACCGGTATAGTGAGTTACTCAACTTTACTGATAGCATACATGTTGAACATAAAGCAACAAGCAGTCAGATACCGCTTCAGGCTCTGCCAAATGTAATTACTGGAATTTAACCCTTTCAATCTCTCTCGCTCTCTCATATACTGCACTCATTTCCTCAGGTTCAGATGGTCCCTTTGACCCGTTGTCAGCAGTAGTAAACCAGCGACGCAGCGAGGCCAAGCGATCACTCCTGGTTGAAGTTGCTGGCTTGAGGTCGGTGGAAGATCTCAAGGCGGTGTGTTTGCAGTTTGGTCCCGTCACCCGTATGTTTCACTACACAACCAAGAGAAGAGGAAATAGGGTACGGTATACATAATGCTAATTGCACACTGTATTTCATTGTAGTCTCAGTTACTGTATTGCATGCCAGTACCATGTAAATATTTCATCATACCTCCCTGAGGGCAAAGGAAAGAGCCTTCTCATTTAATAGAGGAAAATTAATATGCCCTTCTGCATGTCATACAAGGAAAGTAAAGGGGTGCGGATGGCTAAAGTCATATTATTTGATAAAGTCTTGCTCTGGTAATGTCTTCTTGTAGCACTATTGAGGCTGGTGTGATGCACCGTGCAGATACTGCAGGATGTGCAATGGGACTTTCTTATGTCTTGATGAGGCACTGTTAGCAATTTGCCAACATCAGCTATAGTGATGACATGGTGGGGCAGTGTTATGACAGGACTATTTGTATTACAGTCCAATTGCTGGAAAGCAACCCTATCTGAGCCATTGCAATGTAATAGAAAAGGATGTTAAACCATAGTACAGTATCTATGATTGTACAGTACTGTACTGCATAATTATGATTTATGGTGAGGGACTGGT
Organism: Paralithodes platypus; assembly: GCA_032716605.1. Lineage (NCBI taxonomy): Eukaryota > Metazoa > Arthropoda > Malacostraca > Decapoda > Lithodidae > Paralithodes > Paralithodes platypus. Next base: position 3,390,495 of record CM064574.1, read on the forward strand.
ACTATACTCAGTATGGCCTTTTCATCCATATATTTTACAGTACCAATATACCGTATTAACCCTTTCAGGTCCGGGGGTTGCCGTTTAGTATTCAAAATAGAATTATCTTACTCTCATAATTACCTCTCCAAAATTAGTTTTCTGTCCACACTCACTTAAATTTAAAGACAACTGCAGAGGTTGAAGTAATTAAACTAAAGGCTTCTAAACACCCCTGATGGTCACAAAGGTTTAAAGTATCCCTTAAGGACACGGTCGCGTCCACACGTGCGTGAAAGGGTTAAGGTACTATCAAGAGGTAAAAGAATTCGGGTAGGGTGCAAACAACAATACATATTGTGTTATATAATACTTTCATTATTTGTTCAGTTATTACAGTAATTGTATTTTTTATAAATACTATACAGTGTTTACTACACCCAAATTATATATATTATGTAGCCTAATTATATTTGCATTCACTGACATTTGTTTGTTACAGGAAATGATCTTGGTGGAATTCTCCGACAAAGCGTCATTAACTCGCGCCATGTCTGAATCATCATCACTGCCTTCAAACTCCGTGGTTCCTGTGAGCTCCCCGCTTCTTTGGCTGGCAAAGGGAGATGGTGAGAGAACTGTCACAAAAAAGAAACAGATGGCAATGGAAAAGAAGAGAAAGGAAGAAATTATACAGAATAGAGACATTGTAAATACTAGCGCAAGCAGTGTTGAAGAGAGGAGAGTAGAAGCAGATGAAAATATTAATGATAACTCAAGACTAGCGACTCAAACTACAAATTTCAGGGACCAAATGAAAGGTGGAGGAATTAGTGAAACTTGTGACAGTGTGGAAAATGGAGTGGAAGACATTTTAATAACCAATGGTGTGTTTAGTAGTGAAGAACTTGAGGCCAGGTTAACCAGATGCAAAGATGTAAGTTTGAACTTTCTTAAGCTAGAATCACACAAGCACTTTTAACGGTGAATGTCCTTTGAGTCACAGCATCCAAGTCAGTACTATAAAGTACTGGTACTCTAAAGTAGTCTGATATCCACAGATTTATATCTCTATCATGATAGAATTAGTATGGTAAATCTTTCAGCCCATAACATTGAATAATAAAGTTAAGTCAGAATAATTTAAAGAAGTTTTTCAGCATAAAATTCTTGACTAAAGGACGACCTCAATACTGCCAAAGGTTTCTTCGTCATCTGCTTTGGCACAGACCAGGTCCCAGTCATACATTACCCCGATAAAATTGCTTGTGTTTCACTATTTTGTGGAGGTGTTAACTACCGTATTGGAAATGTACGGTAGGTCAAATAATTGATTTTACAGCACCAAGGAGCTTTGATTAAGAAAATAGTATCTATTATTTTCCAGATTAATTTTAGTTATTATGGAGTCTTTGAACTTTGTACATTGAATTTCACATACCCGGTACCGGTAGCTGCAATGTTGGAGTTAAGGATTATCCTCTTGGGTGACCAGGGCTCATATGTACCATGCATGTCTGTCATGCATATATTTAACCCATGGATCCCAGGCATTCTTTTAAAGGGATGTTCGGAGCTCGCATCGTAGAGCCAAGCATGGAGATATTCACATCATAAACAAGCCTCACTTAGCCTCATTGTGTTTTACATGTATTTCCTCTCATACTCAACTCAGTCCCAAAATAACATTGCCCTGGTTTGCTACCCTGTGACAGACTCATTCATACTTGCATAGCTGTGTGCCATCCATATTAGACCCCCCAGGGGGTCTGGTGAGTCTTGCTGCGACATGGTTAGCGATATGCCAACATCAGCCAAAGTGATGACATGATGGGGCGGTATTGTGGCGGGACTTTATTGTACAGTATTATATTCCGTCTTCGGAAAGGCAAATACGTCTGAGCCGTTACAATGTATGTAATGGAAAACAACGTTAAATCATTGTACAGTACCGGTATGTATGTATGCATGTACTGTATTAGAAGGATGCTATCTATCTATCTACCGTTATCTATGTATTTCTTCCCAGATCCCCAAGGGTGTGGCCACAATGGAATACGCCTTCATATTCCGAGGCAATTATTTTGATTCCCTTGATAGATGCTACTAGATGTATAATATTAATACTGAATATATTTTCCCTTACAGGTATCGGAACAAATTCAGACCTTATATGAGAAGCAAAGATTAACAGAGCTGGGATGGCGACTTCGCTTCTTCACTTGTTGGCAGGTGGGTCTTGTTGTGTTTTAAGCGGGTATCACACGAGCACCAATCTGGCCAACCAACTGCAATCTGGACAATCTGTTGCCGAGATTGTGTTGCTCCGACGTCAATCGGAGCAACTAACTGTCTTCGATCGTGAGCGAAAACCATTGGCCAAGTCGCCAACCTGTAGTCAAATAAATCGGTTAGCATTAGTATTTATCGATATATTTTGTTATTTGCTATTTGACTGACTGGGGACAGAGGTGCATGGGGGCGGTTCGTTCGTGGCCACCCCTTCGGGGATCACGGCGTCAGGCAATAGGTAGATAGATAGATATTAAGACTTCACAAATAATAATATAACTACTGAAGATTTTACTCTGTTTTTCCCCTATCTATTTGTGAGAGTGTGTGTATGTTGCAGGTAGAGTTGGCCCTGAGTGGACTGTTCCCTCAAGCGTCTGTTCTTCCATTTGGTTCTTCCATCAACTCGTTTGGCAAGTACAACTGTGACCTGGACATGAACCTCAACTGGAATGGTCAGGTCAAACAGGTGAGGCAAAATGCAGCAACTGGGAGGTTTGACGTACCTCCCAACATACCTGTTTGGTAGTAGTCTTGGAAAATCCAACGTCAAGACTTTGGGGTCTCTTGATGACTTGTCGCCATTGCAATTAAAATGTAAAACTTGCAAACTAAACAAACCAAAATTTGGACAAATACAATTAGGTTAATAGCCTTGACATTGGATTTGACAAGACTACTAAACAATGCATTTTTTCGGACATTTGAAAATCTGGTGCTAACAGGTTGGATAAGTACTGTATGCCTTTTGGCAACCCACACAGGAAATGTATGAATCTTTGTTAAGGAAAAGGTTTCTATGGTCATTAACCCTTTCACGACCATATGACGCAGAGGTTGCCAGATTAGCAATAAGAAATAGAGTTTTCTCACTTATAATTACCTCTCCAAAATTAGTTTTCTGCCCACAGCTAACTCAAAGACAACTGGAGAGGTTAAAATAACTAAACTAAAGGTTTCTAAATACCCCTGATGGTAACAAAGGCTTTAAAGTATCCCTAATAGGCTCAAAATTGCGTCAAGAACGTGAGAGGGTTAAATAAGTGCCAGTACTTCAAAGTGGCCAGCCCTGTGAGAGTTTCAGATCAGAACTCAGTGGTCTGGTTAAACTAATGAAAAATAAAAAATAAATAAATAAAAGTACTGTGCTGAGAATTAATAAAGACCATGCAAAGAACAAGAATGATATATGGACATTGAGTGAGAGATGCAGCTCAACCATCAATGGTTTTGCAGAAGAAAGTGGAAGTATATATTGTTGTTGTTGTTGTTGTTGTTCCCTAAGCTGCCTGGCCGAACAGCCCCGAGTCCCTGAGGAAGGCCATGGCCACGATCGGGCTTTCCCACAGAGCTCTCATTGAGTGTAGGTTGTGTTGTTGGCGTAAGTGGTTGTGTGAAATGCAGTCTTCGATGATGTGTTTAATGGTATGGGGTGCTGTGTTACATCCCGGGCAGGCGTCGACAACGGAGTCATCCAGTCTCTTCTGATAGCTCAGGAGAGCTGGATGGTGTCCGCATCTCAGCCTGGCCAGGTGGACTCTGTCCTCGCGAGGGAGGGAGGATTCGGAAGGATGGATTTCGGGAGGTCGTGCATGCAGCTGCGTGTTGTCTGTGAGTGAGTGGATGGATTGGCGAGAGATATGAGTATGGATGTGCTTCTGGAAGTTGGTTCGGGGTGGGCAGGGAGGGAGAGAGGACAATAATTGTGTGTGTGATACCGTGTGCTGGGTGTTGTTTTGATATTTCTTGGTGTCTGTGGGTGTGTTGCCATGTAGTTTAGTGGGTGGTCTTGGTTCGTGGAGGCTGCTGCCAGGAATTGAGTGCCTCTCATGTCCAGATGGTCTTTGACTTTGAGGATTTTGGTTTCTTGATGTAGATGATCTGTGGGTGCAGTAGCTGTGCAGCCTGTAATGATCTTCAGGGCTTTGTTTTGAATAGTCTGTAAGGTCTTATGATGTGTTTCAGCTAGGTTAGAAGCCCAGGTTGGGCTTGCGTATTCCATTACTGATCTTATGTATTGTTTATATACTGTGGTGGTAGTTTCTTTGTTGTGTCCAAATTTTGTGTGAGCAAGTGACCTGAGGGCGTTAAGTCTGGGTGTCAGTTTCTTTTTAATGTTTGTGGTGTGCTGTTTGAATGTCATATGAGTATCATATGTTACTCCTAGGATTTTGGGTGTGTGTGTATGTGTTAGGGGTGTGTTGTTTATGGTGAGTTGAGGGATGTATTCGTGTTCACCTGTCCAGCTTGTGAGCAGGGTTGCGGTGGATTTGGCTGGGGCTAGATTAAGTCTGTTTGTAGTGCACCAGCCATGTAGTGTGTTGAGATAGGGTTGAAGGAGATCTGTTGCTCTTTTTGGGTCATGGTGTGTGCATGTGAGTGTTATGTCATCTGCATAGGAGGCTAAGTTTATTTGGGGAGTATTGGGTGTAGTTATATCGTGCATGTACAGATTGAAGAGTGCGGGCGATAGGACGGATCCTTGTGGGACTCCGTTTGGAAAGTTTCTGATTTTAGATGACTGACCGGCAAAAGATACGTGTGCACATCTGCCTGCTAGGAAGTTGGCCAGCCACCTTTTTGTGTTGTTGTGCATGTTTGTGTTGTAGATTTTGTTTGTTAGGTTGTGGCGGGGGATGGCATCGAAGGCTTTACTAATGTCGAGTGTGGCTAATAGTGATCTGTGTGGTGGTCTAGCTGAGTTGATGCCGTCGAAAGCTCTTTGTGTAAGGTCTGTGAGAAGAGTGTTTGTGGAGTGCAGTGGCCTAAAGCCATGTTGTGTTGGAGCTAGGGGTAGGTCGGGTGTAATTAGTTGTAATACTAGGCGTTCCATGACTTTGGAGGGGGAGCAAAGGAGTGTGATGGGGTGGTGCGAGGAGGGTAGCGTGGGGTCTTTGTTGGGTTTGGGGAATGTGATGATGATACCATGCTTCCAAATGTCTGGTATTGTGTTGTGTGAATAGCTGTAGTTTGATATGTTAGTGAGTGTTTGTATGCCTTGTGGTCCCAGGTGTCTGAGGTGTATGTTGCTTATGTTGTCTAGGCCACAGGCGGGTGAATGCTTGAGATTGTTGATGATATGCTTTGTCTGGTGATTGGTGAAGGGTGTATAGTCAGGGTCTGTGGGGAATTGTCTCTTACTTCGGATGACACGTCGGTCGTCTTTGTGAGGTTTTAGGTGGCTGACATGTGAGAAGTGATTGATGAGAGTGTTTGCTTGTTGTTTACATGAAGGAGTAGAGTCTGTTGTTGTGATTGCAGCATGTGATTGTGTTGTGTTGCTGTTGGAAAGTGTGATGCTGTTTAGTGTTTTGTAGAGTTTTTTGGGGTTTGTTTTGTGATCAAGTGTTTGTAGGAAGTTATTCCAATTTAGTTTTTGTTGTTCTTGTATTTTGTTGTTAGTTTGGGTGTATATATTGTAGAATAATCTTAGTAGTGGAAGGAGCATGGCAAGTGTGGTACATATATAAAGGGAGCCTGTCTGGCCAAAGTAGCCTGGAGGAATTTCTGGCATTGCCATCTTTATCAGGGATTTGCCAGGGGGAAACATGGCATTGCAGTTAAGGGAGCCCACCTCGCTTTTTTTCCTCTTTCTCTCCCTCTCTCTTTGGCTTGTATCCATTCGGCCCCATTCAGCCTACTGTTTTAAGACGTATACCCCCATCCAGGTGTCAATATTTTCCTGGCGAGCGGTAGCGAGCCAGCACATAATATTTTTGTTTTGACAGCAAGCTAAGTTTGTAAATTTTTCGATAGAAAAATTTCTCCGGCGAAGCCGGATTTCTCCATACTGTTCAATGTTGGCTCGCTATCGCTCGCCAGGAAGAAATAGACACCTAGATGGGGATGTGGGGTGGTTAATGGGTTGACTGTTAGTGAGTCACCCAAGCATAGCTCAACACCCGGTTCAATACTCCGGGTGGAAACTCTTACACACAGCCCGTAGCCTAGTAGGTAGAGCTCTCGTCTCACACACGAGGGGTCGGGGGTTCAATCCCCCGGCCGGGCGGAGACAAATTGGGCTTGTCTCCTTTCATGTGTTAGCCTCAGTTCACCTAGCTGTAAATAGGTACCTGGAATAAGTGGACGACGTTGTGACGTCCCATCTGGGGTTGGCAAAAATGGTACAAGGCGAGATGGGTATCATATGGTTCACCTAAGCTGATGGCTACCTAAGCCTTCGGGCGAGACGGTACCGTCTATAGTGAGAATGGTACCATACAGATCCACCCTAAGCCTTCGTTTCCGTTGTCGCCAATTGGCTAAATACAGACTACACACACATCCACAGCCATTCCAACAGTACATAAAACACTTAACATGCATTTCACGCAATACATTCCCAGTTAAGGAGGCGCGATAATAATGAGCTTAGCTCGCATTGCGTGGATTCCCCTTGACGAACAAGTAACTGAGTAACTGAGACGTCTTAAAACAGTTGGCTGAATGGGGCCGAATGGATACAAGCCAGGGAAAGAGAGAAAAGGAGATAAGGATAAAAAAGCCGGTGACCCCCCTTAACCCTTGGTTCCCGGCTACGCATTCTATAATATATCCCCGAAACCCGGGGGATTTGGCCGAAAAAACGTCTCACCTAGGCTACCGTATCATTATTATTTTGACTGCTTCCGCATTCCCGCGCATCTCCAAGCGTAGATGTGTTTCGTACCTGTAGAATGGCATTGAGTAGACCTCTCTAAGTCAACTGGTTCAGTTGTGATGACTATTTCCGTGGAGAGAACTTTGTGGAGATATCAGCCATATGAGCCACTTTTCACTACTGAAACGACAACATACAGCCACACACAAACAAACGACACCTCTCCTTCTTGTGTTCGGAGGTGCGCGGCGTCGGTCCAACCGGCTGTGTTTATATGCGTCGGACGGACAGTTTTCAAAACAAGCTTACAGGCTTTGAAGCTGCCGGAGCCTCAGAGCCCTTCCGTGTTCCTGGCCCTAGTTTGTTATGGGTGCCTCAGAGCCCTACCGGGTCTGAGGGGTTAATATAGAAGATGATGAAGATCTTTTTAAATTGTATATTCATGTTAATTGTATTAGATTTCACTTTTCACTTCCTCAGAGAAACTTTTCTATGAATCTTCAATCCACAATAGTTCAAATTTGATATAGATGTGAATAAATTATGATTTGATTTATTTGTTCTGTCCTATTTTCTTTTGTACAGTACCGTGAAATGGCATGAAATGGCCTAGCTTCGGATGGGGGCTATACTTCGGACATTTCTGGATAAAATTATGTAAGCTACAGTTATGGAAAAATGGCTCTGCATTATGGAAGATCACCGCAGACAACCGCAGAGCAACAGATCTCCTTCAACCCTATCTCAACACACTACATGGCTGGTGCACTACAAACAGACTTAATCTAGCCCCAGCCAAATCCACCGCAACCCTGCTCACAAGCTGGACAGGTGAACACGAATACATCCCTCAACTCACCATAAACAACACACCCCTAACACATACACACACACCCAAAATCCTAGGAGTAACATATGATACTCATATGACATTCAAACAGCACACCACAAACATTAAAAAGAAACTGACACCCAGACTTAACGCCCTCAGGTCACTTGCTCACACAAAATTTGGACACAACAAAGAAACTACCACCACAGTATATAAACAATACATAAGATCAGTAATGGAATACGCAAGCCCAGCCTGGGCTTCTAACCTAGCTGAAACACATCATAAGACCTTACAGACTATTCAAAACAAAGCCCTGAAGATCATTACAGGCTGCACAGCTACTACACCACAGATCATCTACATCAAGAAACACAAATCCTCAAAGTCAAAGACCATCTGGACATGAGAGGCACTCAATTCCTGGCAGCAGCCTCCACGAACCAAGACCACCCACTAAACTACATGGCAACACACCCACAGACACCAAGAAATATCAAAACAACACCCAGCACACGGTATCACACACAATTATTGTCCTCTCTCCCTCCCTGCCCACCCCGAACCAACTTCCAGAAGCACATCCATACTCATATCTCTCGCCAATCCATCCACTCACTCACAGACAACACGCAGCTGCATGCACGACCTCCCGAAATCCATCCTTCCGAATCCTCCCTCCCTCGCGAGGACAGAGTCCACCTGGCCAGGCTGAGATGCGGACACCATCCAGCTCTCCTGAGCTATCAGAAGAGACTGGATGACTACGTTGTCGACGCCTGCCCGGGATGTAACACAGCACCCCATACCATTAAACACATCATAGAAGACTGCATTTCACACAACCACTTACGCCAACAACACAACCTACACTCAATGAGAGCTCTGTGGGAAAGCCCGATCGTGGCCATGGCCTTCCTCAGGGACTCGGGGCTGTTCGGCCAGGCAGCTTAGGGAACAACAACAACAACAACAACAACAACAACCGCAGACATACTTGTTTTTCCATAACATCATGTATTTATCCCATAACTGTGGTTCATTGTATACTCTTTCTAGAGTGTCCGAAGTTATCTCCCCGTCTGGAGTTACGTCATGTTACCGGTACTGTATAACCTCCAAAACATACACACATATTCTACATAGAGATACAGTTGATGACCCTTTTGACATCCTGCCTATTATTGATTATTTTTAATCTTCTGTATATTGTACCACTTTTTTGTTGATCTATATATCTGACCTATATATTATATTATTTTTAACATCGTTCTTAACACCAATAACCCCCCAAAATTAAATTATTGAAAGCATGTGATCCTCCCTGGATATCACATAAAGAACTCACACGCCCTAAGCATTACTCCATCAAGACAGTACAGTATTTATTTTGTTTCAATTGCCCTGTCTCCCATAGAACCTACCAGAACACCTAGTCTTCCATGCTTAGAAGTATCTTGTAATATCTTCCATTATCTTTTGTTCTATCTATTAATTCTCATATTTACCTATTAAATATGCAGTATTGTTCTAGCCATTGGTGACCCTGGTATCTGGGTCTTCTGGATGACCTAGATGTGTGTGAATTTGTATTTTGTTTTTTTGTGTTCATTACATAACATTTTAAGACTGAGTGTTCCACACATAAGTGCAGTTTCAGTCTCTTGTCCTAATGGCGGCGTTCCAGGCAACCCTGTTAAGGGCTGCTTCACTTGTCAAGTTCTTGGATTTGAGATCGGCGCGTATAGTCCGATCCCAGGTCTTCCTCGGTCCACCCCTTGGTGCAGCTCCCTCCACAATCACAGACCTGCATTTTGTCACCCAATTTTGTTCATCCATTCTCTCCACATGTCCATACCATCCCAGTCTACTTGTTTTCTGTTAAGTTGTCCCTATTCGGGCTCTGTCTTAAGTCAGCCCCACCCCAAAAGGAAAAGTGGGGATTGGGCCTGAGTATATGCATACATACATCCATACATTATTTTATGCAACGTCCACACCTTCTCCCACAGAGCCCATCCCCACGCCTGATTTTTCAAGCCAAGAAGTACCCAGTATCGTCCGTACTGCGACCCTTCCATCAGACACACCTGGAGGTTGTGTCCTTCTTGTTGGATTGCTTCGTACCGGGATGTGCTCAGGTAAGGAGAGTGAGTGAGTGAGTGAGTGAGTGAGTGAGTGAGTGAGGGAGGGTGGGTGAAGAGAGGAGGGGGGTTAGGCAGGGGTTATTTATTATAATATTACTGTACTGGAAACACATTCTTACTCTCACGATTATGTAACAATAATATATTAGGCATAATTATAATGTAAAACTTGCAAAATAAACAAACTAGAACTGGGACAATACAAGATAAATGCAAAAGAACTGATCAAAATCGCAATGTGGAAACAACGCTTAATAAAATAAAATTTTGAAATAAAAGAACACATAATAATTTTTTTTTTTTTTATAGATATATATCAAGAACAGTATTCAAAGAATAATCTTAATTAATTTTCCTTCTTAACATCAATCACCCCCAAATAAAATTAATGAAAGCATTTGTTCCTCCCGGGGTTCAAACTCGGGACACACATACAGAACTTAAACACCTTAGCCATTACACTACCAAGATAGTTAAACAACCCACAAATTAAATTTGATGACTTTACATACATTGGTTGAGTTGTGATGGATTTTAGAAGTTTATACTGTTTTGTCCACAGATAATGTGGTTACAGTCCCACGTCCTAAATGGCGGCTTTCCAGGCGGCCCTGTCAAGGGCTGCCTCTGTTGTCAAAGTTCTTTATTTTGAGATCGGACCGGAGTACCTGATCCCACGTCATTCTAGGTCTATTCCTACGCGCAGCTCCCCTCACGTTCACAGTGCGGCATTTCTTCCTGTGCACTATCTGCGATAAGAACTAGATCATCTGCATATAACAGCTCCCATGGGAGTCCTGTCCTAAAGTCCCTTTTATAAACATTTCTGTGATAGGATTTGTTGTGTGAGACAGAGTTCCTTGAAGTTTAATGCGCGATTTCTCCAATTCATATTTTCGGTCAATAATTTACATATGTTCTGATATAACTTGCTTGTTTTTACAATAATTCTTAAAGTATCAAAAGTCATAATAATCCTCATAATAATAGGATTAAGCTATCTTAGATTAAGTTTGATATTTATAATATGTGATTTATTTTTGTATTAAAAAAAAAATTTAGAAGTTTTTAAAATAAATTTGGCTTAGTAGCATTCACGAAGTGGTTACTTTAACCGTCACTACTCGATGTATTTGTATTAAGCTTCATATCTCCAGTATTATTATGATTATATAGTTGGTTATGGTGAATTTTTAAAGTAAGATGGGAACTTGAATGTAAGGGTGACTAACTTGTCAGTATTAATAGACTATCAAACTGATATAACTTGACTCAAAATCCTAGTGTGACATAGTCCTTATATTTCAGGTGTGTAAGATCCTCAACGCTCGAGTACCCATTGTGAAGTACCAACATGACCTCACTGACCTGGAGTGTGACCTCAGTTTGGAGAACAGGTAAATGGAGAGAGAGAGAGAGTACCATGGTTACCTGATGGTAGCGGTTCATTTTGTAATTATCAAATGCAATGGCTCAATTTAAATCACATTCTAAAGAAGCTCTAAAGACCTATCATGAAATAGCACAGAGGAAAGAAATCTTTTCCAGTGACTAAATTAAATGTTGCCTCTTTTTTAATACTTACTTCATTTAAGTATAGTACTTTGGTGTTGGCTTCTGACTGACATTATTTACTGTATATTATCATCATCTCTGACATTTTTATTTCTCATGAAAAACTCTGTGGTGGGATGGATCTATCAGAGTGAGGATTGGTGTCCTCTGCTTTCCATAGCCAGTTCTGACTTTATCTTTGTCATCATTCTTACTTCTATCTTTATTCCTGAGAGTGGTGAAGGCAGTGGGGCCATAATGGTGTGCCCCATGGTGCCCCTAGTGTCTTACTCTCGCAGCACACTGGCAGAAGTCGGCCTTTCTCTCTGGCGTAGGGATGCGGCGACCCCACCGCCCGCCACTTTGGTGGTGTAACAGCTTCTGGAGTAGTGGACCACTGATTCCTATCTTCAGAAAATTCCTGTGCTTGGTATGCTTCCAGCCAGGGCCCCACTGGGGTAAGTAAAATAGCAAAACAGTTGTGGAACTGCCATCCGTGTGAAGGACTGCTCTGGGTCTGATCTTCAGTGCTAAGGAGCTTAGTGAAATGGCGTTGTGGAGTGGGTCAGTGGAGGCGTGTCTGGGAGCCTGGAGGCAGTTTCTGCCATGGCCATCCCTTTTGGGGCAACCTCTGGAAGCGGGGCGTCAGGTTGATGATGATGACTACTTTTTCCAGACATGTTCGTTTTCCTTGTACCACTATCCATATCCCAAACCATTTGGGGTCTTCAACTACTTGACATCCATTGACTTTCATGTACAGTATCATGCGTGGCAGTATGGTATATTCTCCTTTCACTGCACATGGCTATGCTACTATAATGTTAATGTCTAAAGTTTGCTCTCTCAATTCAAATTACTTGTACTGTTCCCTATTGGTTAGTCCATCCAACTTTTTTTCACCACATAGATTTCTGAAATAGCTTGTTGAATGTAGGGTATTCTGTTCATGCATGTGGCGAGGACTCGGAGGTCTGGGGTGGATAGGCCATTACACTGATTTTAATACTGAGATTCATAATGGCAATGCATCTGGTCATTATGTGTTTCATCGCCTTAATCTAACATGTTGGGCTTTAAGATTCTTTCAAGAAATGTAAAGTACTGGTACAGCATTTGTCGGGGGCCGGGGGAGTGCTGGAGCGACCTTGGTGACCCTGGTCTCTGGGTATTCTCCTGGGTGACCTAGATGTGTGTGAATTTTGTGTTTTGTCTGTGTTTGTTCGTTGTTTTGTCTTGTGTTTTGTGTTTTCCTGTTCTTGCTCTGTCTTGAGTCGGCCACCCCCAAGGAAAAAAAAAAATAAATAAATAAAAAAATAAATAAAAGAGGAAAATATAAATAAAAAATAGGAAAAGTGGGGATTGGGCCTGAGCATATAGATAGATAGATAGATAGATAGATAGATAGATAGATAGATAGATAGATAGATAGATAGATAGATAGATAGATATCTCTGCAGAAGGACCAATGGACGTGCCTTCAATACACTGGTGCTCCCTGTCTTGTTATATAACATGGAAACTTGACAGTGATTTGAAAAAAGATAGATCATCATATTTGGTACCAAGTGTCTTTGGTGGATCATGCTCTACTGATGCTATGACTACATATGAATCCAAAATTTACTCTTGAAGCTGATTTGAGACATATTGGGTGTATAGTTTATCAGCGTGGCTTATTTCCTTGGAGTTAAGCTTTCTCAAACTGTGTTTTTAGTTTTGGTTGGCAACCCTAACTGTAGAGAAGCTAAGGGAAGAGCATGTGGCTTATGGTTTAGGCTAGTCAGTCAATCATGTCTAGAGCTACTTGATATGAGAACACTTTCAACCAGGACCTAGAGCTACTTGATATGAGAACACTTTCAACCAGGACCCTAACCCTTAGAATTCCCTGGGATTGGAGTCGGTAGATAATGTTCAGCTACACTTTGTCACGACATACCGTAGATCCATATTGAATTGATTGATTGTTTGGGAAGCTGATTTAGATGCTATGTTCCGGGTGTGGTGTCCCGAGTTTGAATCCCGGGAGGATCATATGCTTTCATTAGTTTATTCTAGTGCATTGGGGTTTGTAATGGAGGATTAATGTTAAGACCGGTGTGTTCCTTAATTGACAGATCGGGGTACCACATGAGCCAACTGCTGCACCTATATGGCGAGTGTGACCCTAGAGTGCGGCCTCTGGTGATGGCTGTGCGTCGGTGGGCATCCACCTGTCACCTTACATCATCACATCCGGGACGATGGATCACTAACTTCTCACTCACACTATTGGTCTTATTCTACCTTATGAATATTACTCCAAAGGTCATATATCCACTCAGTCATCTTGGAATCACTACTCTAGGTAAGATGTATTCTATCTATCTATTTACTCAGGCCCAATCCCCACTTTCTCATTTTTTTGTCTTTCTTTTTCCCTTTTTTTTTTTTTTTTTTTTTTTTTTTTTTTTTTTCTTGTTTTTTTTTTGGGGGGGGGGGTTGGCCGACTCAAGACAGAGCAAGAACAGGGAAAACACAAAACACAACATACAACAACGAACACACACAGACAAAACACAAGTTCACACACATCTAGGTCACCCCGGTAAGATCTAGCCAGAAGTAATTTACAGTATTAATTAACCTCTTCTCTACTGCAATGTCTTTTTTTGTTATTTTGGCTACTATTAGACAATTTTATTAAGTTTAAGAAAGGCCTCCAGCAATTAACAGGCTTCGAACTATCTCCCTTAACCATTTTTACTACCACACATCCTTCTTAAACTGCACAAAATCGTCAAAATATAGCTAGAATAAAATGAAAAGATGTCACCGGTAATGAAGAGGATAAAGATTGCCAGTGGTTATGGTCTCTGGGTCTTCTCCTGGGTGACCTAGATGTGTGTGAATTTGTGTTTTGTCTCTGTGTGTTCGTTGTTTTATGTTGTGTTTTCCCTGTTCTTGCTCTGTCTTGAGTCGGCCACCCCCCAAAGAAAAAGAAAACAAAGCAAAAGCGGGAAAAAGAAGAAAAAAAAATAGGAAAAGTGGGGATTGGGCCTGAGTAAATAGATAGATAGATAGATAATAGATGTTTATGATGTACAGTTGCCTTCAGTTCCAAGCCAATGCCATGCTAAAGCCGGTATCACACGAGCTCTTTTTCCCTCAACATTTATCCTTAACACTGGTCTGGCAGCTTATGAGGTCAACAGTTAGATTTTGATTAGTTATTTTGCCTTTATATTGTCTTTGTCCCAGTTTTGGTTTGTTTAGTTTGCAAGTTTTACATTTTATTTTATAATATTTCTGTTACCTAAATTCATATATCATCAGTCTAGTTTCCGATACCAGAGCAAAATATTCCAGAAAAGTTGCCAGAAAAATGTTGATCATCAAATGTTGACAATAAAAGCTCTCGTGTGGTACCGGCTTAAGGTGAGGCTGATGGACTGTTGAGATTAAGGGGAGATTGGTAGTTTTTCTGGTTCCCTTTCTCCCTCGTATTAAGCCCAATTTGTGTTGAGATTATAAGATGTTTGGCCCATCAGTTTGGCGATTTTAACATCTTTCGCCCCATTTCGTCAATTTTAAGACCTTTCATGATGCCATTTAGGTGTCGATTATTTCCTGGCGAGCGATATCGAGCCTGAAAATTTAAGAATATCGGCCTTTGGCCGGGACATTTTTCTACCGAAAAATGTAAAAATTTATCAGGGGGGGTCTAGGGGGTGTTTTTTTTTAAGCTTGATGGAGGTCTAGCAAGAAAACTAAGAAATAAAGGAATAAATTAATTAATATACAAAAAAAAAAAAAAACGATCCGTCTCCCCTTCAGTGGGTAACTTGGATCTGAAGGTAACTGTACAACTCGGCCTTCCCACCTGTACAGACTTTTTGTATTGTGTGCGATACTTTTCTAGTGTCGCCATTATAACAATCTTTATTTTTATTAATCTCACCACAACACCCCCAATTAAATTAATTAAAGTATTGTATATATGATCCACCGGGATTCGAACCCTTGAAGGGAACTGAGGGTAATTGGTAGCCTAATACTCAGCCAATTTATGTTAGTTTTTATGTCTATCTATCTATCTATCTATCTATCTATCTATCTATCTATCTATCTATCTATCTATCTATCTATCTATCTATCTATCTATCTATCTACCTACTCTGACACATACACAATTTTTTTTTTTTTTTTTTTTTTTCATTTTGAGGGTGGCCGACTCGAGCCAGAGCCTGGACAGGGACAGACAAAAAATCAAACTCATCTTGGTCACCCAGGAGAAAAACCCAGAGACCCAGTCCCATTTGGGGTCCCCAGCTAAGATTCCCAGGTCCCAGATCTCTTGGAGAGGCTCCAATTTATGCAGCAAGGAGCACAGCACAATGCCCGGCCACCATGCATCCAAACGTACCCTTCATATTTACCGGGTCCCCAGGCCAAGCACCTGACGAACTATTATCTAGTCCAACTGGCGCCTGACCCCCTCTCCCAAACAACCGTATTTACACTCATCTGTTCACTAACATTATCCATTCATTCCTATTTATTACCACTTCTCTTGCCTGATCTATAGTAATTCATCTATCTCCTAACGCTTGTCCTACACAGTTTATCCATCTCAATGGAGGTCTTCCTACCCCTCTACCTCTAGTAATATTCATGTGATAGTTTTAATAATGGAGATTTTTATGTTTTTGTTTTAAAGGCGACATTGATAAAGTAAAAACTATATTACTGTATTTGTTTGTTCAAATGAAAATGTGAAAGAGATTATCTTAGTGAAAGTGTTAAAGTAGGTTTTGTTTCCACAGATCCCCAGCACAATCCCTCAGAGGCAAGGTTCTTCTTCCCACCCGCCCTCCACCACCCACCGCCCTCAGAAAACCAGGACTCCCTTGAGACTCTGCTGCGAGGGTTCTTTGAGTTCTATGACCATTTTGACTTCAAGGAACTGGCCCTCTCCCTGGTTGAAGGCCAGAGTTATAGAAAACCAGAACACAGGAGTCTGGTTATACAGGTGGGTTAAATTGTGTGTATAATCCTGTTAAACTTGCGCTCAAGTTAGCTATGGTAATTGTCCTGGAATGCTCCTTTTGTGTGTTCTATATGGCTCATTCCATAATGTGAAAGTTTTCACCTACCATATGATGCGTTTTTGAACCACCAGGCACTCCCTGCTCAACAGCTAGACTAGGGTGGGTGCCCTGATGTATCAGGGGCTTCAGTGAACAGTTGCTACAGATTGCTAGACCGCGCCGTCCACCACAGCACTGGCGTCTGCCAAATAGCACACTGGCTGGCCCGAGACTCGAACCCTCGACCTCATGGTTTGCAGGCGAGTGCTCCACTAACCGCGCTATGACCTGTGTAATTCCACATTTTTCTCTCAAGCTATTGCATGTCTTCATGACCAGCTTTTCTATGTACTCTACTTCACGTTCATATGATATTAATAGTTAGGTAAAGGTGAATCAGTCGGTAAGGAAAGTAATAACGATAAGCAGGAGTGGAGGTAAAACAGAGAGTGTGTGAAGGAAGGAAGGTTTTCGGAGCAATGGAAAGTATGTGGAAGACGAGAAATCTCGGAGTGAAAGTAAAAAGTACACTGTATCAAGGAATTGTTGTGCCAACAGTGATGTATGGGGCTGAGACATGGGCTCTGAAGAAAAAGGAGAAAAGAGGGCTGGATGTGATGGAGATGAGCTGCTTGAGGAGTATGTGTGGAGTTACTCGTAGAGACAGATTGAGGAATGAAGAGATACGTAGGAGAGTGGGGCAGCAGGAACATTTGTCAGCCAGAGTGGACAGAAGGGTGCTGAGCTGGTATGGTCATGTTGAACGAATGGGAGATGAAAGGCTTACAAAGAGAATATGTGAGTCAGGTACAAGGGGAGATAGAAGGGCAGGAAGACCCCCATTGAGATGGAGAGACTGTGTAAGAAAGGCTTTGGATGATAGAGGAATGACTATAGATCAGGCAGGGGAAGTGGTGGTGGACAGGAGTGAATGGAGAATGCTTGTGAATAGTTGAGTGAACACGTGGTCATTTGGAGTAAGGGGTCGGGCGCAAGTTGGACTAGATAATAGTCCATCAGGCGCCTGGCCCGGGGAGACGATTAATATGAAGGGTGCGCCTGGAAGTGTGGTGGGAGGGCTTGTGGCTTTGGCTCCGTCTGCCTGCCGAGATCGGAACCTCTCCGGGTGGTCGGGGGCCGGGGGAGTGCTGGAGCGACCTTGGTGACCCTGGTCTCTGGGTCTTCTCCTGGGTGACCTGGATGTGTGTGAGTTTGTGCTTTTTATCTGTGTTTATTTGTTGTTTTATGTTGTTTTTGTGTTTTCCCTGTTCTTGCTCTGTCTTGAGTCGGCTACCCCCAAAATGGGGATTGGGCCTGAGCATATAGATAGATAGATAGATTTATTTTTCTTGATAGGCCTATTTAGTCTCCAACCTTTGCTTGGTGGGAAATAAAAAAGAAAGGTATGAAAAGCTTACCGTACTACTGTATCTGCATCAAAATTGTACCAAAATATTGATGGCAGATATGGGGGCTGGAGTGTTACATTTGTACAAGTTTGGATTTTACTACTCTCAAAGCAAAGGTGGGAATTAATTTTTGTTTTATGACAATGTGTTCCGCCTTGGCAAGGTGGGCTAAAATAGTACAAAACAACGGTCAAGAAATTGCTTGACTATCGGCTGTTGCTCTTCTGTTTACCTGGAAAATTTACTAGCGGCTAGGAATCCAATTAACCTGTCTTCGTGGTGCAATGCATAAGTGTGTTGATTTTCGGTGTGAGCATCCTAGGTTCGAATCCCCGGACTGCCACATGTGTTTGTTAATTTCATTAATCGAGTTTAGGAGTTGTTGTTGTTGTTGTTGTTGTTGTTGTTGTTGTTGTTGTTGTTGTTGTTGTTCCCCAAGCTGCCTGGCCGAACAGCCCCAAGGCCCCGAGCACGGCCAAGGCCATACCCGAGCGGCCCCACAGAACCCTCCCTGCCGACCACAATAAAGCCTGGGTGACCGAAGCCACTCCATGGCGGGGAGCTGAGGAGGGTGCGGAAACGCCCGGGAAACCAAAGCCCCACCATTGCCCCTCGAGTTTAGGAGTAAAGTTGGTTGGTGGAGAGAACATAATAATTCAGGAAATAATAAGAAATTATAATTTATTTAAAATATATAGCATATGTGTTATATGTAAAAAAGCAATAGCGTGTGTATCTTAAGAGCAACGAGTACTGTACTGCATTGCTCTTTGTATAATTGAGGTACAAAAAGAAAAACTCAGCAAAGGAGGCCAGGTATTGAAACGGATGCCTAGCAATCCTTATAATTCACCTTCACCATTCTTTATGTAAATAAATAAAAGCTGTCAACTATATATAGCACAGTAGCCTACTACCTTGTAAAATTTATTTACTAGACGAGACAGAGAAAGGGGTGAGGGAACGCGAAAGTGGTCCTGGACCCTACGAATTGGAACTTTAAATGTTGTTTCTGTTCGGGCTCTGTCTCGAATCAGCCACCCCCAGCTATGGGGTATGTGCCTGAGTATATACACTCATACATACTACTGATGATAGTTAGAATATAGTTAACATATTCATATACTGTACCTTTAACAACTTTGGTGACCCTGGTCTCTGGGTCTTCTGTATGACCTAGACGCGTGTGAATTTGTATTTTGTTTTTGTGTGTTCATTGTTTTCTGTTGTGTTGTCCCTATTCGGGCTCTTTCTTGAGTCGGCCACTCCCAGGGAAAAAAACTGAGGGGGGGGGGGATTGGGCCTGAGTATATAGATAGATAGATAACTTACATCCAATCTTTTACAGAACCCACTGAGTCAAAGTCTGAACGTGAGCCGTAACGTGACCCTGGAGGAGATGGAGCGCATCAAGAGAGAGCTGACACAGGCACGCTACTTACTGGAGGGGCCTCAGGTGGGTTATTGGCTAGACTCTCTACTGCAGGAGGAAAAACCAGACACTATTCACACCATGTCATAACTATCTTGATAGCGTAATAGTTAGTGCGCTGGATTTTGGTGTGAGTGTGGTGCAAGGTCAATTATTGTGACTGTATTCTAAAATTTTATATCAATAATTTTAATCAAGCATTTTTAACTTGAAGTTTCGCGTATAACCTCTGCTTACTTTTTGTCTGTATTTATTGATTGTTTATCTTTTTCTATTGTTATTATTGATTTTTTCTAAAATTCATTGTTCTTGTTAAAAGAGTACTCTTTGTTTAAATCTGTTGTTGCTTCTTTATATTTTGCAATGATTATACTTTATTATATAATCTGCCTGCGGAAATCGAAGCCTCTCCGGGGGATCTGGGACCTGGGAATCTTTTTGCTGGGGACCCCAACTGGGCCTGGTTCTCCGGGTATTTCTCCTGGACTACCTAGATGTGTGTGATTTTGTGTTTTTTTTTTTTTTTTTTTCTGTTGTGTGTGTGATGTCTATGTTCAAGCTCTGTCTTAACCCTTCTTTGGCGGGGGTGGACTTAAGTCGGGCTAGAGAAGAAAGGACTATGTGGCGGGGACCGTGTGCAATTTTGGTGCAATATTGCCTCAGAGAGAGACGAGCGGTGGGCGGAGCGTAGGTCGAGCTCTGACCGTTCGCCACGGGTCCCGCGGGCCTACTGACGTTTACTCCACACACATCCACCCTCCCTCCCTAACTACACAGGGTATTATGTCAAGAAATTACCGTATTTTAGGGATTTTTCCTTCGTCTTGCACGATCGTTGCAAGAGAACGCGTGGTCGTAGGAGGATGGTTCTGGTGTCATTGGAAAGCTGAATTAACGCCCTTTCAGGGATACATAATTGTATTACGCTCTGGCTCTTGTTTATGCATGAAAAAGAGCACGGAAACAAGGCCATTTAGGGTAAAACCACCCGCTTGGCGGGTAGTAGAAATTCCTTACGGGCCCGCTCGTAAGGCGTTAATTCGGCCACCCCCATAAATTAAAAAAAAAAAAAAAAATGGAGTGATTGCCAGTATATATACATACATACATACACTCATCTATTCACTTACGATGGTATCAATTGCTTGCCTTTATGATACCTTTATTTTTTTGTGCAGTACTGTACTATAAATGTAGGTTATTTGTAGGGTAACAGTTGGTTGTTGTTGTTGTTGTTCCCCAGGCTGTCTGGCCGAACAGCCCCAAGGTCTCGAGCAAGGCCAAGGCCATAAACGAGCGCCCCCACAAAATCCTCCCTGCTTACCACTAGCAAAGCCCGGGTGACCGAAGCCACTCCAAGGCAGGGAGCTGAGGAGGGTGCGGAAACGCCCGGGAAACCAAAGCCCCACCCAAGGCCCTGTGCCCCTCAGCAATTATGAAGGGAAAGTTGAGGGTAAGGGGAAAATGTGACACTTTGGCTCCCAATCTGCCAACTTCTAGGTTGGCAGTAGGGAGGTCAATCCACGGAAAAGACGCCGCCACTTGAGATCTAGAAGATATATAAGTAAAAGGAACAGTCAGAGTAAGCTATGGGTATGGCAGCGATCGCTCAGTTCTCACTCGGATAGACCAGCCCATCACCACATGACTAGAACCCAATCCTCTCAGCATCAGCTAGGAAACGCTTTTGGCGGGGGGATAGCTCCCCTATTTCAACTCCTTTCGGGGTTGGGCACCCGCCCGGTAACAGTTGGTAGGGGTAATCTGTCCATGCTAAGCTAACAGGTACAGTCAATCCTCCTATAACGCGAGTTTAGGGGCGGCACTGCGCCTCGTGTTGTAGGTATTTCGCGTTGTAGGAATAACACTTTAAATGGAGATAATTCTATATGGGACTGGGCCCCCCAATTTTGCCACTTTTCCGTATTTTTTTAGCTTAATAAATATATAGGCTAGGCTATACAACTTCCATTTCATCGGAATAACATTCACCGCCAAGCATAGTCACAGCTGGGGTTTGTTGTTGTTTTGTGGACAAAATCTAACCAAACGTACTGTCCGACATTAATTTATTATCAACAATTGGATATTCGTTACTGTGGGCTCTTATTACTCTACTTCCTAATAATAGGCAAGTAAATTATAAGATCATGTTTGGATAAACAAATATACCGAATTAAATTAGAATGAAGAAACAGTACGTTGAGTGAGATGTTTCAGCTTGCCATCAACCCAGCTGGGCCAGCTCCGAAGCTCTCTTGCCGTCGCGCTGTAGGTGGGGGGGGGTCGCGCAGTAAGAGGAGGCGCCGGATTTGAAGCACTCGGCAAGGCCATTTCGCGTTATATGTTTTCGGCTCGGGTTATAAGAGGTTTAGGTAATTCGGGACCCCCCCCTCGTGTTGAAGGAGGATCGCGTTGTAGGAGCTTGTGTTATAGGAGGATGGACTGTATCTACCCGATAGCACTATCGTTAGTGAGTGCTGTACGTATTTTGTACTATTGTTCATCATCATCAATCCGACACCCCGCTTCCAGAGGAAGTGCCCCAAAAGGTATGGCCATGGCAAAAACTGCCTCAAGGCTCCCAGACATGCCTCCACTGACCCACTCCACAGTGCCATTTCCACTAAGTGGATTAGGGTAGAGATACCAAAGGAGACAAATTGTCCAGTAGAGACGCACTGCATGCAAAAAAACTGCCATGCAAAAAACTAAAGTACCTGAAAAGAAAACAAATACATCAAAAAATACTTTATGCTATTAGTGATGTTCTCAAAGACTACCAGCCTAATAGGACACACATTTATCTTGAGAAAAAATAAACAAAAATAAAAATTAGATTTTCGGGGTATCTCTTAGCCCAAACCTAAGAAAGCGATTTTTTCACAGCTCATTTTTTTCCTACTTCTCTAACTCGGATCGTTTTTCTTTTGTTTCAAATGGAAAGAGCATGTCTTGAACTATACTCCTGCATGGTTTCATGACTCTTGCATGAACGAGAGCTCGTGAAAGTGGGTGCATCCCCATTGGTTCATGATATGGTCCAAAACCAATGGAGACGCATTTTTTAAAACTGGGTTTAGAAGGGCATAAACCGCATGCATGGTAAACCCCAATCTCGCCCCACCTTCTCCTGTATTCATGGTCGAGTTTCCTTTGATGGTGGTGGAGCTACCTTCATTTGACTTCGAGGCCCAATGGAGACGCACACGTGCGGGCCATATAGAGACGCGTCTGGATGGGGTGGTGGTGTGCGTCTCCATTGGTTTAGTGTTATTTATCAAAGTTATCTGCCCTATTTATAATATTATATCTTATTTCAGTTGCAAGAATATTGAATTAATAGTGCATGAACTACAACTACAAACTAACAGAAATGGAAAATAGAAATATATAGTATATGAACTATCGAATAAAGACTAAATAATGACAGAAATAATCGTACAATTTGTTTTTGTCACGTAGGTCTAAGTGTGAGCTTTCGATACCCAGCTTCACAACACACACACACCCACACACTCACACACTCAGGGGTCTAAATGTGGCCAAATTGCACTTTTTCATTGACCGTGACTGAACATCAACGAGACATAGGTCTACTTGTTTGGACGTCCCTCTGACTCCCTCACTGGAGTGACTCGTGCTGCCGTGCGGTGGGGCCAGTGGCACAACCCTTTAGTAGAGGGTTGTGCCAGTGGAGGGCGAAGGAGAGAGGGAAATCGACACTCCTTTATTTCTCTCTCCTCCCCCGAATCGGTAATTTGTGGGTTATTTCGCATATTTCTTTGTTACTATGCATCTTATATGCATTCATGTGCTTTGTGGTGATATAATATTGATATATATGAGAGATATAAGCACTATTGCGTATTTTCCCCCTCCTTTCCTCCCCCCTCCCTCGCAAACTAGCTAGGCAGGGGAAGGGTGGCGGGGTTGCTTTTTACCAACAAATGTGCAATTCTCGACCATTGTAACTTCACTACGGCGCGATATTTTAAAGAAAATATATATAGAGTCGGATGTTGGTTGGTATTCACTACACGTTGATGTAGTTTTCGTAGCTATTTGGAAATGTTGCCAAAAATGGCTTAGGATTCGGGCAGTCTTTAACAATTAATTTTCTCTATAGATGTACAATGTAGGCCCACTATCAGCATGCAACTACTTTAGTTTAAGCTAGAAGTATAAGTGGTATAAATATTATCTACTAAATAATAAAATTACTCGCATATTAATACAAAAAAACAGACGTTCGTCTGCACTGGACTGGGGTGCGTCTACTTAGGGTTTGGTGGTTATAAGGAGACGCACTTGATATTGGACCTCTTATCTCGGAAAATACTTGAAATATATCAAACATTGACACATCCATTAAAAGAATAACCATTTGGTAATATATTAGGTGAGTTTCAAGTTAAAAGAATGAATGAGCTTGACACACTGATTTTTTTCTTGAAAACTTTCACACTTTTTGCGTCTCCTTTGGTGCCTCTACCCTATGACCCTTAGCACTGAAGGAGCAGACCCAGAGTAGTCCCTCACCTGATGACAGTTCCACCACTGTTTTGCGGTTTTATTTACCTCAGTAGGGCCCTGGCTGGAAGCATACCAAGCACAGGAATTTTCTGAAGATAGGAACCATTTGTCCACTGCTCCAGAAGCTGATTGCACCACCAAAGTGGCGGGCGATGGGGTCGCTGCATCCCAACGCCAGAGAGAGAAAGGCCGGCTTGTGCCAGTGGGCTGTGAGAGTAATACACTAGAGAATGATGGGGCACATCATTATGGCCCCACTGCCTTCATCAATCTCAGGAAAAAAGTTAGAAATAAGAATGATGAAAAAGGTAAAGTCAGAACTGGCTATGGGAACTAGAGGACACCAACCCTCACTCTGATAGATACAGCCCTTAGTGACCTATCGGTGCTTAAATTACCATTTTTCCTTTTAGGATACAATGAAGTTTGCCAATTACCCGTTGCCTTTGCATTTTTCTCTCTTTTATTGGGCTCTGCATTATCCCGTATTTACACAAACAGATCCCAAATATATGAAATTTCCAACCTCATCCACTTCCTTATTCATTTTGTTTACGTCCAACTTGTAAAATTGCCTACCATACATTCCATACTTAATCTTGTATCTACGCATTTGTCCGTGGTCTGGTTAATCTGCTCTACTTAACTTAACTAAGTCATAATTCCCTCCACAGACGAGTTCAGACAAGAGTGATGTGTGGGGGAGCATGTTGTTGTGGGGCTATAAGAACAACAACAAAACTCCCGACAATGCCTACCACTACCCTGTTAACTGGACCAAGGTGCTCAACTCGGAGGAAGACAAGCCACCCACCCATCCCAACACCACAGTACCAGGCACCGGGAAGGATAAGCAGGTCAGTATATTAACCCTTTTACTATGATAACATCTTTGTTTCTTTTATTATGGATAGCATTTAAATAATATATGGGAAAAAGAAAGTGGAAAAATATGTTGAGGAAAAATTTCCACATAGTGGAAGTGGCATTGTTTCTTACAGTATTTCTTACAGTAGATCCTCTGGAAAAAGGCAAACTAGGCCTGTGTATCCAGCTCAGTGCCAGCACTTGCACTGCTGCGGTCGTTCACGGTGTTGGCGGCGGCGGTAGCAGACGCAAAATGTTTACTATTCTGTACTGTAGCACGGGCAAAGGAAGCATGTCTTGATAAAGTAGCCTGGATGCGTTTCTGTCATGGCCCTCCTTCAGCGGGGGTTTCCCAAGGGGGAAGAAAGGCGTCGGAGATGATGATGATGACGATTTAAATAATTTTCTTTAGTTTAGAAACGACCTGTGGGAGGTAAAGGTTTAATGAAGATAGTTGTTTTACCTTATAGATTGTTAGGTGGAGAATGCCATTATCGACAATCTATGGCTACATAATTCCATCAAATAATGCATCTTTGCTGGAGAGTGTGTCAGATCAGTTGACCAGTCACACTTTCCATCATCATGTCAGGGTGGCTGTCTTATAGCCCGGGGCGACAGTACGGACATGCGTCTTTGTATTTTTTTTCCCCAAGTTGCTATTGAGACTGAAACCATGCTTCTTACACATCACTCGGTCTTCAAGATATATGTAATGAAATATACGATTCTCAGTGGTCCTTCATAATCTCTGTAAAATTTACAAATGGTAGCCAGAATAAAGATTTAATTATGCCATTGCACTGTATTAATGGTCCTATGTAGGCCTACTTGATATGTCAAAGCTCTCAGTATGTTATATTGTTCAGTACTGTATGTAAAAACGGACGAGGACAGAATACCAAGAATACGTGGAAGTCAGGTGAGTGGAGCAGTTGGAAGTGGAAGACCACCTATGGTTAAGGAGAAGAAAGTGGAAAAATATATATAGGAAAACTTCCATGTAGTGAATGGGGCATTGTGGCGCAGGCAAAGGAAGCATGTCAGGACAAAATAGCTTGGAGATTGATCATTGTAATAGCGGTAGAATAGCGAGAAAGATGCAACATTGCGGTGTGTAGAGAGAGATTGTAGGGAACTAATAAGCGGAGGTGAATTGATTAGACAAATGCTTTTGACTACCGGTACCCTTCGAGAAGTACGTTATGGGTGGAACCTCCCCACACATGCGAACAATACTCGATACATGGGCGCACTGTGCCCCTGTACAGAGCAAGAAGCTGTGCGGGAGTGGAGAACTCGCTGAGACAGTTGAGCACACCTAACTTATACGTACACGATAGCACTCGTTTGCGAGTGTTGTATGCACTTTGTAATATTGTTTATTATCTTCTCAAATTGCAAATTTGTTTGAATAGAATATTATACTTAAATTGTAGTTGCTTTATTCATACAGAATTTAACAGAACATCCTGAACTTCCCAAATTGACTAATTCCTCGAGTATGATGAGAGTACAGTACAGTACAGTTACAGTACAACAGTACGTTATTTTATTTTGCTAAAGCGTTATTTCCACATAGTTTTTTGATAAGTTCTTTTGTCTATATATTGTGCTGTTCCTGTTTTGGTTTGTTTACTTTGAAAGTTTTACATTATAACTGCAGAACAGTATATTGTTAAAAAATTTGTCTTTAGATCTTTAACCCTCGTGGCCCGGGCTGGTCCTCCAAAGGACGGAGGTCGTATCCGGGCGATCTGGCCGAAAAACGTCTAGGACTTGGCTACCGTATTTTTTTTTATTTTAACTGCTAGAAATTTCCCACGCATCTATAAACGTAGTGCGGTTTTCAATCTGTAGACTGGCGTTGAGTAGAGCTCTGTAAGTCAAGTGGTTCAGTTGTGATGACGATTTCAGTGGAGCGAATTTTTCCGCGATGTTGACAATATCGGAGCTTTTCAGACACTAATTTCGTCTTACGTCACAACAATAACATTGATCCGACGTCTCCTTGTTTTCGGAGGTGCGGTGACGCAACGATCGGCTTTGTTTACATGCGTCGGACGCACGGCATTCAGACCAAGCTGAATAGGCTTGAAAGCTTACTGCCTATTATCAGGACACCCGGGCTCCTGCCTTTCTTTTGTGGTGTCCTTTTAACAGGACACCCGGGCTGGCAGGGTTAAGGTAAAATATGCACGGTATATATTTTGGTTTACTTTTTACTTTTATCATGTCGCCATCAACTCCTAGCACAGATTATAACCATTCATATGGCAAAATTATATACAGTAAGCATTTTATTAGTATTATAAGTATTACCGGTATGTATAAATAAGATGCCGCCATCTATCAGCAATTATGAAGCAACCAAGTTGTTCAAGTTTCATTCAATTATATTAGGACCTCGCAATATTCACAGGATACTGAAAAAGCCAATAGTCCTGAAGTTGAAACATTGAAAAAAAATATGAATAAACTAGTTATCTATTAAGGAACACTCTGTTCTTAACATAATCATCTATTACAAACCCCAATGTACTTGAATAAACTAATGAAAGCATATGATCCTCCCGGGATTCGAACTCGGGACACCACACTCAGAACATAAGCATCTAAAACTTTTATCACCACGAGGGCGGTTATGAATTAATTGCCTCCATGCTTCTTTGTCAGCCATCAGCAAGCTCTTCTCATCCCAACGAACACCACTTGCTCTCATATACCTTTTAAGTAATTACCGTTTAAGTAATACTATATTATTATAATGTAAAACTTGCAAAATAAACAAACTAAAACTGGGACGATACAAGAGTGATAAATAAACTATAATAACAAATTCTTCTTTAGGCGATTCTGTCGACGCCTAGTGAAGGTGATGGTGGCCGAGGGTCAATTCCCACCAACACGAGGGATAAGCAAGTGGTCCAGTCAGGGTTCAACTCCCGCCAGATGAGAGCTGGCAGGAACATGGGTGTGGCCGAACTAGACAAGATCTTTGCCAGCGTCCGACAGCAAGCAAAAAAATCCAATAAGAAGCCGAGGAAAGCCTTAGATATTTTTGGACCTAGAAAGTTTAAATTTTGACTAACCTGCAACGATTTGGGATCTAGGAAGTTTTAATTTTTAGAAGAAGACATTAATGTTTTCGGATATAAGAAACTATAATTTGTGATTTGTATATACTGTTAGAGAATTTGAGAGCAATTCAAAAAGTCCAATAAAAAGTTGCAATGTTTTTAGACCCAGAAAGTTTAAATTTTGGTGTTGTATGGCAATATTGATTATTAGATTTACTCCTCACAGCATACAGTTACTTAACAATATCATTTACTGAAATGTTCTGAGATATACAGTATAAAGATATATCATTGTTTTTATATATATGTCTTGATTGTATGTTAGAAAATGTGGTTCCTGTGTACAGTATTGTTTTTCTTGTTGTCAATATAAAAACAAATGTACCAATTTGTAAATATTTTTTTCTACCAAATAGTACCATATAATGTTGTTGTTGTTGTTCCCCAAGCTGCCTGGCCGAACAGCCCCAAGGCCCTGAGCAATTCCAAGGCCATAACCGAGTGCCCCCACAGAACCCTCCCCGCCGACCACAATAAAGCCTGGGTGACCGAAGCCACTCCATGGCGGGGAGCTGAGGAGGGTGCGGAAACGCCCGGGAAACCAAAGCCCCACCCAGGGCCCTGTGCCCCTCAGCAATTATGAAGAGAAAGTTGAGGGGCAAAGGAAAAATGTGACGCTTTGGCTTCCAATCTTGGTAGATTGGGAGGTCAATCCACGGAAGAGACGCCGTCACTTGAGATCTTGAAAATATATAAGTTAAAGGAACAGTCAGAGTAAGCTATGGGTATGGCAGAGATTGCTCAGCTCTCACTCTGATAGACCAGCCCATCACCACAGTACCATATAATTATATTATATAGTGCAAACTAGCTAATACGTACGCGGTGTTCAAATTAGTATGCGATATCAATAAATAAATATTGTACCCATAGTAAAAGGAGCCGCTAGATATATAAATGTAACCAGTGTTAAAATGTACCTTATCTGTCATGTTGATATCATTCTAGTTAGTTATGTAGAGCAGATTAACCAGACCACTGAGCTCCATACGGAACTCCTTCATAGGTATATCATTCAATAAACTGTGTAGTACTTATTTTCTTATTCCAAATATACTACTACGGTGGGGGATAATTCGACAGTCATTTAGAGGTTCCTATACTTTATTTAACACAACTTACTACTACCCTAGTAACTATTTCTCTGTTCGGGTCAAAATGAGTTCAAGACTCAGATTGAATATTTTTGTCGACCCACCATAGCTTGTACATTGGAACTCTAGAGCTCCCGTTACAACCTATTCGGATTCCCGCTATTCAGGTATTGACTCACTTCGACTTTGATCCAAAGTCACGTTACTAGTCTCTAAAATAATATAGTTTTACCGGGCCCTGCTGTGTCTACTCCAGAGACCAGGACATTAATAAATCTAACCTTTATGTCCCTATATAGAACAAGAGATTTATTCTTAACTAAACTTCAACATAAGATAACTTTACCGGGCCCTACTGTGTCTTCTCAGAGACCAGGGTGTTACTACCTCTGACACTTTCAGATTCTATATTCTCTTAACCCTATACAATATATCTACTCAAACGACCAGGACGTTACTAAACTCTTAGATTATATGTTCTCTTAACCCTATACAATATATTTACTCAAACGACCAGGTAGACCGAATATGAGGTGGAAGGATGGAGTGAGGAACTACATGAACGAAGGCGGTGCTGGTTGGGGGGAGGGGCGTCGACTGACTGGGGACAGAGGTGCATGGGGGCGGTTCGTTCGTGGCCACCCCTTCGGGGATCACGGCGTCAGGCAATAGATAGATAGATAGAAACGACCAGGGCGTTGCTACACTCGTAGATTATATGTTCTCTTAACCCTATACAATATATCTACTCAAACGTCCAGGGCATTACTACACTCTTAGATTACATGTTCTCTTAACCCTGTTACCAATAAATCATATGTTGCATAGTTCACCTATTCAATAATAAAACTCAGTAAATGACTTAATATGATCAGTACCTCAAAACCCCTACGAGAACAAGATTCACCACTTTAATCCTCTACATAGATTCTGCGATTACATTATTCTCCTGAACTTAATGCTCGTAACTCTTACCAGGAAACTGACCGAATATTCCTTCAAACAATATAATTGAGTATGTTTCCTTGATAACAATAGATTTCGTAGATCATACGGACTAGTGTCCTTCCTACCTGTTTCTCAAACTAAAGCTAATCTAATTGCAACTATTCTTTATTTCCCCTGAGCCCTACAGTAACTTATCTACTTAAGAATTACCCCCTCTTAATTTAATGTTAATATCTAGTTGCTGTCCTATCAGATCCTATACTATTGATAGCTAATCGGCATGGAGCCTTCTCTATCAAGAATAACTATTATCCTATTAACACAACATCATTTTATTTATATACATAAGTCTAGTATCTTTCTCTTTAGTTTGTCCTATAAGAACACATCAATTATGTATGGAACCACTGGGTTAGTCAAGCATTTTCTCTCTTTCTTTAAGTCTGGTTCGGGCCCAATATGGGTCCTTTAAAAAAATTATGTAGTACTGCTAGGTGTTTACTGGAACAATTTCACCACCTCAGAGCTGGCCAATAGCTCAACTGGAAATCCTTGCTCCCATCTACTATCTGCTGTCCCTCTTGAACCGCTTGGCTGTAGGTATGCAAGACAGCGATGTGACGACAGGCGGCCGGATACTGAAGGTGTATCCGCCTAGTAGGGGAGAGCGATGCTAGGCCCTAGGTGGGCTTTACTGGAACAAGCGATGAGGGCTGGGAGGCTGGAATAAGTGGATCCGAGTTCCCTTTAGTGCCTAAGAGAGAGAGAGAATGTGGGTTGCAAGAAGTTAGCCCAGTGGCACCCGAGAGTTGAATGACCCCGGCAACCTCCCCCACCCTCTTGATATAGTCCCGCCTCCCGCTCTCCGGCGCTGTGATTGGCTGAGCCGTCCGCTCGGCCGTGCAATATTCTGGCCGCGCGCTTTGAATATTCCTACCCTTCACCTCCACTCTGCTCTCTTCATAATACGTTCCTGGAAGCTGGTTGCGAATGTCTTTTAGTGGCTTACGGGAGTATAGGACTGGCACTAATGCATTAGACTCATGGCAACCAGAGGAAACGGCCTGTCGGCTCCGAAAATGGAGGCTTCTGATTGGTCGGCCGGGAGGGCGTGGCATGTTTACTCGGTGGGCCCGGAATGTCAAACTCAGCTTGGTTAAAGGGAGCGCGGTGATTGGCGGATGGCCTTTTTACCTTAAACTCTATTATTTCAGTTCTACTTTTCTGGGGTAGTATTACAGTACTGTATTTACCAATTTTCCGTACTAATTGGCTAGTCTACCCTAACCCATTTCTGAGAGTATCAAGTTGTGTTGGCTATCATTACTAGTCATTGGAACAGTTAAAATTGAATTATCTGCAACTCTATTCATAGCCTCCGATAGTGCAGTTGGAATGATGTACATGCTAAGATTGGTATGCAGGATTCGAAACTGCATAATAAATCGTAGGCTTGTGCAGCATTCTTTAACTGTCTTCGTGGTGCAATGCATAAGTGTATTGATTTTCGGTGTGAGCGTCCTGGGTTCGAATCCCCGGACTGCCATATGTGTTTGTTAATTTCATTAATTAAGTTTAGGAGTAAAGTTGGTTGGTGGAGAGAACATAATAATCCTCATTCCCTAATTATGATTGTTGTTGTTGTTGTTCCCCAGGCTGTCTGACCGAATAGCCCCAAGGTCCTGAGCAAGGCCAAGGCCATAATGATTGTGAAATATGATGATAGCTGTTGGTAGTGGGGGGGATGGTCCCAGAAAATTATAAGATTTTTAGTGTCCCACAGGTGAAAAACTTGCATCAGTCAGGAATAATGATGAGAAGTATGGAAAGAGCTGCCCAGCTATTTTGAACTGACTAAAGTGAATGTCCAATTTGCAAGCTGCAAAATATACAATACTACGGTTCCTTCAGTACGGTTGACATTTTTATCATATTATTTGGTCTGTCCTTAGAAGATTTTAAGCAGTTTAGGGAGAACCTTTGTCACAGTTAAACAAGATAACTTAAAAACTTGACAAGTGAGGCAGCCCAGAAGAGGGGTTCTTGGAATGCTGTCCATAGGACATGAAACTGAAACCGTACGTCTTCTATGGATCACTTGGTCTTTAAAGTGTACAGTACTGTATAATGAAGGACCCAAATTGACTTGCTCATGTAGTGGTGTACACCCTATGTGGTGGATTGTGTTCTTTTATT
Organism: Paralithodes platypus; assembly: GCA_032716605.1. NCBI lineage: Eukaryota > Metazoa > Arthropoda > Malacostraca > Decapoda > Lithodidae > Paralithodes > Paralithodes platypus. Next base: position 3,422,593 of record CM064574.1, read on the forward strand.
TCAAAATTTTATTTTATTAAGCGTTATTTCCACATAGCGATTTTGATTAGTTCTTTTGCATTTATCTTGTATCGTCGAGCCGGGGTGCTTCGCATGTCTCACTCCCTAGACTGGAACAAGACCTCACGGGCCTCACCGTGTTCAGCGGTGTAGTGTAAAGGCTCTCAGCCTATGCCCGAGAGGGAGAAGATGGAATATAGAAGAAAAAAAATGTTAGGTAGAGGGATGGAGTTAAGATGTATATGAGTGAAATGTTGGCCACTAACAAACCTCTTCCAGGGCCCTGTCTCCTGACAACACTCGCTTTTCCACCCAGCCCAGCCCCCTCTGGGCCCTCTTCTCCAACAACACTCGTCCTTCCACCCAGCCCATCCCCCTCTCCTCCAACAACACTCGTCCTTCCACCCAGCCCATCCCCCTCTCCTCCAACAACACTCGTCCTTCCACCCAGCCCATCCCCCTCTTCTCCAACAACACTCGTCCTTCCACCCAGCCCATCCCCCTCTCCTCCAACAACACTCGTCCTTCCACCCAGCCCATCCCCCTCTCCTCCAACAACACTCGTCCTTCCTCCTAGTCTATCCCCCTCTCCCCTATACATCTCTCCACTCCATTCCTCCACATCATTCTCAATCTATCCATCCCTCTAATGGTCTAACCCTTTCCATTTCACTCTCATACACCCTCTTTGTCATTTGCACTCTCTCCATTCGCTCCCATGTGACCATGGGATGGCGAAGGCAGTAATATCTTTGTATACAGTATATTCTTCTAGTCTTCAATTCTCCTCTCATTACTATTTAATTTGTATTTCTTTGGTGTCCTTGTAGGTGTGTGGAGTATGTGTCCAGCAAGATTACAGTGATGTGTTGGAGGCGGTAATAATAATTATTATGTTCTCTCCACCAACCAACTCTACTCCTAAAATCGATTAATGAAATTAACAACCAAATGTGGCAGTCCGGGGATTCGAACCCAGGATGCTCAGACCGAAAATCAACACACTATGCACTGCACCACGAAGACAGTTAAAGATTACTGCACAAGCCTACGATTTATTATGCAGTTTCGAATCCTGCATACCAATCTTAGCATGTACACTGCCATTACGACTCTGAATCTTACGATTCTATACAGGACTGTCCATGCCATTTGTATCGGCACTATCTCAGAGAAGAGTGTTGAAAGGGTAGAAGGGGTGTTGGAGAGAGAGGAAGGTGTTGGAGTGGCTTTGTTATGTGTTTTGTCAAGACTCAGTAGGCCTACCTCACAGACAAGTTTGAGTGGCTTCACACTCCGACATATGCCTATTCAAACCGTCCAACCATTGACACACAGGCTCAGAATAATTTAACATTGTTTTTATACATAATATTCAGTCTGGCGGCCTGTTAACTGAGAGTGTACCGTGATGGCCTGGGGCGGTATTGTCCGATATAGCCTACGTAATATGATTCTGTTGATAGGTAATGACTTTAGTGTTGCTTTCATATAGTAGCCTATATATAAATGAAGCAATTATAATGGCGATGCCAACTGTAATATTATATACACATAGGAAGAAAGATGGACGTCTTAATTGAGAATGTTGCAGTGTAGGCATAACATATTTGTGGCAGCATTCTATAGGTCGGATGGGCATGATGTCAAATATTGATTTTTAATCAAGAATTAGTAACTGCTGTTCATCTCTATACTCATTCAATACTATTAATCATGAAGTAGGCCAGGTTAGTGTGGAAATAGGACAAACGCAATCATTTACACCTTCATTGCTCGCTCTGCTAGGTCGACCTAGCAACCTCTTTTGGCTGCTCGCTTTGCTAGCCTAGCAGAGCGAGCAGAGTGATAATAATAATAATAATAGTTCTTAAAGTTAGCGCATGCTAAGCTAGCTAAGGATAGCTCAATAAGGCCGATTAGGCGTATTTCCATTGGGGTCCTGTACTACTACCCCATCCCTTTGCTCATGAGGGATGGTAACGACTCAGTGCTTGTGAAAAATCTTTAATGCGCCGAGCGTGGGCGCGAACCCGGGCCTTCTGGGTGGAAGTCCGAGACGCTAGTCACTACACCAAGCGAGCCGCTAGTGAGGAAGCAATGTCGTTCCGCTAGCCTAGCAAAACGCTCGCACGAAGCAATTTTTTGCTCGCTGTCAACGGAACGCGTTGCAGCTATATTTGTCATCCAATAAAAAAATGTTAGGTTAGGCTAATGTCCTTTCAAAGGGGTATAGGCTAGTAAACACTAGGATATACCCGGCCAGAGGTAGGTGATACGCCCGATAACACAACTCTTGCAGAGTTAACTTCAAGGCAAGGTTTTCGTCTCTGAGAAATTGAACCTCTCTCTCCACATCTCTATCCTTTCTTACAAGGCAAGACAAAGCTGGAGAATATGGCAAGAGGTAGCGCTCTCGTTAATTAACACCAGCCATTTCACTAAGTCACCACAATAAAGCCGGTATCACACGAGCGCTTTTTCCCTCAATATTTATCCTCAACACTGGTATGGCAGCTTATGAGGTCAACATTTGCAATATGTATGCTACCTAAATTCATCCATCATCAGTCTAGTTTCCGATACCAGTGTAAAATAATCCAGAAATGTTGCCTGAAAAATAGTCCGAAGTCTGTTAATTGCTGGAGGGCCTGTGTAAACTGAATAAAATCGTCAAATCTAGCTACATTTAGACGATTGTATGCAGCCTAAGAAGGATTTGTGGTAGTAGAAAGGGTTAAGTGAGATAGTTCGAAGTCTGTTCATTGCTGGAGGCCCTTTTTAAGCTGAATAAAATCGTCTAATCTAGCTATATTTAGACGATTTTATGCAGCCTAAGAAGGTCTTTAGTAGTAAGAAGGGTTAAGTGAGATAGTTTGAAGCCTGTGAATTGCTGGAGGCCCTTTTTAAGCTGAATAAAATCGTCTAATTAGCTATATTTAAACGATTTTGTGAAGTTTAAGAAGGATCTGTGGTAGTAGTAAAAAGGGTTCAGTGAGATAGTTCGAAGCCTGTTAATTGCTGGAGGTCCTTTGTAAACTGAATAAAATCGTCTAATAGTAGCCAGCATACAATTATTTAACACGATTTTATGCAGCTTAAGAAGGATCTGTAGTAGTAAATTTGGGTTAAGTGGGATAGTTCGAAGCCTTTTCACTGCTAGAGACTCCTTTTAAACCTCATAAAATCGTCTAAACAGCTAGATTAGACGATTGTATTCAGTTTACAAAGGGCCTCCAGCAATGAAAAGGCTTCAAACTATCTCACTTAACCCTTTTTACTACCACAGATCTTTCTTAACCTCTGAAGTGCGCATGGGGGTAATTGGAAACGTCCCCCTGTGCTGACGTATTTGAGGTGTTTCCGCCACTAAAATATTCATTGTGCCATTAATAGCATTAATACTTATCCATATGCGCCTATTATGGGTTGATTATAAAGGTATTAACCTGAAAAAACAATAAAACGAGTGAAAACAGCGTTTGGATGGTCAAAATCGGAGATATAGCCCGCGAGTTGTATAATGTATGGGTGAGGCAATCTGCTTTCCCGCCAATTTCCCCCAAGGCCACTGAGACACAGTCGATCGATACTCTCTCTCTCTCTCTTGCACTCGCTTGCTATCAGTGATGACCACACCCTCCAATCGGATTTCTAATGTTAGCACGAAAATATACCTCAGAATAAGGGAATAACAGGGAAAATAGGTGATAACTGAAGGAGAGGAGGAAAGTGGGGAAGGAGGGGAGGTAGAGGACTGAGATTTTGCATGGCCCAGGGGCCAAAAATAAAAAAAAAAATATATAAATTTTTTTTTTTTCGATGTCAAAAGTTGATTTTTATTTTCTCTGACTCTTAAGAGTCTCCCCGCAGTGCGCCGGGGGAACTCTTAAGAGTCTCCCCGCAGCTCCCGGGTTAAACCGCATAAAATCGTCTAAATATATAGCTAGATCCTTTTCACTACCACAGATCCTTCTTAAACCGTAAAAAAATCGTCTAAATATAGCTAGATAAGACGATTTTATTCAGTTTACAAAGGGCCTCCAGCAATGAAAAGGCTTCGAACTATCTCACTTAACCCTTTTTACTACCACAGATCTTTCTTAAACCGTATAAAATCGTCTAAATATATAGCTAGACTAGACTATTTTATTCAGTTTACAAAGGGCCTCAAGCAATGTTTAGGCTTCGAACTATCTCACTTTTACTACCACAGATCCTTCTTAAACCGCACAAAATCATCTAAATATAGCTAGACAAAAAGTTAAAAAGACGTTGCCGGTACAGGGGTTGAAATAATATTAACTAACACAACTATAGCTTTCTGACGCCCATACAACCTTCCTAAGCTGCATAAAAGTATCTAACCATTACTGAAATTAAATATTTCGCTAATTCATGGCCTAATAATCTTATATAACCATATACATGTATATAGGCTAATCTTATACCATATTTAGAAGATTTTGTGGAGTTTAAGAAGGATATGTGGTAGTAAGAAGGGTTAAATGCGATAGTTCAAAGCCTGTTAATTGGTAGCGGACCTTTTTAAACTGAATATAATCGTGTAATAGTGTCCATGATAATGTGAAAGGGCCGTCACCGGTAGTGAAGGGGTTAATGGTTAGTGCGCTGAATTTCGGTGTGAGTGTCCTAGGTTCGAATCCATGGAGGAGTACCACATGTATTAATTAATGTGATTGCTTTCATTAACCCGTACTGTACCGGTGACGTCTTTTTAATTTTATTCTGGCGACTACTAGTCAATTTTTCTCAGTTTAGGAAGGATCTCTAGCAATTATAAGGCTTCAAACTATCTCAGTCGACCCTTTTAACTACCACAGATATTTCCTAAGCTGCAGATAATCGTCTAATTATAGCTAGACCAAAATATAGCAGACGTCACTGGTACAGAAAGTCTTAATTAAGTAGCCTATATTTGTAAGTTAATTGGTGGGGTGGTGATATTATAATATGCTAAACATGAGGGAGAAAGGGGTCCAGAAAAGCGAGTATTAAAGGGACAGTGGGGACTGAGTACTAAGGAGGGGGGGGGGGGGGGAGGAGAGAGAGTATCCCGTTGGGGAGGAGGTCAGGGGGTGGGCGATTATCGGGGGTCGCATTTAGGAGGGGAGGGTAGAGCGGGGCGACTGAACAAAGAGAGAGAGAGAGAGCGAGTATCCTGTCGGGGAGGGGGTCAGGGGGTGGGGGATGATCGGGAGTCGCAGTTAAAAGGGGAGGGGAAGGGGGAAGGTGGGGGTGGGGTGATTTAAACCAGAGATTGTGTATAGGTATTCTTACTCCATACTCTATGATTTAAACAAAAAGTGCGCGCTAAATCTCGTATCCTGTTAGGCGGGGAGGAGCTCGACCAATGAGAGAGCGCCACGTCATCGCCCATCAGCAGCTCACCAACCCATCTACCAGTGACGGGCCAGGTGAGGGGGTTCTTTTCTAGCTCTGCACTCCATAACGAGGTGACGTAAGTGTTTTCGTTCCCGATAAGGATATATTTTATGATTTTATACTCGAGGGACTTTTTATATTTTTATTATCGGTATTCTGTATTTACGGTGTGCTTGATTAATCCAGGATCATAATAGCCCGTGAAGTCTTCTCGTATGTGTCCGCGGTTTTGACAAGGTTATTTAATTATTTTGTACTCCGGGACATCAGTTTCACCTGTTGTGCCTGTGCCATATTTAGCGCGCTCTATCTTCACCATCCCAGCACCTGTCCTTCATCAACGTGGTCAATTAACCAGCTAAGTCTATCTATATTCACTGGTTGTCATTTAAAATAGATTATTACAACTTGTGAATTAACATAAACAAAGGCCAGACGATACGAGGCTTCTCCTTAGGGCCTAGGCTAATAATGAAACCAGCTTTAAAGTCTTAAGAAAAAAAAAAATTGAATGTGCCTGGGTAAATATATAGAAATATACCAATATCCATCAGGGGAGGTGTGGTGGAGTGGTCATGCCACTGGATTGGTAATCCAATGGACCCGGGTTCAAATCCCGATATGTCAATGGGAAGATATTATTGGGATTGAATTTGTGCTGTACCTAGTATCAGTGCATTACCACAAAGCCCACCGAAATGCCAAAAAAATACCCTCATTGTTCCCTGATTAAATAACACTGTATGAATATTCCCATATTCAAAATATGTTACAGGGGGACAATGCCTAGTGAGTTCACTGCTCAATAGGTGGCATTCTGAGAGTGAGGGTCTGAGTCTGGAGGGTGAGACGGTGAAGCACTTGAGCGAAGCAACCAGCCGCTTCAGAGATGGAGCTGCTTTGAGCCATGATGGATGCTTCACATGTCTCACTCCCCAGGCTGGAACAAGATCTCACGGGCTTCACCGTGTTGAGCGGTGGAATGTACAGGCTCTCAGCCTATGCCCGAGAGGAAGTAGTTGGAATATAGAAAAAAAAAAAAAAAAAAAAAAAAAAAATCCACTAGCCTATACGATCGTCTTATACTATCGTATACTATAGTCTTGACACTGAAGTTCTATTTTAAATTAACTTGCAATGTTTAACTATTTTGGTTTAAGCCAGCACACCCTAAGTAAAGAATAGTCATAAATAGAGGCCCCTTTAAAGATTAAAAATTCCCGAGTATAAAATAATTAAATAACTATAAAAATCGCACACATACGTTAAAATCGGATATTATTTTGGAGTATTAATAATCCTAAATAATAGCCTCTGAAGGCCTATTTTAACGTATGTGCGCGTTCTTTCATGGTTAATTTATACTGTTTATTTTTTTCGGAAAACTGCTATTTCTGACTTTCGATTTGTGGTGTGCTGGCTTAAATAATTGTTTGATCACCTGAAGTCTATGTAATTTAATATAATTTAAATACTGTAACTATCCGAATTTCTAGAAGGTAATTAGTTTTTGAATAGGTATAAAGTACTATTTGACATGTTAATTAATATAATCTGGATCAAGAATTATTGTGCATGTCGAAGGTTCATTTGTTTACCGAGGCGAGGTTCGAATAATGACAGGAGCTAGAATGATCAAGATGGAGACTGATATATGTGGAGGTACATACAGGTAGAGGTAATGGTGGCTGGGCTGGCGTTGGAGGAGTGAGGCCCTTTATAGGGAAGACCCTATAAAGGGCCTCACTCCTCCAACGCCAGCCCAGCCACCATTACCTCTACCTGTATGTACCTCCACATATATCAGTCTCCATCTTGATCATTCTAGCTCCTGTCATTAATCAACATGCTCCATTAACTAGCTAAGTGTATATATATTCACTGGAGGCCATTCATTTATATGGAACTATTGTGAGAACCTGTGAATTTACATGAAAGGCGAGACGGTACATTAGTTTCTCCATAGGCTAACAATGGCCGCCGCCATCACCTCCACCTGTTGTGTCATATCTTTACCATCCTAGCACCTGTCTTTCATCAACATGCTCCATTAACTAGCCAAGTGTATCTATATTCACTGGTGGCCATTAATTTATACGAAACTACTATAAGAACTCTTGAATTAACATTAGGGAAGATGCACGTTTACCTTCGCCCCGAACACCTATCGATCACATTCACCTGTTAGCCTACATCCCAACACCTGTCATTCATCAATATGCTTCACTAACCAGCGAAGTCTATATATATTCATTGGTGGCCATTAAATTATATGTAAGACTATTATAGAGCCCGTTAATTAACATAAAAAAAGCCAGACGATAAGGGGCTTCTCCTTAATAGGCTAGGCTAGCCTATGTGTTTTGTTTTGTTGGTTGGCCAAACTGCTGTAGTTATTGGCTAGGCCTAGTTAATTTAATTTATTATTTTATTTATTGCATTTAATTTCATTGTTTTATAGGCTAGCCTAGCCTATGTATTTTATGTCCAGTGTTACCCGGCCGAAGTGTATAGCCGAACACCACTGTAGAAAAATAGTGCTAACAAGATACAAAGAGGCCTCTGAGTCGGACGGATCCTAAATTGAGTGGTCAATCCTGTAAGTCTTTCACTAAACTGGCTCGGGTTGTCCCTCTCGCAGGGAATAGGTCCGCTTGGGGGCATTCTATGTATGGCCACCCTCGTAACGGGAATAAGGCGTCCGGCAATAGATAGATAGATGTTACCCGGCCTCCAGAGCCATAAATATTTACAAGTTTTGTTATACAAAGTTAACCCGCAGAGACCCAGCGTCGCACGTGTTGCGTCGGCAGTCTTTGATCACCAACTCCCAGCGACGCATCACGTGCGTCCGACATATAAAAAACACTTACGTGGCTCGTAAGGTAGGAAATGGCGGGAGAGGTACCGTAGTGTGTGTGGGAGCCGGGCCAGTAGGTGTGAGCGGGCCGAGACAGTCGCGCGGCTGGTGGTGGTGGGCTTAGTGGGGATAGTTTACACCCCTAGTTCACCGCCACTTTGAACCTTCATTACTCCGGTCGTATGGGAGCTAGAGGCTCGTAGAGGAGCTAGAGGGGGGGGGGGGGGGGCACTGCCCCCCTCAGCCCATCCTGTATCCTATGGCAACACTGTAATGCAATGATCCTTGCTATATAAAATTACTAAATTAATATATTTACTGAGGCCCATTTCCCATTTTTAAATTTGATTCTGGGGGCGGCAGACTAGAGACAGAGCCCGAATAGGGAAAACCGAGCAATGGCACTTCATATGCAACCTGAAAATTTATTATTAATCTTAATATATTTTGTATTTGTCATTGCTTATAAAGTATGATTAACCTAACAAGTGCGCATGGGGGTAATTGGAAACGTCCCCCTGTGCTGACGTATTTGAGGTGTTTCCGTCACTAAAATATTAATTGTACCATTAATAGCATTAATACTTATCCATATGCGCCTATTATGGGTTGATTATAAAGGTATTAACCTGAAACAACAATAAAACTAGTGAAAACAGCGTTTGGATGGTCAAAATCGGAGATATAGCCCGCGAGTTGTATAATGTATGGGTGAGGCAAGCTGCTTTCCCGCCAATTTCCCCCAAGGCCACTGAGACAGTCGATCGATACTCTCTCTCTCTCTCTCTCTTGCACTCGCTTGCCATCAGTGATGACAACACCCTGCTTGCAACTCGCTAATGTTAGCACGAAAATATACCTCAGAATAAGGGAATAACAGGGAAAATAGGTGATAACTGGAGGAAAGGAGGGGAGGTAGAGGACTGAGATTTTGCATGGCCCAGGGGCATGGCCCCATGGCCCAGGGGCCAAAAAAAAAAAAATAATAAAAAAAAAACATAAAAAAAAAATTCGATGTCAAAAGTTGATTTTTTTTTTCACTCACTCATAAGAGTCTCCCCACAGTCCGCCGGGGGAACTCTTAAGAGTCTCCCCGCAGTTCCCGGGTTAAGAGTCTCCCCGCAGTTCCCGGGTTAAGTAATTGGGACTAGGCTAGATTGAAATTAAGTCTAAAAGAGATTATGGCTAAATTGACTTCTTTTGATCTGGGTTAGTGGTGTAATGGTTTAGTGGTTTTGTTCTGGGTGTGGTGTCCCGGGTTCTAATCCGGGGAGGACCATATTCTTTCATTAGTTAAAAGTACATTGGGGTTTGTAATTGATAAGTTAAGAACGGGGTGTTACTTATATATTTTTCCACCACAACCGTATTTTGACCATTTTGTTTATTAAACTTTGGTGTCTACAGCTCCAACTTCTTTATTACTTTATAGTCGGAAATTTCTAGTAGTTTATGTTCTGTTCTATTAATTATTAATATTTCACATAGGCCTATGCTTTCATTAATTTCATTGGAGGTGTTTGGTGGTGTAGTGAAATTATTACAAAATGTATTATAGATTTGTCATAATTTTACCACTACCTACTCCCAGCAGTGAAGGAGAGAGACGATGCTACACCATGGATGTGTCGGACAACCCGGTACCTACCGGTACAATCTTGTGAGAGATCATTCAGAAGCTGATGAAAGTGGACAATCTTCACACTTCCACCGGGTGAGTTATATTTAATGCTAGTTTAATTGTGTATATAATGAAAAAACCTACAAACTTTATTTTTATTCATTTTATTTATATTTTATTTTTGTCATTGGTACAGTAATATATTTATGCTATCCTAGTTTGTGTATGTAAAGAAAAAGCCTACAAACTGTATTTTTCATATTTTTTTGTCATTGGTAAAAATATTTATGCTATCTATATCTATTGAGGCCCAATCGCCACTTTTCCTATTTTTTGTATAGGCCTATATAGCCTATATATATATATATATATATATATATATATATATATATATATATATATATATATATATAAATAAAAAAAAAAAAAAAAAATATTTTTTTAATAATACTAGTATGTGTACAGTATATGAGAGCCTACAAACTTTAATTGGTAAAATTCTAGTTTCACGTACACAGCGACAAAAGGGAGGCGCCGTTGTAAAGGCATAGCTTCCCGACCAACTATGAAGATCAGGGAAATTGCTGGGTAAAAGACGTAATATAATGATAATAAACTACATTAACGACATTAGCCTAACCTAACAACCTTACCTAACCTAACCTAGTATTATGTAATAGCTATGGTGCCACATATGGGGAGATTTTTTTTTTTACAGTAGGTATAATTCCTTATAATGCATTTCTGCCGCTTTGGACATATATAGGAATTAAGTATGGTATATGACAACTCTAAAGTAGCCATATAAATTTATGAGTATGCTGTGAAAGCGAAACTAGAATTAAACCCTTTAATTATTATTGGTATTTACCCCATTCCCCACTTTTCCCATTATTTTATTTTTTATTTGTATATACTTTTTTCATTTGTAAATATCTTTTAGGTCTGAATTTTGAGCGGTGTTTTATCCATCTTAATCGATTAGTTGCATTGTTTACTACCCGTCAAAGTTTGAGAATGTAGATGCGTATTAAGATTAGTGGTATAGTATGTATATGTAAGGCATTAACCTAACAAACTTAGACCTACAGCATAGTTTCTTTTCAGCTGACGGCAAATATAATCCTTTAGTAGATAATTTTGATACTGTACAGTACTTAACCCGTCCAGCCCCGGCTAGTTTTGTAATGTTTGTTCACCAGAACCCGGCTGGTTTTCAAAAAATGGTTTTATTCCAGAAACAATAGCAAATGGGTTAGGAATGAAGGAAAAACCACAAAAAACTGCTCAAAAAGCTTAAAGAATGGTCCTACAGAGCCCCCGAAAACGTATTTTACAAGAGTACAAAATTGAAGGCAATTACCCCCAAAAAACAGGTTATTGCGCGCTCACGCGCACGCATGTGGACTTTGAGAGTTTTCAACCATCGACACGGTTGCGTGGGATACGTACACAGTTCCCATACAAATCTGAGCCCTCTTGAGTGGCTACACCTGAGGTTACGGTCGGCGCAATTAGGGTGACGCGCCAGGCGCGTCTCTGGGGCTGTGCGTTACATACATCGCCGACGCGTCAGGCGCGTCGCTGGGGCTGTACGGGTTAATTAATGGATAAATATGATCTTGCATAGTTTTCATGATTTAATTGAACAAATCTTCATAATAGCAAAGTATTTAACCCTCTCTGACATATGACTCAATTTTGAGCCTATTGGGGATACTTTAAAGCCTTTGTTACCATCAGGGGTATTTAGAAACCTTTAGTTTGGTTACTTCAACCTCTGCAGTTGTTTTTGAGTTAGCTGTGGGCAGAAAACTAATTTTGGAGAGTTAATTATAAGAATGAGGGAACTATTTCTTATTGCTAATCTGGCAACCTCTGCGTCATATGTGCGTGAAAGGGTTAAGATTGTAATTCAAATATGAAACTTTAAAACAAACTAAAAAGTTGCTGTTCAAATCAATAACTAAAGATTAAACAAATATTGAAACTAAAACACCCTAAACAAAATTTGGAAAAATGCGTTTAAATGCATTGGAAAACTTTGAAAACAATTTAGTCGGTTGGAATTAACTTTAGTACAGTACGTTGGATACAAAACTAACCCTTACCTACCAGCTAGTATGTATCCCATGTACCGGTACCGTACATGGGATACTAAACTAACTATTCCTTATTAGCTGGTACGTAATCTTAGCATCCAGTACATGTGTGAAAAGACTAACCTTGGCTTACCATGTATCTGTAGTATGTAGGATAAAACTCTAAACCTTAACCAACCTTTTTTTATGTATATATTGCTTATTACGCATCTGCCGCATAAAACTTAATGGAAGGTACAGGTGGTATACAATGCAACTAACCTATTCTGGTCGCTTAACACCTTACGAGCGGCCTATGCGGTTTATTTATGTGTACCGCACAGCGGGGTGTTTTTAGCCAAAATAGGGCTGTTTACGTGATCATTTTCATGCCTAAATAAGACCCAGAACGTAAAACAAGTACCTATCCCTGAAAGGGCATAAACAGAGCTTTCGAATGACACCATAACGATCCTTGTATGATGGATAGTTTTCTTGCAATAACCGTGCAACGCGAGTGCAAAAAGCAGGTAATTCGGTACTTTCAGTACATAATTGAGTATGTAGCGAGTGAGAGAGGGAGGAGGGAGCTGAGATTTGTGTCAGTAGGTTCTCCGCGGTGGTCTGGAGCAGTCATACGCTCGCTAGTCTCCTGCCACCACTTGTCTCTCTCTCTCAGCCACATTACGTGCTGAAATTGCCACTCGACCTATGTCGAGCGCCGCCACATAGTCCAGCTTTATTTAACTCGACTTATGTTGCTCGCCGCTAAATAAGGGTTAAAACCCGGACATATAAGAGTATCATATTATCTCCCCCAGACATATTATCTTCCAGTAAGTCCAAGGAGGCGGGAGCCCCAGGATCATTGCCACTGCCTCGCACTACACTCACAACAACACTGCGGCCGTTAGAATTATCGCAGGAGGCTGAGGTTGCCACCAACGGTTTTATCGTATGGTAACTTATCGGACTTACTGAGCTCATATGACGCAAAATTGCGTCATAAACTTATTGGAGAGGTATAGAGATAAGTCCATATGACGCGATCGCGTCATATGAGTTTTTGGTGGACTTATTCATATGTCGCAAGGAGTTATTTGTCAAGTCTGCTTGAATAATATTATGTCTGTCCTATTTACTACGGCCCATTCCACATTTTTTATATGATTTGTTACTATTTTTATTGAAAAGTGTATGTGTGGGGAACAGCTTAAGTGCGCCACTTCTATCTATTGCCAGATTCCCTGAGGTGGTGGCCACGAATGAATCGCCTCAATGTACCGATCCTGTCGGTCGGCTCTTCTGCGGTGGTGTGTTGGCCGAGACTTGTGTTGATGGACTCGCCCCGGTGTCTGAATCTGCCCTCAAGTGGTGCACCCTCAAGTTGTAAGTTGTAAGTTGTCAATTTGTAATTTTCCACATTCAGTTGAAAATTTTTTTATTTCTGTGTATATAAATGTTCTTTATTTTTCTTTGATAACTCTCCATAAAGCTTTAAAAATTCTCCAAAGACTCTCTTAGAGGTGAACTTGTGCAATTTTCATTAGAAAAATGCCCCATATTAGGGCAGATTCCTCCTAAATTTCAGTCGCTATTGCACAAAAGGTCTCAAAGTCGCCGTAGTTCTGGGGCAGATACTTTTAAATCTAAACTAATGGAGCTAAATATTATAAGTTTTGTCATTTTACTGGGTTTGTCAAAGTTTTTTTTTTTTTTATTTTGAAAGTTTTAAATTCTAATTCGAGATAAGGAAGTCTAGAAAGAAAAAAAAATATGTGGTGGATGCAGAGTTTTGGCCTGGTGGTGGATGCAGTGTTGTGGTGTGGTAGACGCAGAGTTGTGGCCTGGTGTGTGGTGGATGATGCAGTGTTGTGTGGTGGACGCAGTTGTGGCCTGATGGTGGTGTGGTGGACGCAGAGTTGTGGCCTGGTGTAGTGTGGTGGACGATGCAGTGTTGTGTGGTGGATGCAGTTGTGGCCTGATGGTGTGGTGGACACAGAGGTTTGCCCTGGTGGTGGATGCAGTGTTGTGTGGTGGACGTAGTTGTGGTGTGTGGTGGACGCAGTTGTGGCCCGATGGTGGTGTGGTGGACGCAGGGTTTTTGGCCTGGTGGTGGACGCAGTTCTGGCCTGATGATGGAGCGTCGGTGATGGCGACTAACGTACTAATATTCGGTTAGTATGTTGAAGTGTTTGTTTTAAGTTTAACCAATTTTTGAGTTTTGAAAGTTTGTGGTAAAGAAATGTGGCTCAAAATGCCTGAATAGGCAAATATAATGCACAGTAAAAGCTTGGCATACGAAATTCCATAATGTTGAGCAGTACAGTACTTTAAAAGTAGACCAAATTGATAAAAAAAAGTAAGCTATCTGCAAAACTGTGCATAAAAGTAGTCTTCCTCATATTTATAAATTATTATTTTAAGCATAGTTTCCACATGGCGATTTTGATTAGTTTTGTCTTTTTGCTGTGTTCGTAAAAGTTTTGATTTGTTTATTTTGAAAGTTTTAAATTCTAAAATATAAATTCAAATGCCATATTCCTTGGAAGTAACTTAATTATTTTTGTTACTCTTCTTGCAGAGTACGGTGACCTTGGGAATCGTATCTTCAATTGACAAGAGGCAGAGCGTTGGTGCCTGACTGAAGGAGGGTTGTGGCCTGACATGTTTTGTATGGATCGTCTGGAATGGTGGAGTTACGGAAGGAGCCTCTTTGTTTTGGATACAGCGTAGGGCATGCATGATATTCGGACTCTATGTGGACCCCCTGAGGGCCCTGATGTACCGCTCTACAGAACTACTAATCGGTTAGTATTTTGATGAGTTTGGTATTTTAACCCTATCACGCATATATGACGCAGAGGTTGCCAGATTAGCAATAAGAAATAGTTCTCTCACTCTTATAATAAATTGTCCCAATTTTAGTTTGTTTAGTTTGCAAATTTTACATTTTAATTAGTTTTCTGGCCACAGCTAACTCATAAGACAACTGCAGAGGTTGAAGTAACTAAAGGTTTCTAAATACCCCTGATGTTAACAAAGGCTTTAAAGTATCCCCAATAGGCTCAAAATTGAGTCTTATTTCTGAGAGGGTTAACTTAGGTGATCCTTATACAGTTGCCCACATAAGTTATGTTCCTCGTTATGATCTTGTATACGATTGTAAAATAAGTGCATGGAGTAGTAATTTACACCCTATTTGGATAGACAAAAGCACTTCACTAAATCGCGATGTGAAAGACTTGCGCAAAATTTATAAATAAAAACTCAATCCACCACTTAGTACAGTCGCGCTAGTAAGTGATGTCTCGGCACCAGGTAAGTTTCGATCAACAAGTGGTATCGGCAATATCTAAGCTTCATTTTGTCATTTACAGTGGAGCCCCCATCCTCGTCAAAGTGGCGGCTGCGAAACGTTAACGGGTTGGATTCTGCGTACTTTTAAAACACGCGGTGAATTGCCTATGATAACGCTCTTCAAATCTCTAGTGCTACCGCGGCTTGAATACTGTAGCGTATTAACATCCCCATACAAAGCAGGTGAAATAAATGACAGTGTGTACAAAGAAATTTCACTTTGCATATAAGTTCGATAAAACATCTACACTATTGGGAGCATTTAAGAGCACTGAATCTGTACTCACTGGAACGTAGAAGAGAGCGTTACCTAATAATATACACGTGGAAAATCGCAGAGGGTTTAGTACCAAACCTAAATACTCCGATAGTCATGAAATTCAGTGATAGGAGAGGCTGGGAATGCGAAATCCCCCGGATGAATAACAGGGGTGCTATGGGCTCTCTGCGAGAGGGCTGGTTATCACACAGAGGCCCACGTCTCTTCAACAAACTCCCACGGCGAGTAAGAGACATGAGGGACATCTCGAACTGCAAAAAGTGCCAGACGAGCCCATCCTCGCAAGGGAGCGAGCTGTCGCTTCAAACAGTCTACTGCACCAAATCACCACCCATAACGAGGGGCGTCGCGCTCCTTGGTGCCGCTAGAAGAGTGGCGAACACATCAAAAGGTAAGGCTACACCGGTCTTCGTTGATTCAATTCTCGCACCACACACCAAATATTCCCCATTTCAATTCTCGCGCCAAAAGCCTCATTCCTCGCATCAAAATCCCCGAAACTCTAAAAAATAGCAAAAATAACTAAAAACTCTACATAAAACTAGAAAACAAACAAAAACAATTTTGTTTTAACATAACGAAAGAATCTGCCAGTAGCTTGCCGTTTAGAGACTAAATCAGAGTGAATCCGAGATCCGATCATCAAATGCGCAAGATTCCGCCATCTTTGTATGACGTCATCACTAAGCAGACGCTTGCAGTTTAGCTAGTATCTGTGTTGACAAAACAACCGTTTGCAAGCCTATTTGTGCCTGAACCCCTTATCTCTCGCGTTTATTATAACCTCTAGTACATATAGTGATAGGGATGGTTGGCCTGGTGGTAGCAATGAAGGAATTTCATGCTCAAAACACAGCAAAGACCAGTCCATGTCGGACGAAAGCGATTGAATTGCCTAGCCTAGACTATGTTAGCCTAGGCTAGGGTAAATATGACAATGATTTATAATAAAATCTGTGTGGTAAGTAATCTTCTCATAATACGTATTTATAAGTCTTTTCCTCATAATATGTATTTATTGGATGTATTTGGGGGCGAAATGGGTACTTGAGGGGTGGCTGGACGAATTTAGAACCTAGGCCTAGGCTAGGCCTAAAAAAAATCGCATGATAGAAACAATGCCCCAATCTACAGTATTTATGGTTAGGACTCATTTAGCCATGTCTACATTATTATTTACAATGCATAAGATTTAGGCCTAGGCTACTTGATGTAGCCTAGACAAAAAACATGTTTTCATAGCCTAACACTGGGAAAAAGTGCGGTAATTGTTTAGATATTGGGCCTTTTTTTTCTAGTTATTAAAAACTTATTCTATGGTGTATTATATGATACAGTATAATGCATAAGATTTTATTTGTGTACAATAAAAAATGTTTTCATAGGCAAAAAATATAAAAAGACGCAAATTTTGGCATGAGCACGGAACCGATTGAATTTTCCCCATAAGAACAGTGCCCCGATCTTGGCTGTTTCAATCCTAGCTCTATTTCTGCGGAACCGATTAGCAGCTAGGATGGGGGCTCCACTGTAGAGTGAAATATACAAATGTTCCTACACTTACCCACCCTATTTAACATCTGACCCATTAATACAGTACAGAGCAAGCTAAAGTTAATGACCGCTGTGGCATGACTTATTAGCGCGACCGTACATTACTACATAAGCAACAAATTGGAGTATAAAATCTTAGGCTAGGAAATGGCACTGAATCCATATGACTAATATATTTTTTCTACTTGTATTACAGCGCAAGAAGACCTAGGAGGATCGTACCTAGATTGAAGATGATATTCTATGGACTACCCGGTACTACTACTACTAGACAAGACTACTATTTTCTTCAATGGACTGGTACTACTAAAAGACTGGACTAATATTCTCTGCAGTGGACTACTATTAGCTTCAATGGAGTAAACTACCACTACTTCCCTACAATACTACTATACGGTTAGTATTTTGTTTATTTTAAGTTTAGCAGTCTTTGTACAGTTGTCCATCAAAGTTATTCCTTGTGATGTTTTTGAGTTTTGATGGTGTAATGGGTAGTGTTTAAAATCTGTGGTAACCTACAGTAGGTTCGAATCCTGGTGGATCACACGCTTGGTTTCATTAATTTCTTTGGGAGGTGTTTGAGTGAATTATTAAAGAAATTATCAGTTTACTATTCATCTTTATAGCATAAATACGCGGAATTTTGGTGAGAGTATCCTAGGTTCGAATCCTTGGAGTGCCACAAGTTGGTTGGTGAAAAAATATGAATAAAGAGTTGAGTAATCTTCAGAGTTAACTACTGTACTGCATAATAAATCTTAATGTGCACCTAAAATTTCAATGTATAAGATCACATAGGACCAGAAGTTATTTGGGCAACTGTACAAATGGTATTGTAAATTGAGTTGTATTGTTTAATGTAAAATAGAAAGTTTCAGTGAAAGTAAAAGTATTAAAGTTTGATTAATATTTGGCTTAATCTTAGTTTTAAATATTGATCAACCCCTTGAGACTCATGACGCAGAGGTTGCCAGATTAGCAATAAGAAATCGTTCTCTCACTTTTATAATTACCTCTCCAAAATTAATTTTCTGCCCACAGCTAACTCAAAGACAACTGCAGAGGGTGAAGTAACTAAATTATAGGTTTCTAAATACCCTTGATGGTAATAAAGGCTTTAAAGTATCCCTAATAGGCTCAAAATCGCGTCGCATGTCGGAGAGGGTTAAGAAAATTTATATATAGTTTGCTCCCTAGACCTTGAAACTTAAAAATACACACTAAGACTTTTCCTAAAAAATAAAAAAAAAAATAAAAAAATAAAATTGTTTCTATGTACAGTCCGTTCCCCGTATCCGCGCTCCATACATTCGCGATGCCGCTTATCCACGGACACCCCTAAATATCCCATTACTCGTCATCCACGCAAAAAAACTGCAAAATACCAGCTATTCACGGATTTGAATCGGGCGGGTCGGTGCGCATCCCGATTCTTGCTTTGGTCGGCCATCTTCCATTCTTGCGTGAAGTAAACACAGCGTCCCAGCTGAGGCAGCAGTTCACAGACCAGTGTTGGAAAAGTTGAAAACCACTTCTTTACAAGCTTATTTTCTGCACGAACCTCTTATCTGCCGCATTTATTAGGGCCTTTAGAGCATTCAGTGATAGGGACAGTGGGCCTGATGGTAATCATGATGGAAATAAATGCCCGGGACCATCAAAACAGAGCAAGCGTACCGACGCTGTCGGACGAAAGCAGGCAAATTATGCCGATGCGTAAGGCTAGCCTAGGCCTAATGACTGATTTGAAATAAAGTTTGTGTGGTAAGTTATCTCTTCATAATATGTATTAATAAGTATTCTCCTCAAATAATATGTAGGTCAAAATAATGGTTTGAGGGTCCAAGATGGCTGAGTCAGGTATGAGCTAAGCCTATTTCCCATTGAAACCTATGTTAAATACACAACACTTATCCGCGTTTTCAAGTATCCGCGGACCGCAGTCGGTACCAGTAAGGTGCGGATACGGGGAACCGACTGTATATATGGCAGGTTCCCCCTAAAAGTCCCTATTGGCAGACAGGGAAGCTGGCTAAATGGCACGATGAGTCTTAATATGGACTATGGGGTAAAAGATCTTAAAATTGCCAAAGTAATTGGGCTATTCATGAGGGAGAAAGGAGTAAATTGTAAAGTTTGGATTTTTTTTTTTTTTTTTTTTTTTTTTTACATGGAGTTCAGTAGATAGTATTTAGTCTTATAATAATAGTAATCTATACCGGTAGCCTGTTTCTTATAGGTATGCTAGAAATTGTTTTATCTATCTAGTTACTGTACCATTCCCCTTCTATCTATTCTATAATTATTTTAGTTTTATTGAGTTTTATTGTCTGTAATTCAAAAAGGGCTAGAGCAAAATAATTAGCTTTAAATTTGTACCCATTCCCTGGCTGATGGTTTCCAAATAGTAGCCTATAATTATAGATGTTAATGTTCAAGATGTTCTGCATAGTTGTTTGGAATCCGGTATGTGTGTTAATTTCATTAATCGATTTTAGGAGTTGTTGTTCCCCAAGCTGCCTGGCCGAACGGCCCCGAGCAAGGCCATAACAGAGCGCCCCCACAGAACCCTCCCTGCCGACCACAATAAAGCCTGGGTGACCGAAGCCACTCCATGGCGGGGAGTTGAGGAGAGCGCGGAAACGCCCGGGAAACCAAAGCCCCACCCAGGGCCCTGTGCCCCTCAGCAATTATGAAGAGAAAGTTGAGGGGCAAAGGAAAAAATGTGACGCTTTGGCTTCCAATCTAGGTAGACTGGGAGGTCAATCCACGGAAGAGACGCAGTCACTTGAGATCTAGAAAATATAAAAGTAAAAGGAACAGTCAGAGTAAGCTATGGGTATGGCAGAGATTGCTCAGTTCTCACTCTGATAGACCAGCCAATCACCAGCGATTTTAGGAGTAGAGTTGGTTGGTGGAGAGAACATAATAATAGGTTATTATAGCTATCGGTATAATTTGACTTATTGTTTTGGAGCTATAGATGTTGATGGTAAAGAATTAAGTCAGTTTTAATGAAAATCATTATTTTAGAGTACAGGTAGGATTTTTTTTTCTTTAATTTGAACAGTAACTTTTGAGCTATCTGTTAATTTGAAGACTTTAAAATTAATTATTATCGAAACTCCCTAAACAAAATAAGTGAAAAACATGCATTTAAATTGATCGGAAATTATTATTTTAAAACAAACTTGTGATCAGACTATACGTGCCGATCTCAAATTGAAAAGTGGAGCAGCCCTTAACAGGGTTGCCTGGAACGCCGCCATTAGGACAAGAGCCTGAAACTGCACGTATGTGTGGAGCATTCGGTCTTAAAATTTGATGCATGTATATCCACATCTGTATAGCATGGAATCCACTAACCTTTGTCTACGCTTTACAGCACAAGGATCGTACAGACGACAAAGACCTTCCCAACGTATCAAGATTATTTCAAGCTAAACGTCTGAAGATTAACGTCGCTAGGATCTCCAATAGTCTATCTTCAATCCTCTACTTCAACTCTCCACACACATCGCTTCTGTTCAATAAGGTTCGTGAAGTTATATAGGATATATTTATGTTATGTTGGATTTGTTGGTTGTAAATTAACGTCCCTTGTTGAAATTAGTCCGACTATGTTGGTTAAGAATGATCCGCTCCCCTCCTCCCCCTTAATAAACTAAGTAATAATACTGTATAGATACTGTAAATATATAGATAATTAATTTTAAAACTTTAAAAATAATCAAACTAAAACTGGGACAAATTAAATATAAAATGGAAAATTAAAACTATAAATTAATCTATGAAATTAAGAGTAAATGTTCAGTAAAGTAATATTAAAATTGCTGGATAGTTTTGTATAGAATTAGACTTGTTTCTGGCAAAGTAAAAGCGACTAATTAATCTATCTACAGTAGGCAATCCAGCAAACTTTTTAAGCGTGGATACTTTGTACAGCAATTAAAATATATAGCCTAACTTTGAAACCAAGTACTGTTCATATTAATAAAAGTAACTTTAAAATTATCGAAGCGCACTAAAAAAGTTTTGTCAAATTAATGTAAAATTATCGGAATTTAAACTTTGAAAACCACAAACTTCTAATGTGAAATAAAATTACTAGAGTGAATTACAATGTTCCTTTTAAATCTTGGGTATTGCATTAGCAATAAATTTTATATATAAAACTTTAAAAGAAACCAAGTTACTGTTCAAATTAACCCCTTCAGACTTATATGATGCAGAGGTTGCCAGATTAGCAATAAGAAATAGTTCTCTCACTGTTATAATTACCTCTCCAAAATTAGTTTTCTGCCCACAGCTAACTCAAAGACAACTGCAAAGGTTGAAGTAACTAAACTAAAGGTTTCTAAATACCCCTGATGGTAACAAAGGCTTTAACCCTTGTCTAGCGGGGTGTTTTGGGCTCATTTGGGCATATTCAGGCCCTCCTGCATGAAAAGAAAATTATTTTGCAAAAAACTAGGCACTAAAAGCTTCAAAATGAGACCAGAACGAGCTACGTAGCACTCGTGGTTCTCTTGCAGTGGAGCCACGAACATGGAGTTTAGCATTATATCGGTATATTTTTCCCAGCTATGCTCACTACTGGCTACATTGCCGGCCTCTCGAGAACACAGGGAACATGAGTTAATGAACGGCGGTAAGCCCTGGGAGTCGGCTGTCTGGCCCGCTGCTCTCCCGGCCATTTGCACTCCATTTTAACCCTTTAAAAGCCTTAATAATGCTCCTAACTTGCTGCAAATTGGTGCACGACTTAAGTCGAGCGCCGCTCTTTAAGGGTTAAAGTATCCCTAATAGGCTCAAAATCGCGTCATATGTCGGAGAGGGTTAATATAACTAATATTTAAAATAATATAAACCCCCACCTTATATATGTGGTAAACTCATTAAAATTTATCGGAAATTAAACTTAAGCTATAAAATAATTAAATAAAATGAGCGTGCACTGAATTAGAATATATATATATTGCTTTTAAAATCGGTTGCCTAAATGTTCGCTATTGCATTAGCAAATTAACGGTTAAAAGTAATACCTGGTCCCACAGTACTTAATCTTTATCTATATACTCTGTCACCTTCCCCATTGTATTTATTATTAATATCTATAGAACGGCTGATTTATTTGCTTATTTACTTATTAAAATTTAAAACTTGCAAACTAAACTAACCAAAACTTTGAGTCAAAATAACTTCAAAATCGCTGTGGAAAAAACGCTTGCTAAAATTAATTAAAAGTTTGTTAACCAGACCACTGAGTCTAGAAAAAGACTCGCCGCTTAAAATAAAATAAAATCTAAGAAATATTATCTATAGAGCGGCGTATTTAATTGCTTATTTATTTGTTATTACTTTGTTTGCTCTCTAGACCTCAATCAAAATTAACCCCTTCAGACTCGTATGACGCAAAGGTTGCCAGATTATCAATAAGAAATAGTTCTCTCACTCTTATAATTACCTCTCCAAAATTAGTTTTCTGCCCACAGCTAACTCAAAGACAACTGCAGAGGTTGAAGTAACTAAACTAAAGGTTTCTAAATACCCCTGATGGTAACAAAGGTTTTAACACCTAAAGAGCGGCCTAGGCGGTAAATAATATGTAGCCACCAGCGGGGTGTTTTTACCCAAAATAGGGCTGCTTAAGTGATAATTTTCATGCCTAAATAAGACCCAGAGCGTAAAACAAGTATCTATCCCTGAAAGGGCATAAACAGAGCTTTCCAATGACACCACAACAATCCTTGTATGACCGCTAGTTTTCTTGCAACAACCGCACAACAAGAGGGCAAAAACCATGTAATTCGGTACTTTCCCCATACATTTCACTATGTAGAGAGGGTGGGATTCATGTCAGTTGGTCCGCCGCGGTGGTCTGGAGCAGTCATACACTCGCTACTCTCCTGCCACCACTTGTCTCTCTCTCTCAGCAACATTACGTGCTGAAATTGCCACACGACTTATGGTGTGAGCCGCCACATAATCCAAATTTCTTTCACTTGACATATGATGCGCGCCACCAATAAAGGGTTAAAGTATCCCTAATAGGCTCAAAATTGCGTCCTATGTCTGAGAGGGTTCAAATAAAGCATCCCTTGTGCATTTTTAGATAGAAACATTTCTTAGTTTGCTCTGTAGACTTTCAATCAACAAATTAGATAGAAAAAATGTCAGTTTGCTGAAAAATTTCTTGGTTTGCTCTAAATATCTGTTTGCTGAAAAATGTCTTGGTTTGCTCTGTAGACTTTCAATCCAACTTTAAAAAAACAAAAAAAAACACACTTTTCAATAGGCTAGATTTTTTTTTTTTTTTTTTTTGGTTTGCTCTAGATTTCAATCAAGCTTAAAAAGTACCCTTCGTACATATTTTGATAGAAAATTGTCCATAGTACATGTTCGAGAAAGTATCCGCCGTTAGTACCGGACCTTGAAGGGAGCTCTGCGAATATTATTATTGACGTTGAAAGTGACGGTCTGTCCTGTAGCGCCTTGAATCCCCCCTCCCCCTCCCCCATTTCTATTACAACCTCTAAATCTAGCCTAACGTGATATATCCTCTATAAACATGAATGTAGCCAAATGATATGCTTACAGGGTAAACTTTAAAAAATAATACTAGTGGACAATTAGGATACTTTATTAACGGTGTGATAGTGATGGAAGAATAGGTACGGTTACGAAGGATTGTAATATTTTGGCATGATTTGATAGCGTAATACTTAAACTATGACCTTTCATGTTAATTGTCTTGATAGCATAATGCATACATTTGCGGAATATTGGTGTGAGTATCCTAGGTTCGAGTCCTTGGAGAGTCTCGTGCATTTGTTAATTTCATTGAGTTTAGAAGTAAAGTTTTGGTGAAAAAATATAAATTAATAAAAAATTCCTTTGACCTCAAAGGTTTAAATATATACTAGACACTCAAAATAAATTGGTGCCTTTTTCGGTATAAAAATGGCTCGGCCAAAGGCCGATTTCTTCTAAATTACATAAAAAGTTATAAAAATGCCACACAAATGGGGCAAATGTAAGAAAGTTGAAAAACTGGTATCTTTTTAACTTAAATTATAATGTAAAACTTGCAAAATAAACCAACCACTTAAGGAACGCAGTAAAAAGAAAAGACCACTAATCAAAATGGCTAAGTATTATATTTGATGCAGTTTTTACCACCATGTACTCCCTGCTGACGTATAGCTGGGTTAGGGTGGGTGCCCTAATGATCGGGGACTTCAGTGAATGGTTATCACAAATGTATAGAAAAGTGTTCACTAAATGTAAATCCAGACTGTAATTCCTGCTTTATTATAGTTTTCCTTCAATTTTATTCAGTTTATGAAGAGTCTATGGCATCAAAGCGTATTTGATTCGTAATGATGTTTCCTAAGCTTAATAAAAGTGTCTAAGGGTAGCCGTGATGAAAGTAAAATTAAAGTTATTTGAGATCTCCGAATCTTGCCAAAAATTTAATCCTGTAACCTATCTACTTATCCGGAATGTGAATGGAGGAGTGCCAGAAGGGATCTGCCCCTTGTACAGTACTGCTACCATGAAATGGGGATTGAATGCAGTAAGTTAGTTCACAAATTTAATAATGGAACCGCGGAGCATATCTCTCGGGCGGGGGAGTATGGGTTTTGGGTGGGTGGATTAACTTAAAAATTAAATTATAATTTTGTGAGTATCCTAGGTTAGAATCCTTGGAGTGCCACATGTATTTGTCGATTTAATTGAGTTTTGAAGTAAAGTTTTAGGTGTAATTTTTTTTTTTCTATGTGATTGAGGGAGGCAAAAGGCATAACTGCCTATAGCGAGTGCCTCCCCCATAGTTGAAAGAGTGACAGGGCCAAAATCAAGGGACGTTCGAGCCAAAATGCCTGGACACGGAGTTTGAAGCAATTTAAGTCATAGGAAGAGGGAAAGATTGATTCTGGGAGAGAGTTCCAGAGCTCAGATGTTGAGTAGAAGAAAATTTGAGAGTAAAGTTTCACTCTTGGGTTGGAGAGTTGCACAGAGTAGGGGTGGGATTGAGTTGCAAGACGGGTACCACGTGCCCTACGTAAAGGAGGTGGTATGCACGGGGATAGCTCTGAGGAACACTGATTATTATAGTAGCGATAGAATAGCGAGAGAGATGCAACATTGCGGCTTAAGGTGCTTATGTTCTGGGTGTGGTGTCCCGGGTTCGAATCCCGGGAGGACCATATGCTTTAATCAGTTTATTAAAGTAAATTTGAGTTTGTAATTTATAAGAATAGTGTTACTTATTAGATTTATAACTGTTATTTAAATGGGGTGGTACTTATTAGATTTATTACTTTTATTTTCATTGTTTTGTTAGTATATTCTGGGAGATAGGGGGTGGGATTACGCTAGGAAGGGTAACTTTAAATTTGATGTTTTTGGCTGTAGAACTTATTTTATTTGTTTTTTGAGTATATTCCGGGCCCACGACTGCAGCCTGAAAACTAGTAAGGTCATTCATAACAGTCTCCTGCTAGTACGCAACAAGGTTGTCAATAAGTAGTGATTCCGAACGTCAGGTCCTGCCCCCGAGGTGCCCGGGATATAGGGATGAACGGAGAGAGCGAGTTTTTTTTATGTAGGCTTAGCTTCGGGGTATTAATTGTTCCACTGGTATCATTTATATTCCTTCGGAAGCAATGTTTGGAGAGTCTTGGCTCCCTCGGTATTAAAATGCGCATAAAGTTTATTCGATTTTTATATAATTTTTGTGTTTTAGGAAGGTCTTTGGCAACTCAAATCTACCCAATATATCATAGCCTTGTGCATAATTCTTTAACGATCTTTATAGCGTAATGCATAAATGTGCAGAATTTCTGTGTCTCCTAGGTTAGAGTCCTTGGAGTGCCACATGTACAGTATTTTTATTTAAATTTACTTTAGTAATATCCTTGGTTCGAGTCCTAGGAGTGTCCCATGTATTTTTCATTGAGTTTAGAAGTAAAGTTGGTTGGTGAAATATGAATCCATAGATCCTTCCTAAGGTGAATAAAAGCATTTAATGATCGAATAAACTGAACGCTTCCTAATCCTGAATGTGTTTATTAACTTAAAAGAATTTCCATCCTGGTGTTTTGGAAATATTTTAAGTTTGTAAGGGTTCTGTAAACATTGCTAACGGAGTAAATTTATACAAATCGAACTTGGCAAGGTAAAAGTGAATGGGAGAGCTTTGGTTACTGATTAGTTGCTTTCGTTAACTCTCCCTAAGTTAAGGAAAGGAATTTATGTGCAGTATCCAAGCTTTAACCTAATTTATTTTACCGACGCTGATTTTAATGCACTATTGTAAGTTTTTGAAATTTTTTGCTCCATTGGTAAATAAAGAAAATTATGAGATGTGAATTGTATATATAGCATCTAAGCCCATTATACATTTTGATATGCTGTATTGTTCAATGGATAGGGTTAGGCTGAAAATAGAAGTACCTAGTTGTAGTAGTTATAAATAGTAAAATATGCTAGGAATAAGTTTGGTAAAAGATCTGATAATGATTGGTTCTATATACTGTAGTCTTTAATGTTTTTGTAATTAGTCTGGCAGCTTAGTTAGAAATGTGAAAGTAAAACTTGCAAAAGAAACCAAAACACAAATGACTATATAAAGACTAAGTACTTGTCAACATAGCAATTAGCAATAAAGTTTGAAATATTATAAAGCAAGAGCAATTTTGGCATAAGTGAAACTCAATTCTTAGTTTGCGAGACTAATGGCAAATAAGTCTGCAGTCAAGGTTTTGATTAGATCCGGTACTCTCTTCAAGAATATACAGTACTATATATTATAGTTGCAAATGCAGTATCCCTAAGTGAAGTGTTGATATAGAACTTGTAAATTATAAATTAAACGTATAAGTAAAAGATTTACGTAATAGTGTAAAGAGTAAATTACCTGAAATAATTAATAAATACTACGGGAATGGAAGCAAACCTTAATTGTCCATTTATAACTTTAGATCCTTCCTAAGCTGAGTAAAGTGGATTAATGGTCTCTATACATTTTGAAAAGTAGTTTAATAGGCTGGAAGGCTAAGAATTCTTTTAACAAATGTTAGCCTGAAGAAAGTAACTGTTGGTCATTTATATTAAGTCTAGTGAAGTCTAAGAATAGTGTAATCTATATAATTGGGGCTGAAAATGTTACTTTCATGCTCTGAGGAATTTGCCTATAAAATAAGATACCCTGACTGACTCTTCCCAAATGCTAGAAATGTTAGCTTTATTACTCTAGTACAGTACCAGCTATCTGAAAGTAAATTTGTGGGCAGATTATTGTAGGTTTCCGTAAACTCTAATTGGGAATATATATATATGGGATATATAGCTGCATTTAGGGGTGAGGATTGAAAAATAGTTATGAATGTTATGGTATATATCCTTAAAATACTTGTAATCGGAAGGTTACATTTGTTATTTTTGCTTATGGCTCAAACTTGGTTATAGGTTATGAGAAGAGTAGTTATTAATACAGTACTGCACCTACAGTATATATATATGGTAATAAGGATTATCTTTTATGGTACTAGGGAAGACTGATGGAGATAGTGATGCCTTGGTGTATAGTACAGTATGAAAGTTAGATTTTAGTTATAGGTATAATCAATAGGGTTTTAGTTCATAGTTTTATAGAATTACTTATAAATTAGGTATAATTAATACGCTTTTAGTTAGTTCATAGTTTTATTAAATGATTAGTAGGATTGGTATAAGTTTAGTTCATACATAGTTTTATACAATGATTACTACATTTGTAAAGGGCTTATTTGTTATATTTATGATTTGTGTATTTATTTGTCTGTTTAACATGGAGCTAAAAATGTCACTAACCCATGGTGTATTAATCCTTTTGGAATGCAATATATTTTTCCATATTCTGGCTTTTTGACAAATTTGAACAGTTTAAGAGTGACCTTTGAGAGTGTAAAGGGCAATGACTAGATTAACCTGACTCTCACAGGCCCTACCGAAGCTGAATAAATAATCTATTAGCCAGAATAAAGGAAGTAATTGTATACTGAAAGTTTAAGGTGCAAGTTAGATGATTAAGGTTTACTTTTGAGATGCAGTTGTAGATGATTCATAATTATTCTGATTGACTTTTAATATTGACAACTTGAGACTTCAATAGAAAGAAATTCATAACAAAATATTGCTTGCAAAATAGACTTGGAAATTAAAGTAATTAAATCTATACTCTGGTATATACCCCATAGTTTGGGTTTGCCGACTTGAGACTGAGCCCGCACAGGGAGTTTAACATTTAAATAAACATAATTTTTGGAATATTTGAGCATTTGTCCAAAGATTGAAAATGTAAAGTAATGAAATTGGGTATTTATGTATATACTGTACTCATGCACATACCCCATAGCTGGGGTTGGCAGACTTGAGACAGAGCCCAAATGGAAATTAAAAATTAATTAAATCTTTGTGGGAATGTGTATATAGTCTGGCACATACCCCATAGGTGGGGTTGGCCAACTTGAGACAGCAGGAACAATTCTATCTATATACTGAGGCCCAATTGCAATTTTCCTAAAAAAAAAATAAAGTACAGTATTAGAAATTTTGTAATATTTAAAAGTTTTTTCTATTATGTCTACTCAAAGTTGTCTTTATTAATACTGGATATAGAAGTTATGCATATTTTTCTACAACTGCATAATACAGTAATGAAATCTTTAATGGAATGATGTTTTAGAATGTGCATTATTTGGTATATGTTTGAAGACTAATTCAGTATTGATTTATGAAGGCAATGTAATTTCCTCTGAAAATATAAGTCATGGTATATTTAAGAGGAAAATTATATATGATTTCAAAATTATTCAGTTTTTACCACCATACACTCCTTGCTCAAGAGCTGGGGTAGGGTGGGTGTCCTGATGATCGGGGACTTAAACAAATCGATACTTAAAATAATCTAATATACAAAAATGAAAATATATGAAGTAGAAATTATTTTACTCCATATACAGTACTTTAGTAGATGTTGTCAAGGACATCACTAAAAGTTTGCACATTCTAAAATTTATTCCGTTGAGATACTCTTTAGCCATAAATAAGTACATGCTATGGAATCTATTGAACCTATTGGAGAAAAAGTAATTTAGGGTACAGCATAAGATTTGTATGCAGTGTTGTAAAGAGTAGAAAATGCCCACTGAAATCTAACTGAGATTAAATATTTATGGAAATGTACTTTTGCATTTTGATATATATTAATGTCCCTTGATTTTTGTGATGGTATTGATATTGCAAAGAAAATGGACTGCTTACAAATCTGGTTCTGTATTTTAATATATGATAGGCCAACCTTCTTGAAACTAAAAGGCTAGAAGAAATAGGCTGAAACTTTCCTATCTTATTCCCTGGGTGACTCTTCCCAAATTATGAAAATCTCATGCTTGATTACCGTTTACATTAATGGTAAAGAATATTGGGCAATTATAAGACTATTCTATTATAATTAAGCCGGATATCTTTGCCACTGAGATTAATAATGGGTAATCACTTTATGTGAGAGTTCTATGACTTTGAAAGAGTTGACCAGGATATAGATGTGGTAATGCAGTTTATTTACTTCAGCCTTTTTACTTTACCCATTGATGAATATGAATCACTAAGTTAATTTTGGTTACCTGACTATTATATGCAGCTTAGGAAGACTTGAGCAATGAGTGGTAATAGTAATTGATTGATCTGGTACTTCCTAAGCTGAATATAATTGAATGCTAGCCAATATTCCCAAAGTGCATCATATTTGAATTGGTTTAGAATTTTGGCCTTTATATATTTACTGCTATAATTACTGAAAGTTATTATCAGCCCCTTGATAAATATGAGTAAGTTAATTCTGAATATTTGATTATTTTATTTTGCTTTAGAATTATTTTGGCATTTATGCTCTTAATTATTCCTTAAGTGCATAGAATTTCTCTTAGCCAAGAATGATTCCATTGGTGTACTTATTTTATCATGTAAGCAATGGTTTGGCTGCATTTATGTAGGTTTAAAACTTTATATCTTGGGTTTGCATATTTAAATGTAATTTGTATATCACTGACTGAAAAAAATCTGCCAAAATATCTTAAAGATTTAAAAATAGCTGGTCGATGTATTGGTAAAAATATTATTTTATGATTCATGTCATTTATGAAAATACATACTTTGTTTGCATGGTAAGTGAAAATATCACAACATGCAAAGAAAGTAATATTATTTTCATAAATAACATATAATAAAAGTAATATTTTGTTTTACCACATACAGGTATTTTACTAAGATCTCTTTACGGACTGTTTTTATAAATCATTAAAAGTTTCTTTGGCTGTTGATAGTTCACCATATTTATATACTGCACACTCATGATATGAAGTTCAACCTAGAATGAACAGTTTGACAACCAAAGGATCATTATGAACTCTGGATATGTTCAACCATCATTACTGAAAGTGCTAACCAAAGTTACATTTATGGTAGCAAAGTTCTTTTAAGTAATGTGGTTCAATGTTCTAGAAGCATAATGATAAAGTTCAGAGCCCTCATTATTTGTCTGTTCTTAAAGTCTCTTAAGATTGCAAGTAATGTTTCTGTGACAGTCTTTGGTCTGTTTTTTCTGGGTTGCATGTGTTCTTAGTGCATTTCAAACTTAACCTCCATAGCCCATGCTTGTCATGAGCTCTATTAACCCTGTCACTATTTTTGGCTAGCCTCAGATGATTTTAATCAGCTTAGAAAGTATCTCTTTCCTAAGTGGATTAAAATCTTTTGAAGTTAGCCAGAATAAGTAGTGATCTCCATAAATTGCCAGCAAGATAAATTTTTGCGGTGGAAATTTTTGTTTAGTCCAGCCTCTGAGGCTGGACTGAAGTCCAGTGGAACATTTCACAAGTCTAGTTCTGATCTGGACTAGTCAAATTTTCCAAAGTTTACACCTGAAATTTTATCCACTTTGAAAAAATTTGCTGAACATATCTGAACTGAATTTTCCAAAGTCCAAACCAATGAAATTCTTTCCTGAGTTGTGGACTTTGAAACAGTTCTGATATGTTCGGAGCTTGGACTGGCAAAATTTTGACCGAATTCTAAATTCCATTCATTGTAAGGTGAACTGTATCCTATTACATGTATTATAATAAATATATTACGGTATTCAAAACTTTTACTGTATTTCCAAATATTACAATGTACTTATAGTAACTACTAGTTCCATCACTTACAAACATTAGGCAATCATAACTTTATAAAGCAGCATTGACTAAAGTCAATGGACATGACAAATTTAAAACTTCCAAAGACGAGAAGGGCAAAATAACTTTGGAAACTGAAGTGTAACTAAAAGGTTGTACTGTAATTTCTTTGGGGATATTTTTTACGTGACCGTTTATAATGAACAAAAAACTTTAAAACTTATTGTTATTTCTGTCTAATAAAATTGACCTGGTATACTTGTTTCTCAATAAAAACATAACATTTGGCTTTGCCAAATTATAATTTAAAACTTTAAAAATAAACTAACTAAAACTTGGACTACACAAGATAGACTCAAAGGAACTAATCAAAATTGCTATGGAAATAACTTCATAAAATTCCAAACTTCATGGATACAATGGACAACTGGTTCAAGTGACTGATTCATATAAGTAATCATGGACTTACCAAGAATATAAATTTTGAGTGGCATCAGAGTGTACATGTACCAATAATATGGAGTCCCTCATATTAAACTGAGTAAAGACTAATAAGTAACTAAATAAAAGGGAATGTGCATGAGTATATACTGATAGTTAATTATTGCTACTGAGAAATTAATTATACAAATAAAAGCAGTCTTCAATTATTAGTACTGAGAAATACAACATAGTAAGGACCTGCCTGAGCATATACTGATAATTAATTATACAAATAAAAGAATTCCTCAATTATTGGTACTGAGAAATACAACATAGTAAGGACCCAAGTAAATATGCCATACCTATATTGCTAAGCAATGTTTCATCAATAAATTAAAATTTCAAACTAAGCAAACCAAAATTGGGACAAACCTAAAATAACTAGTCCCAATTGCTATGTGGAAACAAATAAATTTTATAGCCTATCATTCTTCAGACAAATATTACCATAATCAAAACCAAAAGAACTTATCAACATTGTGGAAGCTATGCTTGAGCAACAAAATTAAAGGGAAATCCAGCATGAACAGGTATCTAATGACTGGATCCTCAAGACCACTAAATGCACAAACATTAATGACCAACCTAATTTTTGTTTTTAATGAGAAATGAAGTAAAGCGAATATTCAAACCAATAGACCTAAACTTACAAACTGAGACGAGACAATATAAAGACAAAAGAACAAATCAAAATCACTGCACATAACATAAGCAACATCAACTCATTCAATACCAGAGAGGTCCTTTTTCTAATCTTCTGACAGTGAACTATTTTATTCAGCTTAGGAAGGACCTCTAGCAAAAAATAAGGCTTCAATATATCTCGACCAACTCTTTTAACCACTTTATTCAGCTTAGGAAGGACCTCTAGCCAAAAATAAGGCTTCAATAATCTTTTAACCACCAGACCACACTTACAACACATCACAAACACCCCACACACCATCCTGGGTGGTGACTTCAACGCCAAGACGTCGGCCTGGTTTGTCGACAACCCCGACACAGACAGAGGGCTGGTACTACAAAACCAAACCGATAACCTCATCATCCTTAACGACATCCATCAACATACCCATATTCCTCACCAAGCCCTTTATAACCCATCATCTCCAGACATCACCTTTTGCTCCCCAGAACTCGCCCCCACAACATCCTGGAGGGTGGTCAGAACCTTAGGCTCTGACCACCTCCCGATCATTATCACCACCAAAACCAGACTCATCCCAGCTAGCCACAAACACACATACACCAATTATAAAAGAGCTAACTGGGAAGCATTCACAAATGAGACAGAACAACACTTCACAACTCTAACCAGTACACCCATCACTAATATCAACAATGCTGTACACATACTCCATAAAACTATCCAAAACGCTGACAAGAAACACATTCCAAGAGGTAACAGAAAAAGACACAACCCCAACCCCGAAAGGAGTTGAAATAGGGGAGCTATCCCCCCCGCCAAAGGCGGCTTTCTAGGGCCTTTCCTAGCTGATGCTGAGAGGATTGGGTTCTAGTCATGTGGTGATGGGCTGGTCTATCCGAGTGAGAACTGAGCGATCTCTGCCATACCCATAGCTTACTCTGACTGTTCCTTTTACTTATATATCTTCTAGATCTCGAGTGGCGGCGTCTTTTCCGTGGATTGACCTCCCTACTGCCAACCTAGAAGTTGGCAGATTGGGAGCCTAAGGGTCACATTTTTCCCTTACCCCTCAACTTTCCCTTCATAATTGCTGAGGGGCACAGGGCCTTGGGTGGGGCTTTGGTTTCCCGGGCGTTTCCGCACCCTCCTCAGCTCCCTGCCTTGGAGTGGCTTCGGTCACCCGGGCTTTGCTAGTGGTAAGCAGGGAGGATTTTGTGGGGGCGCTCGTTTATGGCCTTGGCCTTGCTCGAGACCTTGGGGCTGTTCGGCCAGACAGCCTGGGGAACAACAACCCCAACTTCACACCAGAAATTCAAAACCTCATCAGACAACGCGACATACTGAAACACTCCCCAGCACCCCACACACAAGACATCACACAACAAATTCAAACACTCAACACCCAAACTAACAACAAAATACAAGAAAAACTAAATTGGAATAACTTCCTACAAACACTTGATCACAAAACAAACCCCAAAAAACTCTACAAAACACTAAACATCACACTTTCCAACAGCAACACAACACAATCACATGCTGCAATCACAACAACAGACTCTACTCCTTCATGTAAACAACAAGCAAACACTCTCATCAATCACTTCTCACATGTCAGCCACCTAAAACCTCACAAAGACGACCGACGTGTCATCCGACGTAGAGACAATTCCCCAGACCCTGACTATACACCCTTCACCAATCACCAGACAAAGCATATCATCAACAATCTCAAGCACTCACCCGCCTGTGGCCTAGACAACATAAGCAACATACACCTCAGACACCTGGGACCACAAGGCATACCAAGCACTCACTAACATATCAAACTACAGCTATTCACACAACACAATACCAGACATTTGGAAGCATGGTATCATCATCACATTCCCCAAACCTAACAAAGACCCCACGCTACCCTCCTCGCACCGCCCCATCACACTCCTTTGCTCCCCCTCCAAAGTCATGGAACGCCTAGTATTACAACTAATTACACCTGACCTACCCCTAGCTCCAACACAACATGGCTTTAGGCCACTGCACTCCACAAAGTTCAAACACTCTTCTCACAGACCTTACACAAAGAGCTTTTGACGGCATCAACTCAGCTAGACCACCACACAGATCACTATTAGCCACACTCGACATTAGTAAAGCCTTCGATGCCATCCCCCGCCACAACCTAACAAACAAAATCTACAACACAAACATGCACAACAACACAAAAAGGTGGCTGGCCAATTTCATAGCAGGCAGATGTGCACACGTACTTTTGCCGGCGAGTCATCTAAAATCAGAAACTTTCCAAACGGAGTCCCACAAGGATCCGTCCTGTCGCCTGCACTCTTCAATCTGTACATGCACGATATAACTACACCCAATACGCCCCAAATAAACTTAGCCTCCTATGCAGATGACATAACACTCACATGCACACACCATGACCCAAAAAGAGCAACAGATCTCCTTCAACCCTATCTCAACACACTACATGGCTGGTGCACTACAAACAGACTTAATCTAGCCCCAGCCAAATCCACTGCAACCCTGCTCACAAGCTGGACAGGAGAACCCGAATACATCCCTCAACTCACCATAAACAACACACCCCTAACACATACACACACACCCAAAATCCTAGGAGTAACATATGATACTCATGTGACATTCAAACAGCACACCACAAACATTAAAAAGAAACTGACACCCAGACTTAATGCCCTCAGGACACTTGCTCACACAAAATTTGGACACAACAAAGAAACTACCACCACAGTATATAAACAATACATAAGATCAGTGATGGAATACGCAAGCCCAGCCTGGGCTTCTAACCTGGCTGAAACACATCATAAGACCTTACAGACTATTCAAAACAAAGCCCTGAAGATCATTACAGGCTGCACAGCTACTGCACCCACAGATCACCTACATCAAGAAACCAAAATCCTCAAAGTCAAAGACCATCTGGACATGAGAGGCACTCAATTCCTGGCAGCAGCCTCCACGAACCAAGACCACCCACTAAACTGCATGGCAACGCACCCACGGACACCAAGAAGTGTCAAAACAACACCCAGCACACGGTATCACACACAATTATTGTCCTCTCTCCCTCCCTGCCCACCCCGAACCAACTTCCGGAAGCGCATCCATACTCGTATCTCTCGCTGATCCATCCACTCACTCACAGACAACACGCAGCTGCATGCACGACCTCCCGAAATCCATCCTTCCGAATCCTCCCTTCCTCGCGAGGACAGAGTCCACCTGGCCAGGCTGAGATGCGGACACCATCCAGCTCTCCTGAGCTATCAGAAGAGACTGGATGACTCCGTTGTCGACGCCTGCCCGGGATGTAACACAGCACCCCATACCATTAAACACATCATAGAAGACTGCATTTCACACAACCACTTACGCCAACAACACAATCTACACTCAATGAGAGCTCTGTGGGAAAGCCCGATCGTGGCCATGGCCTTCCTCAGGGACTCGGGGCTGTTCGGCCAGGCAGCTTCGAGAACAACAACAACAACCACCAATCGTCAAAATATAGCCACAATACAAATCTAGCACACATCGCTGGTACTCAAAGGGTTAACGGACAAAAACAATGCAAAATGATACCAAAGTTACTTCTGGTACTCAAAGGGTTAACGGACAAAAACAATGTAAAATGATACCCAAGTTACTTCTAGTACTCAAAGGGTTAACGGACAAAAACAATATACAATGATAGCCAAGTTACTTCTGGTACTCAAAGGGTTAACAGACAAAAACAATATACAATGATAGCCAAGTTACTGTACTGTCAAGATGTGTCAATCATGAAGGGGTTAAGCAAACTATATAAGATAAACAATAAAAGCAACATAATGCTAAACATTCAGGAAACTAACATAATATCCAAACAAAACAATTGATAAAACTAAAATCAAACTGACAAGCAAAGAAAAGGGAGCAACAACAGGAGGCATTTCAAAAGTAGAGAAAATATCCAAGTAAACTAATCAAGAAAACAAGAGCTTATCAAATATATACCCATACACAAGCAAAACCTATTTATTTTGTTCTATACGAGTGAGGGAGACAAAAAGCAAAACTGCCTGTAGCGAGTGTCTTCCCCCAGAGTTGAAAGAGTGACAGGGCCAAAATCAAGCGACGTTCGAACCAAAATGCCAGGACACGGAGCAATTCAAGTCATAAGAACAGGGAAATACTGATTTTAGGAGAGAGTTCGAATGATACAGCAAACCACTCAAATCAAGTCATACTGAAAAACGTAAGTGTCTAACCAATATATAAAGTACCCAAGCAATAACAATACAATCAAAATATTCACAAGTAAACATCAACCATAGAAATGCATAATAGTACACGACAAAGTACAGTGGCGCTAATAAGTCATGTCTCGGCACCAAGTATATTTTGATCAATAATTGGTATCGGCAATACCCAAGCTTCATTTCTTCATATCGAGTGATATATACAAACATGTTCCTACACTTACCCACCCTATTCAACATCTGACAGACATTAATACAGCACAAAGCGAGCCAAACGTAATGACAGCTGGGACATGACTTATTAGCGCCACCGTACACGACAAAGTACAACAAAGCCAACAACTGTAGATGATAATGATAATAATAATAATAATAATAATAATAATAATAATAGGCTGGTACTGTATTGTACGAGCGCCAATTCTCAAAGATGATTCACGAGCGCTCGCATTAACTTCAATGTTTCAAACAAAAAAAATATGTTTATAGTCATCAGTACAGTAACTCTATGATCCGCAGTATCATAAGCCTTCAGAAATAGGTGCGACTTCACTGGTTTATTAAAAGCATCAACACAAGTCAACTGCTTAAGTAACTGGAAGTTGATTGAATAGACGCAATTGATGGAACATACATTATGAAAAACTAAGCAACCAAAAACAAAACTTATGAATATACAGTACAGTACTTACATTTCTTAAAGCAGTAGAGGCCGGGACCAGGCAGCCATACCACCACAGCAACAGCCAACAGATTGTTCCTACATCACGGGAACACTTGACCTGAAAAGAAAAGAAAATATATGTAACAACTTGCATTTTATTCCTAAAGTTAACAGTAGCCAATTTTAATATCATCCAAAACTGGGACGACACAATATAAAGACAAAAAACGACTAATCAAAGTCATCAATATGTGGAAAAAATATATAGCAAAAAAAAATATGAAACATAGGCTAATACACAAAACAGAAATTCCTCACTTAACACCTTCACCGCCATTATTATTTTCATCGTATTCTGGATTTATGTATGTTCACTCGGTCAAAAATGTATCTGCACCTCTACACTGATCATCAGGTGTGTACAACTCGATAGGGTTGGTACCTCTGCCTGCAACTATATCCGTGTGTCAGAGACGATCGGATATAGTTGCAGGCAGAAGTACCAACCCTATCGAGCTGTACACACCTGATGATCAGCGTAGGGGTGCAGATACTTTTTGTACCGAGTGTACATACATAAATCCAGAATACGATGAAAATAACCATAGCGGTGAAGGGGTCAAGTGAGGAATTTTGAAGCAGAGTGAATTTTTTTCACTAATTTATGAAGTGTAATCATTAAAAACATTAAATTCAGGCAACTAAGTCAAGAATGGCTGTACAGACTTTCGATAAACATAAAACACGGATAATAAATACTGGAAACGCTATAGTGTATTCATTAAAAGTCGGCCTAACCTCTTCAATACTAACCTCTAGACCTGATCACTTTCTAAGGAGAACTCCAAAGAAAAAATGACCTACCGTATGCAGCGTTGGGAACTTCTCACCGAGACGCTATGACATGGAGTTCATAGCGTCTCGGTGAGAAGTTCCCAACGCTGCATACGGTAGCTAATTTTTTCTTTGGAGTTCTCCTTAGAAAGTCATCAGGTCTAGAGGTTAGTATTTAAGAGCTTTGGCCGACTTTTAATGAATATACTATAGCGTTTCTAGTTAATATTTTCAGTACCGTGCTGTGCTTTAAACTTTACTGTGGCTACTAATAGACTATTTTAATCAGTTGAAAAAGGGCCTCCAGCCATTAACAAGCTTCAAAGTATCTAACTATTTTTAGTATCACAAATCCTTCTTAAACTTCAAAAAAATTGCAAATTCTAGATAGAATATAATTATAGACCTAGAGAGTACAGAAGGGGCTAAGATGTTATAAAGGCCAAATGTCTGACTATCATAGATGCGCTACAAATACCACACGATGCAGGGTATGCTGTCAGGTTCACAACAGGGAACACTGTACTGTAGTTAAAAAACAAAAAATGGGACACTACGGTACGATGGCGCTAATAAGTCATATCTCAGCTGTTGTTGTTTGTTGTTGCTGTTCCCCAGGCTGTCTGGCCGAACAGCCCCAAGGTCCTGAGCAAGGCCAAGGCCATAAACGAGCGGCCCCACAAAACCCTCCCTGCTTACCACTACTAAAGCCCGGGTGACCGAAGCCATTCCAAGGCAGGGAGCTGAGGAGGGTGCGGAAACGCCCGAGAAATCCAAGCCACACCCATGGCCCTGTGCCCCTCAGCAGTTATGAAGGGAAAGTTGAGGGGCAAAGGAAAAATGTGACGCTTTGGCTCCCAATCTGCCAACCTAGAGCAGTAGGGAGGTCAATCCACGGAAAATCCACTTGAGATCTAGAAAATATATAAGTAAAAGGAACAGTCAGAGTAAGCTATGGGTATGGCAGAGATCGCTCAGCTCTCACTCTGATAGACCAGCCCATATCTCAGCTGTTAGTACGTTTGGCTCGCTCTGTGCTGTTTTAATGTCTGTCAGATGTTGAATAAGGTGGTTAAGTGCAGGAACTTGTTTGTATATCTCCCTTGAAATGAAGACATTGTGTTTAGATATTGCAGATACCAATTATTGATCAAATTATACTTGGTGCCGAGACATCACTTATTAGGCCGACTGTACATTAGGCAACATGGACTTGTGAACAACAAAATCTTGCCATAACACTTTACAACAACAACAACACACCTACCATGAGAGTCGTGTTGTGCTGAAACAGTTGCATCCGATGGTCCCGGAAGTAGTGAACTCTTGTGGTTGTGTCATAAATGGTTGTACATCTTGGAACCCACCACCAATCTGTAGAGGTTATAATGTAGTTAGCTTTCATTTATAGATAATTTATAGATAATTTGTCAAGTTTTACATTGTAAACTCAATACTACATTAATGTCACCACATGTACAGTTGCCCACATAAGTTCAGTTCCTCCCTGTGATCTTAAGCTTAAAACAGTAACTCCAAGACCCCCTTCGAGATCAATTTCCCCATTTTTCGGTAATTGCAGACTGGCTATCGTTCGCCAACAACACTTCGTCATCTACAGGACACTAAAAGGTCTTAACAATGCCAAACTAATGGAGCAAATGTCTTAAATTCTCAACACTAATAGGGCTAACTTAGGCGACCCAATGTGACGACATCCACGTAAGCCTACTTACAAACATAACAAATCAT
Source organism: Paralithodes platypus (assembly GCA_032716605.1). Lineage (NCBI taxonomy): Eukaryota > Metazoa > Arthropoda > Malacostraca > Decapoda > Lithodidae > Paralithodes > Paralithodes platypus. The sequence goes on from CM064574.1 coordinate 3,462,651, forward strand.
CAATTATTAAAATTAAAATGTAAAACTTGCAAACTAAAATAAAAACTTGGACAAAGACAATATAAAGGCAAAATAATTAATCAAAATCGATATGTGGAAACAACGCTTACTATAATAACATTTATGAAATAAAAAAACACCATCCACCACATAGGGTGTATATTAATTACTACATGAGCAAGTTAATCTGTTTCCCAAGCAAACTAATCGCACACATAACAACGCACTATCGTCACATTCAAGGAATTAGTCAATTTGGGAAGCCCGGTATGTTCTGGTAAATTTTTACTAAACTCTGCATGAATAAAGAAACTACAAAATATTCTATTGAAATCAAATTTGCAACCTCACAAGACATTAACAATAGTAAAAAATACAAATAGCACTCACTAACGATAGTGCTATCGGGTAGGTACCTGTAAGCATAGCATGCCTCAAGTGACCCCTAACAATTACTACCCTACAAATAACCTACATTTATCATACAAATAAACTAAGGAAATCACAAAAGCAAGCAATTGATACTATCGACAATGAATAGATATAATATAATAAAGACAAATAATTGCAAAATATGAAGAAGCAAAAACCGATTTAAAAAAAAATCAAATATTCATGGGACATTAATTTTGATGATACCGATGGAAATAACATAAACAATACTATTTAGTCCACTCTTCAAAATTCTAGGTTGTCACTGAAAATATTCTTAAAATTGTCTGTTCAATGACCGGTATGCACAAACGGATTATTTTTAGCCATACATTTTCACGGTGATAATTAGAGGTTTTCATTTTTTTCCCTAACTGAAACTAATAAAATACCCTTTCCTCGTTTTATGTATGTATAATAAAGTGTATAAAATATTATTCTTATGGCGCGTAGGGGTAGACCTAGAACTATGTTGGATCAAGTACTGTACTTCAGTCCGATCTAAAAACTAAAACAAAATTGAAAACAAATGCAGCCCTGCCGCCATTTAGGATGCGAGACTAACATTCTCTGTGGACAAAACGGTCTTTAAACTTGTATGTATGGTCAAAAACAGACCAAGAGTTAATATTTTCCACCCGACGGCTCTATTACTGTACAGTATATGAGCAGAAAATTACCATTTTAAATTATATATATACAGTAAACTTCCGTTAATCCGAAGGGCAGCGGACCAGCCCTCGTTCGGATTAGTGGATTTTTCGGATTATCGGACTTTACCCCTATGAACCCGTGTATTAATGGCCTGACGAAAACATTGAGGCATTAGGCCACCCAAATGACACAATGGTGCACATATATCGGCTCATATGTTCATGAAATCACTTCAAAAGTTTACCATGGTCATTGTAGCCTATTACCTACTTCAAAACATTCAGATTAATGGTCAAAGGAATCTGCTGATATAAACGTAAACACCTTCTTCTTCTTATATTGTCACATGTCCGCATCGTCTACTAGCGAGTTTGTCTTGCTCTTGAAAGCACCCTTGGGACGCTCCGATCACTGAACTATAAATAGTAGCGTATCGGAACGTCCAAAGGTGCGTTTTCAAGCGCAAGACTGAATGCGCTTGCAGACGATGCGGTGCAAGCCAGTAGCGCATCGGAGCGTCCCAAGAATGTTCAAGAGCAAACAAACTCTCTAGCAGACGATGTGGTGTTTACGTTTATATCACTAGCTTCCTTTGACCATTAATCTGAATGTTTTGAAGTAGGTAATAGGCTACAATGACAATGGTACACTTTTAAAGTGAATTCATGAACATATGATATGTGTGTGCTCCATTATGTGTCATTTGAGTGGACTAATGCCTCAAAAAGGGGACTTTGGGACTTCTTGAAATTCGGACCATCGGGTGAATTCGGATTTGGCCTCAAATTGAAAAATTCGGACTATTGGGAGATTCGAATCATCGGTCGTCGGATTAAAGGACTTTTACTGTACAGTACAGTATATTCCAATATTGCTGTTAGAAAATATTTTTATGAACCTTCGAAAACTAAAACAAATAAGTGTTGTTGTTGTTGTGTTTTTTCGTATTACAGACGTATATAGTAGCTATATAGTTATTTTGTGAGGTTCCAAAATATATCGTGTTTGAGTGCGGAAAATCTCTATGTGATGCATACGGTAGTAAAGTACGGTTAAGGCGATTATTGTGGGTGAAAAACAAGCGATAGTACAAAAATTTGGTGGCACAACTTGTGAATCGGCTAGGATAGACAATTTTATTAACCCGTCCAGTACCGGTGACGTCTTTTAAACTTTATTCTGGCTTTATTCTGGAATTTTGGTGCCAGTATCCTACGTTCAAATTGTTAGAGTACAGTACCACATACAGTACATGTATTTACTTCTTTCATTGATTTCATTCACTAGGTTTATTTGCAAGTTAATTGGTGGGTTGGTGATATGATATTATATATTCTGTTTACTAATTACAGTACTGTAAAAGAGTTTGAGGGACGTTTATGATTTACACTGACTATCATTTTTCTAGGCCCAAGACTTTATTCAGTTTAGTAAAGACTTTGCAGTTACAGGCCTACAGGCCTACCCTATTTACGACGTCTCAATTTTCCCTTTTAACATATCAGTGATGATATGCTGCATAGAAAAGTTCAATCTTAAAGCCAAAAGAAATAAGATTAGTTCCCGGGAAGAAAATATGCCTATAGAAATAAGATGGAGTTCCAGTTAGAACTTAAAAATATATTCCAAGCTCTCAACAGCAATGAAAATTACATCAAATTGGGCGGGTGCCCAACCCCGAAAGGAGTTGAAATAGGGGAGCTATCCCCCCGCCAAAGGCGGCTTTCTAGGGCCTTTCCTAGCTGATGCTGAGAGGATTGGGTTCTAGTCATGTGGTGATGGGCTGGTTTATCCGAGTGAGAACTGAGTGATCTCTGCCATACCCATAGCTTACTCTGACTGTTCCTTTTACTTATATATCTTCTAGATCTCAAGTGGCGGCGTCTTTTCCGTGGATTGACCTCCCTACTGCCAACCTAGAAGTTGGCAGATTGGGAGCCAAAGCGTCACATTTTTCCCTTACCCCTCAACTTTCCCTTCATAATTGCTGAGGGGCACAGGGCCTTGGGTGGGGCTTTGGTTTCCCGGGCATTTCCGCACCCTCCTCAGCTCCCTGCCTTGGAGTGGCGTCGGTCACCCGGGCTTTGTTAGTGGTAAGCAGGGAGGATTTTGTGGGGGCGCTCGTTTATGGCCTTGGCCTTGCTCGAGACCTTGGGGCTGTTCGGCCAGACAGCCTGGGGAACAACAACATCAACAAAGTAAACGAAAACCTAACATTAACAATTACACAAACAGCAGAAAAGATAGGGAACACAAACACCAGTAAAGAAAGCAAGTACTCACAGACTCGTGTAAATCTAATAAAATGAAGAAAAGCAATGGAAATCAAAACAAAGAGATGAAATAGACAGAGCAGAACTAAACGAGCTAATCAACAAACCTGATTTTTTCCTTTTTTCCTTTGCCCCTCAACTTTCTCTTCATAATTGCTGAGGGGCACAGGGCCCAGGGTGGGGCTTTGGTTTCCTGGGCGTTTCCGCACCCTCCTCAGCTCCCCGCCATGGAGTGGCTTCGGTCACCCGAACTAAACTAGAACTAAACTAGTTTAGTTTAGTTTAGTTTAGTCCGCCATGGAGTGGCTTCGGTCACCCGGGCTTTATTGTGGTCGGCAGTGAGGGTTCTGTGGGGGCGCACGGTTATGGCCTTGGCCTGCTTGGGGCTGTTCGGCCAGGCAGCTTGGGGAACAACAACAACAACAACAACAACAACAACAACAAGAAAAGAAGTATGGACTTAGTTGAAGAAACTATTAGGAAAGGAAAAAGCCTCAAACTAACACAACATAGACTAGCCTTAGGTAAGTAACAAATTAATCCTTTGAGAGACAGCAATGGTGAAATAATAAACTGTACAGAACAAGTCAAGGAGAGTAAGAGGGTGGTGAAGAGAGTAGTGAAGGAAAGTAAGAGAAGAGTAGATGAGGAATTTGGAAGGAATCTGAGTGTAAAATGGAGGGAGAGTAAGAAACTGTTCTGGAAAGAAGTCAAGAAAGTTAGGGAAGGTAGCAAGGGAAACAGTAAGGGTGTGAAAGATAAGAATGGGAGAATGCTAGCCGAGAAGCAAGAGAGAGTCGAAAGATGATCGAGGGAGTACTTCAGTGAGTTGCTAAATGTAAGGAATGAAGAGCCAGCAAACATAGCTGGATATGGTATGGGAGGGAGAAGTAGTGGAGGAGGAGGTGGGGATCAGGAGGTTAGAATTGTGGGAAGCCATGAAAAGAGTGAAGTTGGGGAAAGCACCAGGAACAGATGGAGTGTGTCGGGAAATGTTGAGGTATGGTGGTGAGATAGTGATAGAATGGGTATAGAAAATGTGCAAACTAGCATGGGAGAAGGGGAGTGCACCCGATGACTGGAAGACTGGCATAATAGTCCCCCTATATAAGGCAAAGGGGAAAGAGGAGTGTGTGGTAACCACCGAGGAATATGTCTTCTAAACGTAGTAGGGAAGGTATACAGTAGGGTAGTGATTGAGAGAGTGAGAACGGAGAAATGGATAGGCGACGAGCAGGGAGGTTTTAGGAAGGGAAGAGGATGTGTAGATCAGATTTTTACCCTGAATTGTGTTGTGGAGAAGTATCTGGAGAAGAAACAAAAGGTGTATGTTGCCTTTATGGACTTGGAGAAGGCCTATGACAGATTGGATAGAGAAGGTTTGTGGAAAGTACTTAGAATATACGGAGTAGAGGGCAAGTTGCTGAAAGCAGTGAAGAGCATGTATGAGGGGGCAAAGGCGGCAGTGCGTGTGGAGAGTGAGCAGAGCGAGTTCTTTGACCTGAATGTTGGTTTGAAACAGGGGTGTGTGATGTCCCTGTGGTTGTTTACTGTATATATGGATGGAGTCATGAAAGAAATACTATCAAGAGCAGTGGATGTTGGTGTACCGCTGAAAAGGGAGGGAATTAAGTGGAAGCTACCTATACTGCTGTTTGCGGATGATACAGTTCTGACGAGTGATAATGAATGGGAGTTGCAGGGTCTGGTAAATGAGTTTGGAACAGTGTGCGAAAAACGGAATTTGAAGGTAAATGCGGGGAAGAGCAAGGTTATAGTCTTCGAAAAGGGTGAAGTCACAGAGTGTGAGGTGAAGCTGAACGGTCAGGCTATGTAGATCGTCAACTCTTTTAAGTATCTGGGCAGTGTGTTGAGTAAAGATGGGACTATGAATGAAGAAGTGCGGGAGAGGGTACAACAGGGGAAGAGGGTTGTAGAAACTAAAAGCAGTAACAAGAAATAGGGTGGTCAGTATGGAAGTGAAGAAGTCCTTGTATGACAGTGTGGTAATCCCGACACTGACTTACGGAAGCGAAGCATGGACATTGGTTGAGAGACTCAGACCAAGAGTGAGAGCAGTGGAAATGAATTACTTAAGGAGTGCATGCGGAGTTACATGGAGGGATAGACAGACTAATGAGGAAGTAAGAAGGAGGTGTGGTGTGGAGGTAGATGTGCTGGAAAGTGTGAAAAGGAACAACTTGAGATGGTTCGGCCATATGGAACGAATGGAAAGCGAGAGAATGACTAAGAGGGTGTACGAGAGCGAGGTGGAGGGACAGAGAGGGAGAGGTAGACCGAATGAGAGGTGGAAGGATGGAGTGAGGAAGTGCATGAACGAAGGCAGTGCTGGTTGGGGGGAGGGGCGTCGACTGACTGGGGACAGAAGTGCATGGGGGCGGTTCGTTCATGGCCACCCCTTCGGGGATCACAGCGTCAGGCAATAGATAGAACAAGTCAAAAAGTTCTAAGAAAACAGTTTCATCAAATGATTCAACAACAGACACAGGCAAGGTCCCACATATATCTGTAGATGAGGTAAGGTCTGCCTTAAACAAAATGAAAAGTGGAACATCTCCAGGAGATGATGGAGTAACAAGATATCTTCTGAAGGATGCAGGAGAAGAGGTCTAATGTAGCTCAGCTGTTCACCCAATGTTTGCGTGAGCGGGATGTTCCAGAAACTTGGTGCAATGCAATAGTGATTCTACTTCACAAAAAAGGCGATAAGAAAGATCTCGGCAACTACCGTCCCATTAGTTTATCAGTTATTTACAAGTTGTTCTCAAAAATCCTCACAAATAGGTTAGGTAAAATTATAGATGAAAATCAATCTCGGGAACAGGCAGGATTTACAACTGGATATTCAACCATGGATCAGTTGCATACAATGAACCAGCTAATAGAGAAAACCTCGGAGTATAATAAACCTCTTTGTTTAGCTTTTGTAGACTACGAAAAGGCATTGGATTCAGTAGAGATAACAGCTATACCAAACTTGCTACATGAACAACAAATTAATGAAACATATATAAAACTCTTAAGAAAATGTACAGTATACGCAAAAGGCACTGCTGTGGTCCGATTACACAGACACAAAGAAGATAAAGATTGGGAAAGGAGTGAGGCAGGGAGACACAATCTCACCCAAGCTGTTCACAGCTTGTCTTGAAGGGGTTTTCAGAACATTTTCATGGGAATCAAACGGAAATAATGTAGACGGGGAATACCTTAACCATCTCCAATTTGTAGATGACTTTGTATTAATTTCAGATAATGCAAAAAAACTCCAATATATGCTCAATAATCTCAATAAAGAAACTCAAAATAAGTCTAAAAATGAACAGGAGTAAAACCAAAGTTATGTACAATGATAAGGCTCAACGCAGAATAATTAGGATTGATAACAATATTCTAGAGGAAGTACAAGAATACAATTATCTTGCCCAAGTAATGAAACTAACAAAAGACAATGAACTTGAAATAGTAAGGCGAATCACTCTAGGATGGAAAGCATTCGGTAAACAGAAGAACATCATGAAAAGTACACTACCAATATGCCTTAAACGTAAAGTATATAACCAGTGTGTGCTACCAACCATGATCTATGGATCTGAAACTTGGAAACTAACAAAACCAATGGAGAATAAGCTTAGAAGTGCGCAAAGAGCAATGGAAAGATCAATGCTAGAAATAACACTTAGAGATAGGAAGAGAGCATTGTGAGTATGAGAGCAAACCAAAGTCAAGGATATTCTTAAAACTATTAAAGATCAGAAGTGGAGATGGGCAGGACATGTAGCAAGAAGAGAGGACAATAGGCAATTTAAATCATAGTGAAAAGATTGATAGCCTATTAAAACAAAACAAAGCCCTACACCAGAGTTATCACTTTAACAGAATGCAAACAACACAATTATGCGGCAAGTACTATTGTAATTGTCGATCTATCTATTGCCGGATGTCTTATTCCTCTTTATGAGGGTGGCTAATGGCTATACATAAAACGTCTCCAAGTGGACTTGTCCCCAGTGAATAGGACAATCCGTGGCAGTGTAATTAAACTTACAGGATTGACCTGTAAACTTCGGGTCCGTCTGACTCGGAGGCCCCCTATGTATCTTTGTAGCACTATTTTTCTACACTGGTATACAGTAGGGCTGGGCAAGACTCGATATTTTTGGACTCGATGGGATCGATTCTTTTTGGGGACAGACTCGTCAGACTCGAGTCTTTCCCTACACTTATTCTACAGTGGTCAGTGTCGCTCAGTGACACACCTTAGTGATCTGAAAGGTCACTCTAAAGGGGTTCAGGTCGTAAATAAGAATCGGCGAGGCAGCGGGTAGGAGAGAGTGGGTGAGAGACTGAGAGTGAGCCGTGGTGGATGGGGTTAGAATGATGCTCGAGTCTGTGAGCCTAGTGTGAGCCGTGAGCCAGCCAGTGAGCCTCCTATAATCCGCAGCTTCCACAAGACTCGTTTCTAGTTCTACTACTGTAGGTGCCTCGTTGCCAGACTGCCAGTCTTTGTACAAGTTTGTAGGCCTAGTAGAATCGATTCTCTATAAATTGGACTCGAGTCCGGGATCGTTCACCTGGACTCGAAAGACTTGATTCTGGGATCGATTCCTGCCCAGCCCTAGTATACAGCTAGTCCATCCACTAATTATCACTATTGTCAGTCTTTTTTCACCTGGCAGTAAATTGAATTCCTTACCAACATATCCCTCGTTACTTCATTGAAATATATGAAACTATTAGCCTACATATCTAAATCATATTAATGCCAACTTTTCCTAATTAACAACATAATTAGCCAAGCAGAGCAATCACGATGGGGACATGGATATTTACCGTCAGCTGTTATGAAACATACTATACGCTATCACTACAATAACAGTAAACATAAACTCTACATTATCACCAAAACAACAGTACAAATAAACAGTAAACACTACATTCCTACACACTCACATTACTTTGGCAGAGTTCTTGTCTTTGTTGCGTCCGATGGCCCCGTAGTTGAAGGGTTGAACAATTATCCTCTTGTAGTCCTCCAAACAGTTGTACTGGAAGCCACCACCAATCTGTATAGGTTATAATGTTGTTAGCATATTTCCTTAACTGTCTTGTCTTACTTTTTGTCTGTATTTATTGTTTATCTTTTTCTTTTTCTATTATTATTATTAATGATTTTTAAATTTATTGTTCTTGTTAAAAGAGTACTCTTTGTTTAAATCTGTTGTTACTTCATATTTTGCAATTATTTCTCTTTATATTATATGTATTCATTGTCGATAGTATCAATTGCTTACTTTTGCGATTTCCTTAGTTTATTTGTGCTATAAATGTAGGTTATTTGTAGTATGATAGGGGTCACTTGAGGCATGCTATGCTTACAGGTACCTACCCGATAGCACTATCGTTAGTGAGTGCTGTACTGTATTTTATATATTATTTTGTAATAGTATAGATATCTTATCAATATTTGTATTTTTTACTATTGTTAATGTCTTGTCATGTTGCAAATTGATTTTAAATAATATTTGACATTTAACATGTAGTTTCTTTATTCATGCAGAGTTTAGTAAAATTTGCCAGAACGTCCCGGACTTCCCAAACTTGACTACTTCCTTAACGTGACGATAGTGCGTTGATATGTGCGATTGGTTTGCTTGGGAAACAGATTAACTTGCTCATGTAGTGATGTACACCCTATGTGGTGGATTGTGTTCTTTTATTTAATAATTTTCATTTTAGTAAACGTTGTTTCCACATAGCGATATAATTTGACTTTATATTGTCCTTGTCCCAATTTTGGTTTGTTTAGTTTGAAAGTTTTACATTTTAATTGATAGTGTAATGCATAAATGCGCAGAATTTCGGTGTGAGTATCCTAGGTTCGAGTCCTTGGAGTGCCACATGTATTTGTTGATTTCATTAATCGAGTTTAGAAGTGAAGTTGGTTGGTGAAAACATATAGGCCTACAGTAATATCAATAAAGTCAAAACTATATTAATCGCTTCAATACGGATGATGCTATTCCGACTTATATCCCGACAATCAAAATGTACAAATTGCAAAACAAACAAACCAAAACAGGAATGGTACAATATTAAACTATTTTATGCAGCTTAGGAAAGACGTCTTTTAATCAGATAGGCATAAACTCCTACAGTACATGTCAATGTTTGCAGATGACGTAAAAATTATGAGACAAATAACAAATAAAAGTAGTTGTGAGGAGATTTAGATAAAATATACGAATGGAGCACCAAGTGGAAAATAAAATTTAATATAAGTAAATGTCATGTGTTAAATATGGGAAGAAGTGTGAATAGACCAAATTGGGAGTACAGGATGGGAGACAATATAATTAGCAAGGCCGAAAAATAAAAGGACTTAGGGTTGATTATACAAGATAACTTGTCGCCAAAGAAACATATTAACAAGCTCTTTAGCGGAATGTATGCAATGGCCGGGAATATGAAAGTTGCTCTGAACTACTGTACTTGGATGAGAACAGGTTAGCGAAAATTATAAAAAGTATGATTAGACCAAGACTGGAATATGCAGCAGTGGTGTGGTCCCCCACATCTTAAAAAACATATTCACAAGTTAGAAAGAATCCAGAGAGCAGTTACTAGATTGGTTCCAAGTCTCAGAGAACTGCCATATGAAGGGAGGCTAGACAAATTAAATCTACCGAGTCTAAAGGAGAGGAGAGAGAAGGAGACATGATAATGATGTACAAATGCACGCTAGGGCTGGAGAGGCTGGATAAAGCTGGAGTCACACAAGCCTTTTTTCGAGCAATTTTTACGGGCAATTATGGTCTGGAAGCTTAAAAAATTACACTTTATCAGAATTCAGCCACGTAACATAATCTACCTTCAGTCTAGTTACCGATACCAGTGTGAAAAAGTCCCGAAATATTACGAGAACAAAATTGCTCATGGAAAATTGACGGAAAAAGCGTGTGTGACAGCGGCTTAAGGAGGATATAATAATTATGGATACAGGAATAACTAGAGGCCACAGCTACAAAGTAAAAAAGCTACCTACAAGAACGACATTAGGAAGTTTAGCTTCCCCTATAGATGTATTGACAAATGGAATAGGCTGGAGGAGGGAGCTTAGCTCAACTCCTGTAAACTACAATTAGGTAAATACACTCTCAATCCTTTTACATTACCACACACCCTTCCTAAGCTTAATACACTCTCAATCCTTTTACATTACCACATATCCTTCCTAAGCTTAATACACTCTCAATCCTTTTACATTACCACATATCCTTCCTAAGCTTAATACACTCTCAATCCTTTTACATTACCACACACCCTTCCTAAGCTTAATACACTCTCAATCCTTTTACATTACCACACACCCTTCCTAAGCTTAATACACTCTCAATCATTTTACATTACCACACATCCTTCCTAAGCTTAATACACTGTCAATCCTTTTACATTACCACATATCCTTCCTAAGCTTAATACACTCTCAATACTTTTACATTACCACATATCCTTCCTAAGCTTAATACACTCTCAATCCTTTTACATTACCACATATCCTTCCTAAGCTTAATACACTCTCAATCCTTTTACATTACCACATATCCTTCCTAAGCTTAATACACTCTCAATCCTTTTACATTACCACATATCCTTCCTAAGCTTAATACACTCTCAATACTTTTACATTACCACATATCCTTCCTAAGCTTAATACACTCTCAATCCTTTTACATTACCACATATCCTTCCTAAGCTTAATACACTCTCAATCCTTTTACATTACCACATATCCTTCCTAAGCTTAATACACTCTCAATCCTTTTACATTACCACATATCCTTCCTAAGCTTAATACACTCTCAATCCTTTTACATTACCACATATCCTTCCTAAGCTTAATACACTCTCAATCCTTTTACATTACCACATATCCTTCCTAAGCTTAATACACTCTCAATCCTTTTACATTACCACATATCCTTCCTAAGCTTAATCAAATTGTCTAAATGTAGCTGAAATCAAATAAAAACAAGTCACAATCACTGAAAGGGATAAATGTACATATGTATGTATATATTCACGCAAATACCCCATAGCTAAGGGGTGGCCGACTCCAGACAGAAAGGGTAAAATAGGCAAGTCCCAATTTATGCTCCTAACTGTACTATCAATATTCAGTGGACATCAAGGGAGATTGCTAAATATTTTATGCTGAACATTCCATATGTAAAGAAAAACGCCAAGTCATGACATCATAACATTTTAAGGGAGTACAAGGAGATTCCCCTTAATATTTTAAGGGAGTACAAGGAGATTCCCCTTAATATTTTAAGGGAGTACAAGGAGATTCCCCTTAATATTTTAAGGGAGTACAAGGAGATTCCACCTTAATATTTTAAGGGAGTACAAGGAGATTCCACCTTAATATTTTAAGGGAGTACAAGGAGATTCCACCTTAATATTTTAAGGGAGTACAAGGAGATTCCCCTTAATATTTTAAGGGAGTACAAGGAGATTCCCCTTAATATTTTAAGGGAGTACAAGGAGATTCCCCTTAATATTTTTGTTTATGTCCATGTCTAAGAATCCTGAATTTGAATGTCTTTGTTCTTCTGGTGTATAAGTATAGATTTTCATCCTTTTACAGTACAGTACAGTCATGCTTTCGGTAACACGGTTAATTTGTCCTTTCAAAGCACAGTGTTGTAAAATTCTCCGACTCAACGAGACAGAGAAAGGGGTAAGGGAACGCGTCAAGTGGTCCAGGACCTTAAAAGTGGGGGCTCATGGGTTGTGGTAAACGTGGAAAAATAATCGCCAACCTGCATATAATTATCTTGTAAAATGCAATGTCACTGAAATAATTATTAACAATGGTATAAAGGATTTTGCGTATCGTCTATACCGGGCCTGTGACGTCATAGTGACGTCACACCAGTATCCTTAGCCTAGACTGGATGGTGGACTTACACTCTTGTGACGTCACAGGCCCGGTATAGACGATCCACAAAATCCTTTATATCATTGTTAATAATTATTTCAGTGCCATTGCATTTTGCAAGATAATTATGTACAGCTTGGCGATTATCATTCCATGTTTATCTCAACCCATGAGCCCCCACCTTTAAGAATTGGAACTTAAAAAGGTTTCTGTTCGGGCTCTGCCTCAAGTCAACCACCCCCAGCAATGGGGTATGTGCCTCACTATATACATACATACATACATACAGCAAAGTGTCACCGAAAAACGCGGTACAGAAATAACATACCAGTACCTTATGGGAAATAATTTTGTTGTCCCAGCCAAAATCCCAAAGTCCCCTTTTTGACCTATTTCGACTCAGCAAAAGTCCCAAACTTCCCTTTTATTGACATGTAATGTACAGTTTGCTGCACAAGTCCTTGCAAAATAAACAAACCAAAACGGGAACCCCACACTATAAAGACAAAAGAATCGATCAAAATCACTGTAGAAATAACGATTTAGCACAATAAATATTTGAAATAAAAGAACACAAAACCAGGAATGGCAATACAATATTAAGTAAGGAATTACTGTACCGCTACTTAAATCATTATGGCATCTCACCTCAACACTGGTAGTAACTTAGGACTGTCTAGTTATATATGTTGTACTGTGCTGCAGTAAAGACTGTAGCTACCGTGTTGTGATTGCTGTGCACTGTGTGCAGTACTGTGATTGTACCATGGAAGCCACATTCACTGTGGACGGTTGCGGTCTTTAAACCCGTATGTATGTATGTACAGTAAACCCTCGCTATCTCGGACTAATTGGGGGGAGACCCAGTCCGAGATGACCGAAAATCCGAGATGTCCGAAGTCCGACTTATGTCCGACTTAAGAGAGGAAAATGTCCGAATTGGAAGAGGGAGTCCGAGCCACCAGAGAAAACGGAGACTTCCCTATCACTAACAACGTTGATTCAAGATAAATTACAGTACCTGTACAGTATCCAGCAGACATATATTATAAATATCACTTTCCTTCTCCACCTCACTGTAGCCTTAGAGCTCGGAATTTGCCCTTAGATCTCGGAATTTTCCGAGATATATGACACCTGTCCGACAGACCATGTGAGCCATCGGAGTTTTCCCCTTACATCTCGGAATTTTCCGAGATATACGGCGAACTTTCCGAGAGGCCGATGCCAGTCCGAGTAGTCCGGGTTTCCGACTTCTAGAGGTCCGAGATAGCGAGGGTTTACTGTACAGTATGTATGTATGTATGTATGTATAAGTACATGTACGGTCGTGCTAACAAGTCATGTCCCACCAGTCATTATGTTTGGCTTGCTCTGTGCTGTATTAATGTCTGTCAGATGTTGAATAGGGTGGGCAAGTGTAGGAACATGTTTGTATATTTCACACGATATGAAGAAATTATGCTTAGATATTACTGATAACGGTACACATTATTGATCAAAACATACTTGGTGCCGACACATCACTTATTAGTGCGACTGTACTGTGTGTGCAAGTTAGTATGTTACTACTGTTGGGTGTCAAAAAAGAGGCCTATTCCCTTGTATTTAGTCACCATAACAATATATACACAGTTACATTTATGCTTGGAAGTTTATATTATGTCTTTGGGAGTGATAAAATTACCAAACCAATCCAAATTCATGTTAATTTTCTTGTATTTCTTCTCATAATCATTCCAGTCTTAACAGCAGATTGTCCCGGTTTGACAACCTGCTTACAAGTACAGTATACTGTACAAGTATATATTGTTAAATCTTTCACCAAATGAACTTCACCATTTCCAAATTTATGACGGCTTTGAGTATTAGAGCACTGGATATATACCTCAGTGTACTACATTAAAATGTAAAACTTACAAACTAAACAAACCAAAACTTGGACAAAGACAATTATAATGTAAAACTTGAAAAATAAACAAACCAAAACTTATACGAACACAGTAAAAAAGACAAAACAACTAATCAAAATCGCTAAGTGGAAACACCGCTTTAGCAAAATAAAATATTTAAATAAAAGAACACAATCCACCACATAGGGTGTACATCACTACATGAGCAAGATAATCTGTAAAACTTGCAAAATAAACAAACCAAAACAGGGACGACACAAGATAAAGGCAATGGAACTTATCAAAATCGCTATATGGAAATAACGCCTAATAAAATACAATGTTGAAATAAAAAACACAACCCCACAGGATCCGGCCCCTCGCGAAAATAGGGCAAAATATTGAATTCTCGGGATTTTGCCACGCTTATAAATACGCCAAAAAATGGCCTAACCGAGGTTATAAATATAAATATCCAGCGGAATTTGTCGTTGTTGTCTTGCGTTTGGTGATAACTAGAAGTCTCTAGACCAAGTGCTTCAGTTTTGATGATGAAATTAATTAGGTCAGTATGCCGGACGAAAGCCTAGGATTCGGTGTTTATTCCCGATAATCGGCATTTACCGATACTCATATCTCTGCAAATAAATGGCCTAACCAAGTTTTTATACATACCAGAGGCAGATCATATGGCCGTTGTTTTGCGATGGGTGAAGACTAGAACACTCTAAATTGTGTAGTTATTGTGTGAGGTGAGAAATAAGACAGAGTTAGGCGGTAATTCCGAGCTTTGTCCGAATGCGGCGGCGCCGCACTGCTGACCGCAACTACGGTCTGTTTATATTCGTTTAACAATTTATTATTGATTATGGATTAGGTGCGATTATACTATAGGGCCGCGCACTTGACAGGTACCACCAAGGATTTAATACAGATTTGTTTTCGGTTTCCACACATCCAACACCAAGCTACACCCTTTTCTGGTGTAAGAAACACTAAAAAAACAATGGGGACACTTTAACGCCTTATTAGCGGGGCCCGACTTAAGTCTGTATAGAGAACACCTGCCCAAAGAGCGACTGACTTTAGTCTGTGTGCAATTTTGGAGCAATATTGCCTCTGAGAGAGACGAGCAGTGGGCGGAGCGTAGGTCGGGCTCTGACCGTTCGCCACGGGTCCAGCGGGCCTACTGACGTTTACTCCACACACATCCACCCTCCCTCCCTCACTACACAGGGTATTATGTCAAGAAATTACCGTATTTTAGGGATTTTTCTTTCGTCTTGCACGATCGTTGCAAGAGAACGCGTGGTCGTAGGAGGATGGTTCTGGTGTCATTGGAAAGCTGAATTAACGCCCTTTCAGGGATACATAATTGTATTACACTCTGGCTCTTGTTTATGCATGAAAAAGAGCACGGAAACAAGGCCATTTAGGGTAAAACCACCCGCTTGGCGGGTAGTAGAAATTCCTTACGGGCCCGCTCGTAAGGCGTTAATATTAATAATATTAGACAAAATATAAAGATAACTCGGTGGAAAAGTTGCGTTAGCGGGAGTAACGTAAATCGCTTGTTGACATCGCGCTCGAGTTATAGTAGGCTACTTCGCGCATCTAACTAATTTCCCAATACTGGCAGTTCAATTAAAATTTAGGCCCCGCGATACAGTATATGCGGGTTCTATATACAAAGGACAGTCGCATTATAGTTTTTACCCATTATCCAGCAATCTTAACGGTTAACGCCCACCACTAATGGGGAGGGATCAAATTATGGTTACCATGGGATACAGAATGCCCCCCCCCCAAAGGAAAGTGGGGATTGGGCATGAGTATATAGATAGACATAATGGGTGGAAGGGAGCTCTGCCCTGTGCCCTCCTCCCTCACCTCCATGACTTACCTTGAAGTTACCTTGAAGCGCTTTTGCCTCAAGGGAGTGTTGGTCCCTCGTTGATCCCCGAGGCAAGGCCACAGCGTCGCCGCAACCTTTCACCGTGTTGTATATACTCCAACTGGGACATGATGGGAATTGGAGGCTGCTTGGCGTGATGAGGTACCGGTATGTCCCGGAGGTCCTGCTTGGTTCGAGATGGTAGCCAGAAACTTGTCCAGTTCCCTCTTCAAGACCTCTGTTGTCACACCTGTAATATTTATCATGTTTATTAAATAAGTAACACCCCATTCTTAACATTAATCATCAATTATATACCCCAATGTACAGTCGTGCTAATAAGTGATGTCTCGGCACCAAGTATGTTTTGATCAATAATTGGTATCAGCAATATATAAGCTTAATTTCTTCATATCGAATTAAATATTCAAACATGTTCCTACACTTACCCACCCTATTCAACATCTGACAGACATTAATACAGCACAGAGCAAGCCAAACGTAATGACAGCCGAGACATGACTTATTAGCGCCACCGTACTTGAATAAACTAATGAAAGCATGTGGTCCTCCCGGGATTCCAACTCGGGACACCACACCCAGAACATAAGCACCTAAACCATTACACCACCAACACAGTCAAAAGGTTATTACCAGGGTGATAGTAGAATAATTATTCAGAATAGGCTCGGCTGCTTGCCGCCTTATTATAAATCATTTATCAAGGACAAGGTAGGTCTATGGAATCCTTATACTATAGCCTACTATACTTTGTATAATCCACTGTGGGAGAATAATTTGATCACATAAATAAAATCTGATATTACTGGAAAAAACAGTCCCATCACTCCCTCTGATGTCCTCACTGTTTAATAAAGTCTTCATTATGGATTATAATCAATATTTACCCCCTGCTGGCAACATACATGATTATTTCAATAAGTCATGGGAGGGTCAACCCTCCACATTGGAATTATAACTAAAACCATGAAAACACTCAATTATCAAAATCTGGGGGAAAAACATGAAAAATAAGAGTGCGAGCCTTTTCCATATAATTACCAATAGTAGCACTAACACTCCCCACCTCCTATAAAAAGCGATTACACAATACCAAAATAGTGACCCATCCTACTAAAAGTACGGTAAATTTGTGGGTGCGTTTTGAAGTTTTATTAGTTTTTAACAAGATTAGGGACTAGGGCTTCCTAAATAAGGCAAGTTAAAAAACAAAACAAAACAAAACAAAACAAAACAAAACAAAACAAAAACAGTTCACAAAGGAAAATTATAAACAGCGTCGAAACGTCCTGTACCAGTATTCAACAAATCTCGCACGGTAGCGTCGTCGTCGGACGTCTGGGATACTTTTTTATAATACTGTAGTTTTAAAAATAATAAATCTTGTTAGTCCTAAAAACAAATAAAACTTCAAAACGCACGGGAAGGATGCACAGTAGTATCCGGGTGTACGTTCGTGACGGTCGTCATGTTTACATAGGTCGATCGCTCGCGGTTAAGTTCCCATCTATTTTGACGGCTATTTTTTCTGTTATTTGCCCCCTGCTGGCAATATATATGATGATGATAATAAGTCATGTAAGGGGGTAAGGGGGGGGCTCCCTCAACATATTATTGTATCCCACGGCAGTCAAAATAGACGGGAACATGAACGGAAGCGTCCGCGTAGTGTAAACAAGGCGGGCGGTACGCCCGAATACTACATGCTTGCCAAACGCACCCACAAATTTACCGTACTTTAAGTAGGATGGGTCAATATGGCGCCGCCACGGCAGCAACTTTCGCAAGTGACGCTCGAAATCTGGATATCGGATGCACTCAAATTTCGCCTCCAAGCATCAAACACCTTGACAATGACAGATTCCTGCAGTTCAGTTCACTATTTTTTGCGTTTTCTAGTTTGATGTCGAGTCTTTCATTATTTTTGCTCTCTTTTTCGGGTTTCGACTGTGATTTTTGCGCCAAGATCGAATATTTTAGCGCGAACGTGGAATTTTGAAATATTTGGGGTATGGCGTAATGTTTAATTTCGCCAACTTAGACGGCGCCAAATTCAGTGCTCCACTGTAAGTGATATATGAAACCCTTTCAAAACTGTACCTCTAGGCCCCCTACTATACTGGCAACATAGGCTATATGATGATTTCTATGCATCATGGGGGGGCAGAGCCCCCCTTCACCCCATCATGGATCCCACGGCAATCCTGATTAGCCGTACCATATCTGTTTTCCAAAACTCTCCCTAAAAATAATTCAATTTTTACAGTAGGCCTAATTTTTTCCAAAATTCTCCCCACAAAAGTTCATTTTATACACCAAACAAGTTTTAAATACACCCTCCCCATAGAGGATAATTATGCATTTTTTACAGTATTTTTTTTAAATTATCCCTATAAATGGTAATTTTTGAACAATGTTTTTTCATACTCTCCCTATAGAGGGCAGTTTCCTAGTTTTATTGTTTTTCATCGTAAATTCTTTACTTTAACCTCACATTTTCCTTGATCTTCATAGCCTAGCCCTCCCATTTTTAGATTGTTGGATAGGCCTAGCCTAATTTCCACCTGTTCAATTTTTACAGTAATTTTTCCAAAATTCTCCCCATACAAGTTAATTAGTATAACTAATGTACAGACTCCTGTACAGAGTTCGAGAATTCTTCACTGACGAGCAGTTGGCCGTAATATATAAGTCATGTGCGTTCTCAGATGGATTACTGTTCACCTCTGTGGAGTGAAAGTGGAGTGGTTGCATTGAGGCAGTTGGACAATTTCAAAATAAAGCTATTAGATTAATCAATAACCCTGCAATCACACAGGACCTTCCTACATTATCCATACGAAGAAACGTTGCATCCCTTGCATTATTCTAGATATTTTCACAGCAATTGTTCCGAGGAACTTGCTTCAATTGTGCCGTCTCTCCACATCTTTCCCCGTAGAACTAGGGCAGCTGAGAGCGCCCATGAATTTACACTTTCTCCTCCACAATGCAGAACTTCTGCTTATCAAAATTCATTTATCCCTAGAACTACTACTCTTTGGAATTCACTTCCCTCGAGTTGCTTTCCACAAACTTACAATCTACAAAAGTTTAAATCCAGTTGTTACAAAACATTTTATGAATGGAGGATGCCTTTAGGCACATGGACCTTTTTGTGTTGTGTTTTTCCTTCCTCCATTCATTGTTTCTTTAAAAAAAAAATAGGCCTAAGTTGGTCACCAATTATTTCTCAATATTTGAAAACAAATATGGATTTTATATGCTCTAAACATCATATGAAAATGTGTTTTAAGCCTCGGCCAAACCTAATAAAAATATATGGTACTAAAATGGAAATTTTTCGTAACATGGTTGTCAATACCTTCCTATAGACGGCACTGATCCGTACCACGCCATTTTCACCTGTCTCCCGAGGTCTGTCCACCAGCTTTTTAGTCAACACTAACTCCACCTGCCTATCTCTGTCGAAACTACAGGTGTTTATTTCCACACCTTTGCGCATCACGTCACGAAACACTACTGGGTTCCTATTGGTTTTTTTGTGAAGACGTCATTATAACGCATATGCTAAGTCACGCTCTGGTCACGAATACCCTCGGGAGCCAATCACTCTGGTGGAGTATGTTGATTACGTCATTGCAATCGGCCAATCACAGATACCCACCTTGATTTACCTGATAATCGCCAGTCGAGTCATGGTGGTACACTGTAAAGGTCCAGCGGGAAGGATGTAGTTACCGGGTGTACCATTACCGACATACAACATAAATCATCTATAAATACTTATAAATCTATAATACTAGGTTAGGTTAGGTTAGGTTGTTTGATAAATCTAGTTATACTACCCCTATTTTGTCGCTATTCTGTTGGTGCTAATGGGTTAATATTATTAGTAGTAGACTTAGTATGGTTTGATGATGCGCGGAAATGTATATTTGACTTGAAATAGATACATTGAAGTATTACAAACCTTCGCAAACCCATAAACAGGGAACGTGAGCAGGGTTTAGACCGTCGCGCACCCATAAACAGGGAACGTGAGGGGGAGTTTAGACTGTCGCGGAGACAGGTTACTTTTCGGTTAGGTTAGGCTAATGTTAAAAATACTAAAATGCGACGGTCCTCGGTATTAAACAACACTGTATATCAAAGAAAAAATTAAAAACAACAACAAATTACCTGAAAAACTTGTATCTGGTTGGTGATAATTTTTTTTATCAAAATAAGTTTTTTTCCAGTTTCCGCGTCTGCTGAACCATCCAAAAACATGCTAAAAGGCGTGTTTTGAAGGGGGGAGGTGGTGGGCCCGTGGGGGGTAGTGGGGGAGGGGTAGTATAACTGTAGATTTACTGGTTGTTTGGTTAGGGTAATGTATTTTTGTATCCAAAGGTAGTCAAAATAGACGGGAACATGATGGTGAGCGTCCGCGTAGTGTAAACAAGACGGGCGGTACACCCGGTAACTACATTCTTGCCGGTCCAGCCTCTGCCACACTGTGTTATTGTAGAAACTACAAGAAATAATACTGCTGCCCTGAAAGTATTTACAGAACATGGGTGCTTGCCTACTGATGTGACGTGTAAGAGGTAAGATTTTTTCGCATAGGTTTAAACTTCCGGAACTTAATGGGTAATACATACCACGTACTGAGTACAGTACTATGAATCCTCTGTAGCTGGCATGCAAGGGCTAGTTTAGCATCCCACGTACTGAGTACTATGAATCCGCTGTTGCTGGCATGCAAGGGCTAGTTTAGTATCCCATTACTGGGTACTATGAATCCGCTGTTGCTGGCATGAAAGGGCTAGTTTAGTATCCCACATACTGGGTCTAGGTTAGGTTAGGCTAATATAGTAGGTCTCAGAAACAAGATTCGTAGTTGCGGTAGTATTTACAGATACGCCCGAATACTAAATGGGCGGCCTTTCGATTCTCAAAATCTGATCCAAGTTTTGCCAAAAATTGGCTCGGGTTTTCCAAAATTATGCTTTTTGGGGTTTGCAATTTAGGGAAACATGAGCCAAAATTCTAAATTAGGTTACTTTAATTTGTTTACTCTTAAAACTCGCAAAATCCGAGCCAAGTTTTGCTAAAACTTGGCTCGGGTTTTCCAAAATTCGGGTTTTATGGCTTTGCAATTTCGGGAAACCTGAGCCAAATTTCTAAATGAGGTTGCTGTAATATTTTTGTCTACAAACGCACACAATCCAAGCCAACTTTGGCCAAAACTTGGCTCGGGTTTTCGAAATATTGGGTTTTAGGCATTTGAAATACCATAAAACCCGAGCCAAGTTTTGTTAAAATATGTTTTTATCGCCGTTTTACGCATTTAACCCCTCATTTTCCCTGTACAGTACTTCATAGCCCTCCCCACTATCGGGCGGCGTGTCTTAACATTGTTGTATAATGGGGAAAACGGTTTCGCCGAGGGTTGTAATTATTTCCAAACACTACTGTATATATTGATGAAAACTAACAGGGAAAAATAAAAAAATCCATGGTAATATTAGTGACCATCTTATTTAGTTTTTCCAGTTAATTTTCCACACCAAACGATACTTTTAAATAAATTCTCGGGATGTATGTAGTGATCGGGCGTACGGTCATCATGTTGTGCGCTCGGAGTTACGTTTCCGTCTATTTCGACGCTATATTTTCTGCTATTTGCCACCTGTCATTACTACGTGAATACTAGGTTAGGTTAGGTTTGGTTAGGCTAATGTATTTTTATATCCAAAGGCAGTCAAAATAAACGGGAACATGATGGGAATTTGGGAAAGGTCCGACGCCACTACGCGTAGTGTAAACAAGGCTGGCGGTACGCCCGCACTTAACATTCTTGCCAAATTCTCCCCATAGAGGATATATCGCCTAGTTAGGCCTAAATTTTTTACACTATTTTTCAAGAAATTCTCCCTATAAAAGGTAATTTTGAAGACAACCCGGATACGAGCCCCATCGATAATTATCAGTGTTCTAGAAGTTTCATGGACGATACTATGTTGGTGTAGGCTACATGTAATTACCGTCACAAATTCACTATTGCCTAAGTGAAATACGAGAAACTGTTGGATTGTTTACCGATAAACGGAACGTGAGTTGGGTTTAGACCGTCGTGCACCCATAAACAGAGAACGTGAGCTGGGTTTAGACCGTCGGTTAGATTTCGGTTAGGCTAATGTTGAAAATACTAAAATGCAATGGTCCTCGGTAGCCTAATAAACAACACTGTAGGCCTATAGGCTAGGCCTATCAAAGAAAAATAAACAAAAAACTAAAATTAACTAATAAAAAGGCTGTCCAGGACTCCGGGGTCTCTTCAATTTCTACCATAATTTTTTCTAGTCTACTTTTGGACAATGCTTTTTCATAGAAAATCCCTAGCCTATAGCCTAGGCCTAGAGGGCTGTTTTCCTTATTTTATTAAGTTTTTCATCGCAATTTCTTAATTTTAACCCCACATTTTCCCTGAACTTTATAGGCTAGCCCTCACCACATGGCCTAGGCTAGTGGGGGCATTTTCAGATTGTTGGATAGGCCTAATTTGGTCATTACTAATTTCCACCCATCCTTAGTATGAAATAACACCATATATCAAAGAAAAAATTCAAAAAATAAGATATATATACTAAAAATGCTTCAATTTTTACCGAAATGGCCTAATCTTAACCAAATCGAAGGGACGCCACTGCTCGAATCCGCCGGAATAGGAAATATATGGAAAATCTGGCCCTCCTACTCTCTGAAAAGAAAGATATATATACATAGAAATCTCTGAACATTATATTTACCTGGTCCAATGCCTATATCGTCCGATTTTTCAATATTGTCTAAGAGTTCTTTGGATTCGCCGGCGAATAATACAATGGAGGTCGCCTGTGCTACAGTGTGCTGTTGCTATACGGCAATTGACAGAAAACGCGCAATTCACAGAAAACATATCACCGTAAACTAATATAAATGTATGAGACTACTATTGAGGGTGCTCTGTCAGGTGTGGGGATCTGCAGATCCCCGTTTTTCTGACCTCTGACCGTTTCGGTGAGGTAAGTCCTAATGGTGTTTTTAAGCTGGGCTTATAATTAGGCTTGGGTGTGACTGGGATCTGCCTTGTGTAGGCCAATCGGCTTTCTGCAGACTCCCATTTTCTTATGTTCTTATGTACTATAAGGAAGTTGGAGCTGTAGTTATCGATATTCACTAATTTACCTGCTAAAATGCGATTGCAGTGTATTTTTCAATATATAAAACCCAATTCAACAAACTCTTTAGCCATCAGAAACCTACATATATATTGCATTTAGAATTACTATCGATGTCTACACCTCCAACTTTCTTATAGCCTGAAACTCGTAAGTGGTCACATTTCGCAAAACAGATACATTTCCCAGTATGAACAGAAAAAAAAATTAATTGACCACTTGAGTTTCAGGCTATAAGGAAGTGAGAGTTTTAGACATCGATATTTAGCAAATTACCAGCGAAAATATGGTTGTAGTGCATTAATAAACCCATTAAATTAAATTAACCATACTCTCTATCCATCAGAAACCTACATTATTATTGAATTCTTGTCTTATATCGATGTTTTCGACTTCAACTTCCTTATATAGCCTGAAGGCTGAAACTCGCAAGTGGTCAATTGCTTACTAAAGCCTACCTATGAATAGGCCTATATAGTGGTGAATTATGGAACAGGTTTCTTTGTGGTGTCCCCCACAGGCTGCAGAAAGCCGATTGGCTCACACAAGGCAGATCCCTCTCACACCCAATCCCAATTACAAATAACAATTAATAAGGAAACAGCCATAGTTCATAGAACGAACTCCTGGATGGGAGAGTGAGCCAAAAACAAACAAACAAACAAGGCGTAATTATAGGCCCAGCTCACTAATACCATGAGGACCGACCTCACCTAAATGGTCAGAGGTCAGAAAACGGGGTCTGCAGAGCGCCGATTAATCTGAAAGAAACGAGAATAGGGGATGTCCTCAAACTTGTGTAGCAATTTGTACGTCTCGATCATGTCGCCCCTGATTCTTCTGTCCTGCAGTGTCTGGGGATCTAGGCGTCGACATCTCTCCTCGTAGGGCAGCTGAGCCAACTATACTATATGTAAAGTCAGTGAAAATAGGTTATCCTGAACAGACCCAGATGCAGAAATAACTTGAGCCGACCATGCCAAGTGAGATATATCTTTCTTTGGTGTCACATATGGTAGTGTTCGCCTCATAGACCAAGGGTCCCGGGTTCAATCCCAGTCCCTGGCATATTTCTTGAGGCTATTTCAGCATCGTCCCAATTGCAACGTCCCAAAGCTGCTTGTCAGTACAGCTATTTCTTTAGTAATATAAGGGGACTTCACTCTAACATCAATTCTGTACACCAATTTCTTCAAGCAGAATCCCCTACTCTCCTTTTTTTGACAGAGACTCAATAACACATCTGACGCTTCGCAAAATCTGAAATTGCCCTGGACCTCGAATTGCTTTCCACAAACTTACAATCAACAAATGTTTAAATCCAGTTGTTACAAACATTTTATGAATGGAGGATGCCTTTAGGCACATGGACCTTTTTGTTTTATCTGTGTTTTTCCTTCCTCCGTTCATTGTCTCTTAAAAAAAAAAAAAAAAAATCTAACGAAGTTTAGGTGTTGGTAAATTTTTAAAGATGGTTGAGAGTAAGATCGGAGCTTTATAAATCCTCTTTTGGGTATGGTGTAAAAACCAATTTCTATATTATTATGTTACCTCCACCAACCGACTTTACTCCTAAACTCAATTAATAAAATCAACAAGTACATGTGGCAGGTCTCCCTCACTAAACGATGCCCTGATTTGCAATATTATTATAGGTTTTTAGGTGTTTGGGTTTTGGTTTTGGTTTTGGTTGGCCCGAGAACACAACCCCATTTAGGCTACCCCATACATTTTAAGGTTCGCTATATGATTTTTCTATTCAAGATCGGGTTTTCAGGAACGCATCCCAATCGTATATCGAGGGAGACCTGTAGTTTGTTTTAGGAGGGTTGATCCTAATCAAAATGTGATGTTTGGCATACCCAGCTTTAGCCATTTCTGTCTGTCTCTTTTACTGTCCTACTTTCCCTTCTATGGGCAGGAGGCTAGGAATCCTCCTCCCCTTGTAAAATTCTCCTACTCAACGAGACAGAAAGAGGGGAGAGGGAACGCGAAAGTGGTCTCAGTCCTCTCGGACCCTAAAAATTGGAACTTAGCTTTCGCCACTGCTTTCTTCAATGGCAAAAAGGTCTCTCTCTGTATAGCACTATCACTCGACAATACCTTCGCTTTCTTGCGTTGAGCCTTTTCCTTGCTTGCAACAGGCGTAGATGTAGCGAGCGGGGTAGCACTGGGGTGCGCGGGAGGTTGCACAGAATCGGACGCGTCGGAATTCATGATTTCACTATAACTCGCCATGGCGGGCACGTGGAAACTGATAACAGTAGTAGTTGAGGCTTGGTGGCGCTGCGATCGCCCCTGCAAAGGAAATTTTTACCACGCGAATTTCAAAGCACGCTTTCAAGCATAGGGATTTTAAAAGGACACCCGGGCTCCGGCCCATCTTCCGCACTGTCATTTTAAAATGCTGCCCGGGCCAGAAGGGTTAAAGGTTTCTGTTCGGGCTCTGTCTCGAGTCGCCCACTCTCAGCAATGGGATATGTGCCAGAGTATATAGCTTACAGTATACATACATACATAAGATTTAGTTCTACCTTATTAAGCTTATTATTCCATTAATTCATTGTTCTTCCCTCTCACTAAAGCCGGTATCACACGAGCGCTTTTTCCCTCAACATTTATCCTTGACACTGGTCTGGCAACTCATGAGGTTAGCTTTTTCAATAATTATGTCACCTAAATTCATCTATCATCAGTCTAGTTTCTGATACCACTGTAAAATGTCCCAGGAATGTTGCCAGAAAAATGTTGAGTATAAAAGCTCTCGTGATACCGGCTTAAATCATAACGTTATCCATACAGTAATGCAGTTGGGTCTAAGTACATGATTAGCTTAATCCTGTATCCAGAATTCGAAAATGGATATTAATCGTGAACGTGTACTTAACCTTTAACTGTGTTGGTGGTGTAATGGTTTAGATACTTATGTTCTGGGTGTGGTGTCCAGAGTTCAAATCCCGCCAAGATCATACGTTTTCATTAGTTTATTATTGTTATGCCACACTTTCAAGAAGCGAAGTACTGTATATTCCGATCGCCCTTCTCAGCTCTGGGAATGGTGCAGTAATCTTCAACTTAGGGTATTCTTGACTGAGCGAGGACTGACCTTAGCTTTATCTATACTGTAATACCCTGTACCCGCAAAATCCCGCAACCACAAAACTACCCGAGTTGACGTCTGAGATAGCGCAAAATAGTCGTTGGTGGCGAAGTATAAGAAACCCATCAGTAATACCCTGTGCCCGCAACCACAAAACTACCCGAGTTGACGTCTGGGATAGCGTAAAATAGTCGTTGGTGGCGAAGTATAAGAAACCCACCAAGAAAGCCTGAACAGGGACAAGACAGTGATATTATTGTGTGAACATCAAGGGAGTGAATTAATTATGAAAGTTTTTTAGCCTGACTGTACGGTCGCGCTAATAATATTAGAGAAGGAATAATGGAGCATATGAAATCAAACCAACTTTTCAGTGGGAGACAGTTTGGATTCTTGCCGGGGAGGTCGACGGTACTACAGCTAATTAACCCTTATTTAGCGGGGCCCGACTTTAGTCCGTATAGAGAACACCAGCTCAAAGAGCGGGGCCCGACCTAAGTCTGTGTGCAATTTTGGCGCAATATTGGCTCTGAGAGAGAGACGAGCGACGGGAGGAGCATAGGTTGCCTCGTGACCGCTCGCCACGGCCGCCGTGGGCCTACTGACATTTATTCCACACACATACACCCTCCCTCCCTCGCTACACACTTAATTATGTAACGAAATGACCGTATTTTAGCGATTTTGCCCTTCAGTTGCACGATCGTTGCAAGACAACCAGTGATCGTAGAAGGATGGTTCAGGTGTCATTGGAAAGCTCAATTAACACCCTTTCAGGGATACATAAGTGTATTACGCTCTGGCTCTTGTTTATGCATGAAAAAGAGCACGGAAACAAGGCCATTTATGGTAAAAAAAAACTGCTGGGCGGCAAGGTGAAATATACTCCACCCGTTCTTAAGGTGTTAAGGTGGTAGATGATTGGATGCAAATTCTAGAGGATGGTGATGTAATAGATGTGGTATATTGCGATTTTATGAAGGCCTTCGATAAGGTCCCACATAAAAGGTTAATAGAGAAAGTTAGAAGCTATAATATAGGGGAGAAATGTGTGAAATGGATAGAAGCCTTCCTGAAAGATCGGAGACAGAGGGTACTGGTGAATGGAATAGGCTCGGGGTGGAGGGAAATTACAAATGGGGTACCTCAGGGATCTGTGTTGGGACCACTATTGTTCGTTATATTTATCAACGACTTACCTGAAGTTATAACTAGGAAGTGAGGTATACCTGTATGCGGATGACACTAAGCTGTATAGAAGAGTGAGGAGTAAGGAAGATGTGGGTTTGCTTCAAGGAGATGTGGAGGGCATGAAGGGATGGTCTGAGCATTGGTTAATGCCTTTTCATCCAAAAAAATGCAAGTACATGCGGATTGGGACAAGCAAGATAGACAAGGTAGGATACAGTATGTATGAAGCGATGGAGGAAGTGAATGCAGAAAAGGATATAGGAGTAGTGATAGACAATAAGTTAAATTTCTCAGAACATTTAGCGGAAAAGATAAACAAAGCCAATAGAATTGTAGGGCTGATAAGGAGGACATTTGTGTCACTTGACGAAGAAATCTTCAGGAATCTCTATACAGCGCTGGTTAGGCCGCACCTGGAATATGCGAACCAGGTGTGGGCTCCATATATGGTAAAGGATATAGAAGTAGTGGAGAAGGTGCAGAGGAGAGCTAGCAAGCTAGTACCAACGTTGAAGAACGCGGGCTATGAGCAGAGGTTGAGGACACTGGCATATAGGAGAAAGAGAGGGGCTATGATAGAGACTTTTAAGATAGTGTCAGGAAAGTATGATGAGGATGTGTGTGAAGGTATCTTCTTGATGCGGGAGGGAACAAGAACGAGAGGACACTCTAAGAAAATTTACAAAGAAAGAAATAGGCTTGGAAAGGCAAACAACTCATTTTGTGATAGAGTGGTAAATGAGTGGAACGCACTGGCCCAGTATGTAGTCGATTCCAAATCAATAAGGGAGTTTGAAAGTAATCTTGATAAAGCATGGGGACGACAAGATTTGAAGTTTGATTATAAAGCAAAAATACAGAGTAGTAAAAATTTTGCGTCTGCTACCGCCGCCGCCAACACCGTGAACGACCGCAGCAGTGCAAGTACTGGTACTGAGCTGGATACACAGGCCTAGTTTGCCTTTTTCCAGAGGATCTACTGTAAGAAACTGTAAGAAGTCATGTCCTAGCTGTCAGTACGTTTGGCTTGCTCTATGCTGTATTAATGTCTGTCAGATGTTGAATAGGTTGGGTAAGTGTAGGAACATGGCTGTATATTTCTCTCAATATGATGAAAAGAAGCTTAGATATTGCTGATACCAATAATTGATCAAAATATACTTGGTGCCGAGACATCAATTATTAGCGTGACTGTACTATAGTATATTTCCAAAAAACATTCAGGCTATGATAATTAGAAGATCTAATTCAGCTTGGAAAAGAACCAAAGAGGTAAAGTATATCTCATTCTTACCTGGTTATTTTATCTGGTGGGCCATCCGATTCGACGTCCAGCCAAAATTCTGACTAGAGGGAGGGGTGTGGCCCAAAACAATAGTCGGGTATGCCAGTCAAACGTGCAATTGACCGCTTGCGACTTTCAGGCCATAAGGAAGTTGGAGCAGAAGTTGGAACGTTTGTCGGCCAGAGTGGATAGAAGGGTGCTGAGCTGGTATGGTCATGTTGAACGAATGGAAGATGAAAGGCTTACAAAGAGAATATGCGAGTCAGATACAAGGGGAGGTAGAGGGGCAGGAAGACCCCCATTGAGATGGAGACTGTGTAAGACAAGCGTTGGGTGATAAAGGAATCACTATAGATCAGGCAAGAGAAGTGGTAATAAATAGGAATGAATGGAGAATGCTAGTGAATAGATGAGTGCAAACGTGGTCTTTTGGGAGAGAGGGTCATGCGCCAGTTAGACTAGATAATAGTCCGTCAGGCGCCTGGCCCGGGGAGCCGGTGGTAGTGGTAGTGCGCCTGGAAGCAAGATGGGGCGGGCTTGTGGTGATACAGCTTCGCTGCAAGTCTGCCTGCGGAAATCGGCGCCTCTCTAGGGGATCTGGGACCTGGAAATATTTTGCTGGGGACCCCAAATGGGTCTGGTTCTCTGGGTATTTCTCCTTGACGACCTAGAATGTGTGTGATTTTGTGTTGTTGTTTTTTTCTGATGTGTTGTGATGTCCCTATTCAGGCTCTGTCTCGAGTTGGCCACCCCCATAAAAAAAAAAAAAAAAAAAAAAAAAACACTGGGGTAAGTACCAGAGTACAGTATATACATACATACTGTACATTGTTTTTCTGATGTGTTGTTGTTGTTGTTGTTGTTCCCCAAGCTGCCTGGTCGAACAGCCCCAAGGCCCCGAGCAAGGCCAAGGCCATAACCAAGCACCCCCACAGAACCCTCCCTGCCGACCACAATAAAGCCTGGGTGACCGAAGCCACTCCATGGCGGGGAGCTGATGTGTTGTGATATCCCTCTTCGGGCTCTGTCTAGAGTCGGCCACCCCCATAAAAAAAAAAAAAAAAAAAAAAAAAAAAAAAAAAAAATGAAAACTAGGGTAAGTGCTTGATTATCTACATAAATACAGTACTGTACATGAATAAAGAAACTACGTCACAAAATCTGTGTGTTTTAATATAAACATTTCCTGTAAATAAGTGATAAAGAAAACGTACAATGGTAATACTACGGTGTGCAGATCTCCCTGGCTATTCCATGCCTCAATTTATATTATTTTGTTGTTGTCCCTATTTGGGCTCTGTCTCGAGTCGGCCACCCCCAGTAAGAAAAAAAATATATAAATTATGATATTTGTTTGTGTCTGTTCTGGCTCTGTCTCGAGTCGGCCACCCCCAGTAAAAATAAAAAAAAAAACAAAATGGGGAAAGGACCTAAGCAAATAGATAGATAGATAGATAGATAGATAGAATATATTATATCATTATGGATTGTGCTTTAATTTTTCATAATTATACCCGAGTTTATATAATTATACATTCATACAAATTTGTTTGGTTTGTAATGGATAAAAAGTATGCTGAATTATATTTTATGTATTTATAAATGTACTACAACCGTATTTTAGTTGGTAATTCTGACAGTCCGACATTGCAAGAAAATAGACAAACACTTATTAAAAAAAAAAATAAAATATATAATAGTTTAACCAGACCACTGAGTTCCACAAAAGAACTCTCATAGGGCTGACCCGAACGATTAGATTCATATTTTTTCACCAACCAACTTTACTTCTAACTCAATTAATTAAATCAACAATTACATGTGGCACTCCAAGGACTCGAACCTAGGATACTCACATCGAAATTCAGCGTACTTATGCATTATGCTGTCAAAACAGATTAAGATGGACAACTAATCAAGTCAAGATAGATAGGGAAGGGCAGGAGGTGAACAAATCTAGGAAGGTGAAGACACGCAGACATTTCTCGACATTTCATCAGTTCAGCCGGACCACATGAGCTCCACAGCAGAGCTCTTATAGGGCAGGGTCGAAGGATGAGGCAAGAACTGCTACACTGCAGCACCAACCAAGAAGTGATCAAGGGCAAAGCATGAGAGATCAGGACTAATTATAATGTAAAACTTGCAAAATAAACAAACCAAAACTGCGACGACACAAGATGAATGAAAAAGAACTTATCAAAATCGCTATGTGGAATTAACGCTTACTAAAATAAAATCACAGCGAGATGCAAAAAAATGCACTACTGAGGGGAATCGAGTCAGCTCGACTGTATCAACGACCGAAGAGACAAATCAAGTCAGGAGCCTACAACCTAGCCAGGGCAGGGTGGCACATGGTATAGGCCGCCCGAAGGATAACTGAAAGAAAAACTACGCAAAATTAGTCAAGCCGACGACGAAAGCTTGAGGGGAGAAGGAAATATCCATAACCTTCCCCCACCAAACTCCACTCGCCGGCCCCGAAGCCCCCCAACTGCGTCAAGGAGCGTAGTAGGAGGGGGGCACTAATTACATACATACGGCAGCTGATCAAAGGGTCAGCAGATCGAGCCCATACATACATACATACATTTATAGCCTGAGTGCTCCACAGGAAGTGCGGTGCCTGTCTCACGTCCTAATGGAGGCTGCTCTAGGCAACCCTGTTCACTTAACCCTCTCAGACCCCGATGACGCATTTCATTTATATTTTTTGGCTATTATTTGACGATTTTATTCAGATTCGGAAGGGTATATGGAAATCAGAGGGTTAATAGAGATGGTGTTTACCCTTTTAAATCCCACAGATCCTTCCTAAGCTGCATAAAAGTGTCTAATTCTAGCCAGAAAAAACTGTCAAAATGCACCAAGAGCCTGAAGGGGTTCAAGTAGTTTCATGTAAAGTGTTCATTATTATGTTATCTCCACCAACCAACTTTCAGCCACCCCAAGCTATGGGGTATGTGCCTCAGTATATACAAAATAATAATAATAATAATAATAATAATAATAATAATAATAAAGTAGACGTGCTGTTTTGCCCAAAATCAAAATGGCATACCCAACTCTGTGATGGGTTACCATCATCAATCACAATCACCATCATCACTACTACTGCCATCATCACTACAACTGCCACAATCATCACGACTACTGTCATCATCACATCAATATGATCATCATCACTACTACAATTACAATCATCACTACTACTCTCACCATCATCACTACTACTGTCACCATTGTCACTAACATCTTAATCACTACTATCATCATTGATACTACACCTATCAACAATCATTACTACTGTACTATCACCACCACCATGTACATAAATACATACATACAGTATATACACATACTGTATATATATATATATATATATATATATATATATATATATATATATACAGTACTGTACTGTATATTCCGAGGTAATTATTTTCTTTTATATCTGAATTGCAATATAGTACTGTACAGTATTCTAAATTATTATGGTAGTCCTTTCGCCCAATCAGATCATAATACAACGCTGTACGGTTCTGGTTTATTTACTGTATTTATATTGGGTTTTACAAACTTATGTATGCACTGTAGTTCAATTGCTATAGGAGAATTTCACAAAAAAAATTGCCTACTTTTTTCTCGTACTTCCTTTGCCACCTAACAATACAGACTTATACAGGATAATAATACACATAACAAAGACACTCCCACAGCTTCCTCTCTCTCTCACACCCTTTCTCCCCTCTCTACTCTTCAGAAAATAGGAAAAGTAGGAAGTAGCTATGAGGTGCCGTTGTAAAGGCTTATCCCTCAATACCTTCACCTGACCTGTATGGAATAATCTAGCATTTCAATAAATATACCGTAGTTTGGTTCTAATACATTGAAACTCTCTTTACCTATAATCAAATTTATTTGCATAATGTGCACTTTAAATTTTGTATATGTGTAACCCTTGATTAAAACAAGTACTGACTGCACAGTACAGTATTACATGATTAAAGGGGGATGGGCTGTTTTTCTGGACCCCTTTCTCCCTCATGTTTAACCTCAGTAGTTTTCAGATTTTTGTTATGTTTGCCCCATTAGTTTGGCAGTTTTAAGACCTTTCGCCTCATTTCTTTGTCAATATTTAGACATTTTGTGCTATTTAGGTGTCAATTTTTTACCTGGCAAACGATAGTGAGCCTGTAATTTTGGAAGAACCGGCCTTTGGTCGGGACATTTTTCTAACGAAAAATGTACAAATTAATCTAGAAGGGGGATCTAATGGATTTTTTTAAAGTTTGATGGAGGTCTATGGCGGAAACTAATAAAGTATTAAATAGATACATAAATGAGCTAATTAATAAGCCTATCTCCCCTTAAGCATCCTTACTCACAGATGATTACTCTATAGTACGAGTATAATAATACAGTACTGTACTGTACTAGCTTATTCACTATACTGAGGCAAGAAAAGTTACCCTTATAGGTTATATGCCTCAGTGGAGGGCTGGAGCAAATGGGCTCTAAATTTCAACACCTATTTCCTGGTTGACATAGATACACCAAAATATAATGTAAAATTTGCAAAACATACAAACAGATGACAGAAGGCCACCTATAGTATGGGAAAAGAAAGTGGACAAATATATTGAGGACAAAACTTCCATGTAGTGGAAGGGGCATTGTGGCACAGACAAAGGATGCATGTCTTGACAAAGTAACCTTAAGGCGTTTCTGTCATGGCCATCCTTTAGCGGGGCTTTCCCAGGGGAAACAAGGAGTCGGAGATGATGATCAATAACTCATACACAATAATACACAAATACGTGTTTCAAAACCCGTATCACAGGATTTCAAAAACTACA
Organism: Paralithodes platypus; assembly: GCA_032716605.1. Classification (NCBI taxonomy): domain Eukaryota; kingdom Metazoa; phylum Arthropoda; class Malacostraca; order Decapoda; family Lithodidae; genus Paralithodes; species Paralithodes platypus. The sequence continues at coordinate 3,496,425 of CM064574.1, forward strand.
TGCTACAATTATCCAAGCAACAGTTATACCCATGAATTTGACTGTAAATAATTTTGTGAAGAAAAATTGTCTTTAATATACTCAAATAAACATGCTTACCTTGGAGTTGTGAGCTCATGCCTCCAGCGTCGCTTGTCTCGTTCTCTCAGGTTATGTAACTTATGTCTGTGGTGGGCTGGATCTATCAGAGTGAAGGTTGGTGTCCTCTACTTCTACTTCCCATAGCCGGTTCTGACTGTACCTTTATCATCATTCTTATTTCTAACTTTTTTTCTTGAGTGGTGAAGGCAGTGGGGCCATAATGGTGTGCCGCATGGTTCCCTAGTGTCTTACTCTCACAGCCCACTGGCACAAGCCGACCTTTCTCTCTCTGGCATTGGGATGCAGCGACCCCATTGCCCGCCACTTTGGTGGTGCAATCAGCTTCTGGAGCAGTGGACCACTGGTTCCTATCTTCAGAAAATTCCTGTGCTTGGTATGCTTCCAGCCAGGGCCCTACTGGGGGAAATAAAATAGCAAAACAGTGGTGGAACTGCCATTCGGGTGAGGGACTACTCTGGGTCTGCTCCTTCAGTGTTCATGGTCATAATCCACTTAGTGAAAATGGCACTGTGGAGTGAGTCAGTCGGGGCATGTCTGGGAGCCTGGAGGCAGTTTCTGCCATGACCATCCCTTTTGGGGTGCTTCCTCTGGAACCGGGGCATCAGATTTGATGATGATGTCCTTCCACCTCAGGCAATGAGTTGCTAGTCACGGCAGTAAAGGAAATCTTTACTCATTTAATTTACTACTTCGAGACAACTTTACTGGTTTTCAAGATTTATTACGTTAACTACACAATAACTATAATCATGTTAAAATACTAAAATATAAATAATATCGGAATTGAAATACATTCGTCGTTACATACATACATAACATTTTAAGACTGAATGTTCCACACATAAGTGCAGTTTCAGTCTCTTGTCCTAATGGCGGCATTCCAGGCAACCCTGTTAAGGGCTGCTTCACTTGTCAAGTTCTTGGATTTGAGATCGTCACGAATAGTTCGACCCCAGGTCTTCCTCGGTCCACCCCTTGGTGCAGCTCCCTCCACAATCACAGACCTGCATTTTTTCACCCAATTTTGTTCATCCATTCTCTCCACATGTCCATACCATCCCAGTCTACTTGTACGCATCACCTCGCTAATACTCTTTATACCTAAACGTCTCCTCAGCTCAACATTTGTTATTCTATCCTGTAGCCTGGCCCCACACATCAATCTCACCATTCCCTCAGCTCAACATTTGTTATTCTATCCTGTAGCCTGGCCCCACACATCAATCTCACCATTCTCATCTCATTACGTTCCATTCTGCTGACATCCTCTACTGTTTCTGAGGCATACATCATTGCACTTCTAACACATGAGGCATACACCTTTCCCTTCAAGGAGAGAGGCATTCTTTCCATGGTCAGGATTATTTAGGATATAGATTCTATGGTGGATTTTAAATTTAACACGGCAACCCAAGCTATACTAAGTCACGTAGACACCAGCTGCTGAGGAAGAAATGTATAGTTGGGTACAAAAGTTCATACAGTTGTTGTTGTTGTTGCTGTTACCCAGGCTGTTTGGCCGAGCAAGGCCAAGGTCATAACCGAGCGCCCACACAAAACCCTCCCTGCTTACCACTAATAAAGCCCAGGTGACCTAAGCCACTCCAAGGCGGGGAGCTGAGGAGGGTGCGGAAACGCCTGGGAAACCAAAGCCCCACCCAAGGCCCTGTGTCCGTCAGCAATTATGAAGGGAAAGTTGAGAGGCAAAGGAAAAATGCGACTCTTTGGCTCCCGGTTCTGCCAACCTCTAGGTTGGCAGTAGGGAGGTCAATCCACGGAATATTCAGTTGAATGCGGTAAACAATTGTAAACATAAAACAAAAGGAAATACATCAACCTATGCTGCACTTTCTCACCATTACATTTGCATACAGATTTACCAGTCAATGTTTCTTGACCACATGCACTACTGATATTACTGAATCCACCAAACTGTGAAATATTTTCCTTATTGGATACATTTTTTGTTTATACTGTTGATGCAGTTTTTAACGTGCACTCCCTTGATTGACAGGGCTAGGACGTGCCCTTGTTACAGGGAGTTTACTGGACATTTGCCACAAATCACAAGACTGAGCTGCCCAAACTCTTGCAAATGGCATGGCATAGAATCGAACTACAGACCCTTCGATCAGCAGTCAGAAGCGCTATCGATCATGCCATGGCCCGTGACATGTTGATTTCTTTTATGTACTGGTATTTTCTACATAATGGATCATCCTGTTTAAGTTTGTATTTACTCTTAAGATGTGCATCCAATCTGGTGTGTTTACATTAATCAATAGGACAGCTGCACAACTTACTAGGATGGCTGGTGACAATCCTATGTCTCTTTCATGTTTTATAGCCAATTGTTTGAATTTCAGTTCTATTAACCTCTGAAGTGCGCATGGGGGTAATTGGAAACGTCCCCCTGTGCTGACGTATTTGAGGTGTTTCCGTCACTAAAATATTCATTGTGCCATTAATAGCATTAATACTTATCCATATGCGCCTATTATGGGTTGATTATAAAGGTATTAACCTGAAACAACAATAAAACGAGTGAAAACAGCGTTTGGATGGTCAAAATCGGAGATATAGCCCGCGAGTTGTATAATGTATGGGTGAGGCAATCTGCTTTCCCGCCAATTTCCCCCAAGGCCACTGAGACACAGTCGATCGATACTCTCTCTCTCTCTCTTGCACTCGCTTGCCATCAGTGATGACAACACCCTGCTTGCAACTCGCTAATGTTAGCACGAAAATATACCTCAGAATAAGGGAATAACAGGGAAAATAGGTGATAACTGAAGGAGAGGAGGAAAGTGGGGAAGGAGGGGAGGTAGAGGACTGAGATTTTGCATGGCCCAGGGGCCAAAAAAATAAAAAAATAAATTTTTTTTTTTTTTTTTTCGATGTCAAAAGTTGATTTTTTTTTTCACTCACTCATAAGAGTCTCCCCGCAGTGCGCCGGGGGAACTCTTATGAGTCTCCCCGCAGCTCCCGGGTTAAGAATAAGATGGGGCTGGGGAGAGTTCAAACAACTGCTGCCAATACTAACCATGAGAAGATTCCTTCTTCCCTTGAAGGGAAAGGTGTTCACTTCATGTATTAAAAGTGCAATGACATATGCTTCAGAAAGGTGGCCTGACAACGTGGATGATATCAACAAAATGGAATGTAATGATATGAGAATGGTGAGATGAATATGTGGGGCCAAACTTCAAGATAGGATATCTAGTGAAGAGCTGAAAATACGGTTAGGTATCAAGAAAATCAGTGATGAGATGCGTAAAGCGGGCTTGGATGTTTTGGGCATGTGGAGAGGATAGATGACCTAAGTTGGATGAAAAGATACAAGTCTGTGAATGTGGAGGGAGCTGCACCATGAGGGAGACCAAGAAAGATGTTGATCAGACTGGTCTGATCTTGAATTATAAAAAACTAACTGGTGAGGCAGCTCTGAACAGGGCTGCCTGAAGCACCGCCATTAGAACATGAGACCAGAACCACACTTCGAGTGGAACATTTGTTCTTTAAATCTATGTATGTATATATGCATGTATTTATAAACATTGTGCCTTTTGAGGTGCTTTGACATCTTTTTCACTAGTTTGTTACATATTGGGCAGTTTTTCGCTTGCAATGATGCTTTATTTTTTGTATTCCGAGTTCTGTTATCATCTTGCTTTCTTCCACTAGGTGTTGCATCAATACTTGAAGGGCAGGCAACTGATCCATCTTCATTTCTTGTTGCCGCATCAGTGTTGGTATTCAGGGTCTGCACCGGCTCCACATAGGCTGTAAACAGAAAATACCTATACAAGAGCTCTTCACTTCGCCTCATTTTAAGTTGTTAAAATTATTATTGTTCAACAATAAAGAAACAAAATTCAATTACTGTACAATGGCTCTACTTCATTAAGTTGCAAATAAGCATAAAAATAGTGCATGATTACAAGAACATCATCTTAATTAATATGTAAAACTTGCAAACTAAACAAACCAAAACTGGGACGATACAAGATAAAGGTAAAATAACTTATCAAAATTGCTTCAATTCAATCTATATTTTTGAAATGTCGGGTGAACGAAGGGAATTTAACCTCCCGTAAATCTCCCAGCCGGCACGGGGATTCGAACCGTGGTTAGTGACCTCAGTAGGTCCAGTCACCCCAGGTCCGCGCGCTAACCCACTCTGCCACCTCGAACGTTAATAGGTTAGTAACCTTAGTCCTCCTTGAAAGAACCAGGTTGATAGTGTTAAGATATTTGCTTTCTTAATTACTGTACTGTACTATTATGATTGTATCTTTACAGTACCAATATGCTATACAAATGTTAATAATTGTTAACATTTGTATAGCATATTGGTATTGTATAGATACAATCATAATAGTACAGTACAGTAATTAAGAAAGCAAATATCTTAACATATATTCCTCTTATTTTTTTTTATTTTCTTATGTACAGTCTTAATCTAATGGTCCTCTTATATCTATACATCCACATTATTACACTGAGCGTATTTTTCAATACCAAATATCATCACGTGGATATCATCACGTGATGGGTTTCTTAGACTTCACCATCATGACTATTTTACACTAACCCAAACATCAACTCGGGTAGCAGAGTATTTGGGTGGCGGGATTTTTGCGAGGGCACTACAATTTTGGTAGATAGGGATGCCCATAATCCATATTCTGTGGCCAAGCTGTTGGGTCAGAGAATACATCTCTGCTGGGAAGTGTATCTGGTTAGTGACCAGTTACACTTCCTATAGTCTATTGGCTGCAAGTAGGCGAGAAATCATGACCTCTAACCTCTGTAACTCAAAAACGACTAGAGTAATCAAGCTAATATTTATACCATTTGGGAAGAGTCAGTCAAGGAATAGATGAGGAAATTTACAGCCAATTTGCTATAGCCCCTTTTGAGTTACAGAGGATAGAGGTCATGATTTCTCGCCTACTTACAGCGAATAGACTAGGCTATAGTATCACACCAAGATAGTTGAATATATAGCACAGGGCGTCTGTAAGAATATACGCTCTGCTCCCAGCAATCTCGTATGTTTTGTGTTTTTATTTTTACTAAAGCGTTATCTGTCTAGTCTTTCCCCCCCCCCCCCAAAAAAAAAAGGAAATATGGGGAATGGGCAGGAGTACAGTACATAGATAGATAGATACCGGTAGATAGTTATTTCCACATAGTGATTTTGATAAGTTCTTTTGTCTTTATATTGTGTCGTCCCTGTTTTGGTTTGTTTGTTTTACAAGTTTTACATTATAATGGTCCCTGGAGGTGGTAATGTGGTGCTGGAGCCAGAGAGTGGGACTCCCACAAACCTGTTGTGCTGCAGTTGGGGATGACCCTCTTCTCTTTGTTGCCACAGCCATCAGTGTGGATGACCAGAGCTTAACTTGCATGTATGTGTTTTTTTTATTTTTTTATTGTTATTATTCTTTTTTTACTGAGGGTGGGCGACTCGAGACAGAGCCCGAATAGGGACAACACAACACAACATAAAAAACGAAATGATGAACACACAAAAAATAAAAAACACAAATTCATACACATCTAGATCAGCCAGAAGACCCAGAGACCAGGGATCAGTAAGATCACTCCGGCAATTCCCCGGCCCCTAACCTCCCGGAGAAGTTCCGGTCTCAGCAGGCAGACATGCAGCGAAGTCCTATCACCACAAGCACGCGTTAATAAATTGGAGTTTAGGATACTACGGTGCTGTGTGGCTGAATTTAAATAGGTATTGTTGCTTTAGTTCTAAATTTGTCTTAAAAAATGGCAAGTACAGTAATATATTTCTAAGCTAACTGCCATATACTGTACTTAATACAGACTTTAAATATTTTGCCAATTCTGACTATGAATACAAACGACCCCAGTTTAGATTTAATAACTTGTCCTGTACTAGACAAGAAACAAATACCACTATTGTCCATTCACTAGAAGTAGACCAAAAATCCTGACCACTAAGCTCTATAACTAAAAAACGAACAGAGTAATCGAGCTAATATTTCTAACGTTTTTTTTTTTTTTTTTTTTTTTTTTTTTTTCTATATTCCAACTACTCCCTCTCGGGCATAGGCTGAGAGCCTGTACATTCCACCGCCCAACACGGTGAAGCCCGTGAGGTCTTGTTCCAGTCTGGGGAGTGAGACATGCGAAGCATCCATCATGGCTCGAAGCAGCTCCATCTCTGAAGCGGCCGGTTGCTTCGCTCAAGTGCTTCACCGTCTCACCCTCCAGACTCAGACCCTCACTCTCAGAATGCCACCTATTGAGCAGTGAACTCACTAGGCATTGTCCCCCTGTAACATATTTTGAATATGGGAATATTCATACAGTGTTATTTAATCAGGGAACAACGAGGGTATTTTTTTGGCATTTCGGTGGGCTTTGTGGTAATGCACTGACACTAGGTACAGCACAAATTCAATCCCAATAATATCTTCCCATTGACATATCGGGATTTGAACCCAGGTCCACCGGATTACCAATCCAGTGGCATGACCACTCCACCACACCTCCCCTAAAGAGTCAGCCAGGGAATAAGTGTGGAAGTTGATAACCCATTTAGTGGTTTGGTTAAACTACTGGAAACAAATTTATAGCCCATTTTCTCTAGCTCGTTTAGAGTTATAGAGGTTGAATACATACATAATAATAAATAATAATAATAATTTTAATTATTTAAAAGAGCGCTCATTCTTCAAAATGAATTTGCAAGCGCATACATTAGCCTATAAACGGCGAGGGGGGGGTATTGAACCCGGTCCCCATGGGTGAGCATATAGGCTCCATTCAGGCCTATAATCGTAATTTTACGATAAATATCATTATTACTTATTCATATGAGCCTATTTTACCTTCACTATGAAGATAGTAACCTGTAACAACAATAAAACAAGTTAAAATATAATTTTTCTGGTCAAAATCACGAATATAGATGGACCAGCTCATTCATGAATTATGAAGAAAAATGAGGCAACCCCTCCCTCCACGAGGCCTCAAGCCACACTGAGCCTACTCATACACACACTCGGTTGTGTAACACACCCGCTAGGCACGTAAGCACATCCTCCACACATTTTGCTAATGTTAGCACCAAAATATACCAACGAATTAGGGAATAACAGGGAAAATAGGTGATAATTGAAGGGGGAGGGGAAAAGGAGGAAGGAGGGGATGTGGAGGAGTGATATGAGGTATAGGGAAAAAAAACAAAAAAAAATGTTTAGTGCTACTGGGGCCATTTAAATTGTTTTGTTTAGGCCTCCCTCTTAAGAGCTTTGCCGCCCTCGCCCAGTAAAACCTCTTATGAGCTTTGCTGCCGTTTACGGGTTAAAGACTATGAAATACAGTCCGCAGCATGTAGATCACAGCAATAATATTCAATCATGCCTTTCACAGTGAAGGCCCCAGATGAACGACTGTCACAACATTCAGGAATGGTCTTAACCCTCCGAACTCGGCTGTCCTCCTATACTCCCGCACACAAAATGTTCACAACCTCACAACACAACAACCAGACGACATAGCGATGTCCGGTCAACGCCAGGATCAAGACAGCAGTAAATACTCCATTTTCCCATAAGCGAATCATCTCTCTACCAATTACCATTGCAAAGCTATTAAGGTTATAAGGCCATTAGGTCTGGTATGGGCCGATTCTAGGGGTATGGAGCGTAAGAGGACAGCCGAGTTGGAGGGGTTAACAAACGTATCGATCTTTACATAACTAAAGACTACTTCCCGGTGTTACCCGAGACCCTGTTGTTGAAAGGACCAGATGATACTCTGGCACTTCTCTTTGGTGGCTCACCTTTCTTTCCTTTTTGGCTTTCAATGTTGCTTGGATGGGTGTACCAACTTCGACATTTTGAGTGTACTTTCATACCAGCTGAAACGACTATGTCATCCCCTCTTTGCACACTCGCATTGTTGATGCTATTAGCTCCCTTCGGATGAACTTTAGCCACATTAGAATCATTTCCTAAATCTTCACGGCAGATGGGGCAAGTCACGTTGTTTACAATGCTATCCCTCATGGTCAGGCCTGAAAAGATGGAAAACATAAGGTCATTAATAAATAGCCAATAAATAATGCCTCCATAAACCAGCCTTATATGGGTTTTTGCCCAGTAAGCTGTTAACCCATTGGTTATTATTATTCTAAGAGTCCCATTCAATGCTTAAAATACAACTAATATACCTTACATAACAGATATACGAATACAGCATGCTTGGCCCACTGAACAATTTAATACAATAATAAGCACCCAATTCACATTACGTTACCTCAATTCCTTTCCTTTGCCACTCTACACACGCAGACAAGACATAAACAGCAAAAGACAGTGTTGCCAGAAGCATCCTTGCCAATACAGTACCTCTAAGTCCGGCACTAGAAACCTCTGATGACGCAAAGTACACATAATTATACTTAGATAATTCTCTGCATGCATACAGTAATCCGTTTTTATCTTCACATAATTAGTCTCAATTATTAACTAGTCATACTTTGAACAACTCACATTGATCTTTGCAAAATTTCTTTACATTTATGAACCAATTACCTATAATTCCATATTACCTACACCTACCCCAATGGCCACTGGTGCATAATCTGAAGTAATTAACCCCTTCTTTACCAATGCCGTCATTTTCACTTATTCTGGCTACTATTAGACAATTATTTTCAGTTTAAAAAGGGCCTCCAGCAACTAACAATCTTCACACTATCTCATTAAACCCTTTTTAATACCATAGATCCTTGTTAAACTGCACAAAATCCTCTAAATATACAGTAGCTAGAATAAAAGCAGAAAATGTCGCCGGTAGAGAAGGAGTTAAATAGGGAATGACAGTGTCAGTACAGTAAACCCCCGCTCTTTCGGACTTCAATCTTTCGGAATTCTCAGACTTTCGGACTAGCATTTCAATTCGGACTCATGGTTCAGCCTTTCGGATTTGTCCGAAAGGCTGAGAAAATACCTCCGTCCTTTTCGGACTACACTTTCGGACTACATTTAACTTCGGACTTATGCTTCAGCCTTTCGGATTTGTCCGAAAGGCTGAGAAAAATTAAATCGCATTCGGACCAAAGAGCCGAGTTTCGGACTTGTCTGGTTAGGTGAATGTGTATTCGGACTTATAAACTTCGGATATTATTTCAGCCTTTCGGATTTGTCTGAAAGGCTGAGAAAAATTAAATCGCATTTGGACCAAAGAGCCGAGTTTCGGACTTGTCTGGTTAGGTGAATGTGTATTCGGACTTATATACAGTACTTCGGACATTATTTCAGCCTTTCGGATTTGTCTGAAAGGCTGAGAAAAATTATTTCGCATTCGGACCGAAGAGCCGAGTTTCGGCCTTATAAACTTCGGACAAGTCCGAATGGCTGAAGTGTGAGTTCGGACTCGGCCCTTTCGGACTTTTGACTCTTTCGGACAGGGGTCTCCCCCAATTAGTCCGAAAGAGCGAGGGTTTACTGTACTTATGATCGCATAGTGATGTGATTTATAACTTAATACAGTAAGAAAAACAATGACCAGAAAATGTATTTTACCTTAACATACAATCATTCCCACTCTATTTCCTCCTACCTATATTATGATGGCCAACAGGGACTTAGTGTTCAGTGTGGTATATTGAAAGTCGTTGATGAAGGAAAGAGATAGATGTTGCTTGATAAATATGGAAGGTATGTACACAGGTTGCTATCCACTATATCCAAGCTATTTTGTCAATGTTTACCTTCTTCCTTATTCACCAGTACTTTAAAAGCGTTTGATTTATTTCGTGAAATCTGATTGTTGTCCTTCAGACACCGTATTCTAATCCCTTCCGTCATATTTCCCTTCACCAGCCTTATGAGGGCCCGGGCCAAGTAGGCTGACAAAGTACATCTTTCTCTCTCTCTGTATGTACTACACAGGTTGGTGATCTGTCTATTATACACTATATTGCACATACTGTACATATAATGAGTTAAGGCATTCTATAATATTAAAGTAGAAAAAATGTAAAAAAACTCAAAATATTGTGAAAATGTATGCACAAAAAAAAAAAAAAAAAAAAAAAAATCTGTCCGTGCGTAAATGAAGAGACCATTTCAAGGATAACTTCAGTGACAACAGGTTATTTAGGAGTGCACTATATTATTTTGTTATGCTCTTTCCTTTGCCATCATCAAAAGCCATGTCCACTTAATATTTGATTTTATATGAATACTTTCATCCCCGCCGTGCGAAGAATAATCACGGTAAAATTTGCTTCACTCTATGCGCACATTTCACCTCATCTGGTAAACTATCTATCTATCTATCTATTGCCTGACGCCGTGATCCCCGAAGGGGTGGCCACGAACGAACCGCCCCCATGCACCTCTGTCGTCCGCATCCGAGGCTGTTCGTTCGTTTTTCTTTGCTTAGATATTTTTTCCGGGTGGGGGTCGCAAGCCCACCGACCCAACCTCTTTAGTCGCCTCTTATGACACGCAGAAGGCACGTGGGGTATATTCTATTCCCTAACCCCCAGGGGGGTAAACTATGCAGCTATGAAATATAGTTCCATACTTAGGGCG
>CM064574.1:3507221-3659721 GCA_032716605.1 Paralithodes platypus
GTGGAGGAGTGATATGAGGTATAGGGAAAAAAAACAAAAAAAATTGTTTAGTGCTACTGGGGCCATTTAAATTGTTTTTTTTAGGCCTCCCTCTTAAGAGCTTTGCCACCCTCGCCCAGTAAAACCTCTTATGAGCTTTTCCGCCGTTTACGGGTTAAAGACTATGAAATACAGTCCGCAGCATGTAGATCACAGCAATAATATTCAATCATGCCTTTCACAGTGAAGGCCCCAGATGAACGACTGTCACAACATTCAGGAATGGTCTTAACCCTCCGAACTCGGCTGTCCTCCTATACTCCCGCACGCAAAATGTTCACAACCTCACAACACAACAACCAGACGACATAGCGATGTCCGGTCAACGCCAGGATCAAGACACCAGTAAATACTCCATTTTCCCATAAGCGAATCATCTCTCTACCAATTACCATTGCAAAGCTATTAAGGTTATAAGGCCATTAGGTCTGGTATGGGCCGATTCTAGGGGTATGGAGCGTAAGAGGACAGCCGAGTTGGAGGGGTTAACAAACGTATCGATCTTTACATAACTAAAGACTACTTCCCGGTGTTACCCGAGACCCTGTTGTTGAAAGGACCAGATGATACTCTGGCACTTCTCTTTGGTGGCTCACCTTTCTTTCCTTTTTGGCTTTCAATGTTGCTTGGATGGGTGTACCAACTTCGACATTTTGAGTGTACTTTCATACCAGCTGAAACGACTATGTCATCCCCTCTTTGCACACTCGCATTGTTGATGCTATTAGCTCCCTTCGGATGAACTTTAGCCACATTAGAATCATTTCCTAAATCTTCACGGCAGATGGGGCAAGTCACGTTGTTTACAATGCTATCACTCATGGTCAGGCCTGAAAAGATGGAAAACATAAGGTCATTAATAAATAGCCAATAAATAATGCCTCCACAAACCAGCCTTATATGGGTTTTTGCCCAGTAAGCTGTTAACCCGTTGGTTATTATTATTATTCTAAGAGTCCCATTCAATGCTTAAAATACAACTAATATACCTTACATAACAGATATACGAATACAGCATGCTTGGCCCACTGAACAATTTAATACAATAATAAGCACCCAATTCACATTACGTTACCTTAATTCCTTTCCTTTGCCACTCTACACACGCAGACAAGACATAAACAGCAAAAGACAGTGTTGCCAGAAGCATCCTTGCCAATACAGTACCTCTAAGTCCGGCACTAGAAACCTCTGATGACGCAAAGTACACATAATTATACTTAGATAATTCTCTGCATGCATACAGTAATCCGTTTTTATCTTCACATAATTAGTCTCAATTATTAACTAGTCATACTTTGAACAACTCACATTGATCTTTGCAAAATTTCTTTACATTTATGAACCAATTACCTATAATTCCATATTACCTACACCTACCCCAATGGCCACTGGTGCATTATCTGAAGTAATTAACCCCTTCTTTACCAATGCCGTCATTTTCACTTATTCTGGCTACTATTAGACAATTATTTTCAGTTTAAAAAGGGCCTCCAGCAACTAACAATCTTCACACTATCTCATTAAACCCTTTTTAATACCATAGATCCTTGTTAAACTGCACAAAATCCTCTAAATATAGCTAGAATAAAAGCAGAAAACATCGCCGGTAGAGAAGGAGTTAAATAGGGAATGACAGTGTCAGTACAGTAAACCCCCGCTCTTTCGGACTTCAATCTTTCGGAATTCTCAGACTTTCGGACTAGCATTTCAATTCGGACTCATGGTTCAGCCTTTCGGATTTGTCCGAAAGGCTGAGAAAATACCTCTACACTTTCGGACTACATTTAACTTCGGACTCATGCTTCAGCCTTTCGGATTTGTCCGAAAGGCTGAGAAAAATTAAATCGCATTCGGACCAAAGAGCCGAGTTTCGGACTTGTCTGGTTAGGTGAATGTGTATTCGGACTTATAAACTTCGGATATTATTTCAGCCTTTCGGATTTGTCTGAAAAGCTGAGAAAAATTAAATCGCATTTGGACCAAAGAGCCGAGTTTCGGACTTGTCTGGTTAGGTGAATGTGTATTCGGACTTATATACAGTACTTCGGACATTATTTCAGCCTTTCGGATTTGTCTGAAAGGCTGAGAAAAATTATTTCGCATTCGGACCGAAGAGCCGAGTTTCGGCCTTATAACCTTCGGACATTATTTCAGCCATACGGACAAGTCCGAATGGCTGAAGTGTGAGTTCGGACTCGGCCCTTTCGGACTTTTGACTCTTTCGGACAGGGGTCTCCCCCAATTAGTCCGAAAGAGCGAGGGTTTACTGTACTTATGATCGCATAGTGATGTGATTTATAACTTAATACAGTAAGAAAAACAATGACCAGAAAATGTATTTTACCTTAACATACAATCATTCCCACTCTATTTCCTCCTACCTATATTATGATGGCCAACAGGGACTTAGTGTTCAGTGTGGTATATTGAAAGTCGTTGATGAAGGAAAGAGATAGATGTTGCTTGATAAATATGGAAGGTATGTACACAGGTTGCTATCCACTATATCCAAGCTATTTTGTCAATGTTTACCTTCTTCCTTATTCACCAGTACTTTAAAAGCGTTTGATTTATTTCGTGAAATCTGATTGTTGTCCTTCAAACACCGTATTCTAATCCCTTCCGTCATATTTCCCTTCACCAGCCTTATGAGGGCCCGGGCCAAGTGGGCTGACAAAGTACATCTTTCTCTCTCTCTTTATGTACTACACAGGTTGGTGATCTGTCTATTTATACACTATATTGCACATACTGTACATATAATGAGTTAAGGCATTCTATAATATTAAAGTAGAAAAATGTAAAAAACTCAAAATATTATGAAAATGCAAAAAAAAAAAAAAAAAAAAAAAAAAAAAAAAATCTGTCCGTGCATAAATGAAGAGACCATTTCAAGGATAACTTCAGTGACAACAGGTTATTTAGGAGTGCACTATATTATTTTGTTATGCTCTTTCTTTTGCCATCATCAAAAGCCATGTCCACTTAATATTTGATTTTATATGAATACTTTCATCCCCGCCGTGCGAAGAATAATCACGGTAAAATTTGCTTCACTCTATGCGCACATTTCACCTCATCTGGTAAACTATCTATCTATTGCCTGACGCCGTGATCCCCGAAGGGGTGGCCACGAACGAACCGCCCCCATCCGAGGCTGTTCGTTCGTTTTTCTTTGCTTAGATATTTTTTCCGGGTGGGGGTCGCAAGCCCACCGACCCAACCTCTTTAGTCGCCTCTTACGACACGCAGAAGGCACGTGGGGCATATTCTATTCCCTAACCCCTAGGGGGGTAAACTATGCAGCTATGAAATATAGTTCCATACTTAGGGCGATGAATAAGGAAACTTATAAAACAAGAACCAAGTCACTACCACTAAAACTTGAGTTTATACAAATATTTTTGTATCCGTATATACTCTGGCACTTCTCTCTGGTGGCTCATTTTTCTTTACTTTTCGGCTTTCAATTAGAATTTCCTTTCTGGGATCCCAGGCATAAGTGGTCATGGGGTTTTTTCCTGGGAATTTGTTTCAAATTCTGGGATTCTTATGTTATTCTTTATCTCTGATTTGCACGATGCAAAATACGAAAACGCATGAGAGAGTCTAACAGAAGTGACCCGATCCGTTCCCGTACACTTCTGGGTTTCTCCAAGGTCCACCTCTTGCTTGGGTTCTGGCTTTAGTCGTGTTTTATCTCCCTCCTTGCAAAGGTGTGTTGAATGGTGTGTGTTGAGCAATCTGTTTGTGTATGCTGCCAAAATGTATGTATGTACTGTACTGTATGTATATACTCAGGTGCCAGTTTGACTAGATACTAGTCCGTCAGGCGCCTGGCCCGGGTCGCCGGTCTATCTTGTGAAGGGCCATGCCTGGAAGTAAGGTGGGCAGGCATTGTGGTGGTGAGCTCCACTGCGTCTGCCTGCTGAGACCAAACCTCTCCGGGAGGTCTGGGACCTGGGTGTCTTAACTGGGGACCCCCAAAATAGACCTGGGTCTCTGGGTCTTCTGCTGGGTGACCTAGATGTGTGTGAATTAATTGTTTTATTTTTGTGTTGTGTTGTGTCATCCCTATTCGGGCTCTGTCTCGAGTCGGCCACCCCCAGCTATGTGGTATGTGCCTGAGTATATATAAAAATACATACATACCCCATAGCTGGGGTTGGCCGACTCGAAACAGAGCCTGAGAAAAAAAAAAAAAATGCAAGCCATTATAATATAATGGTGTATCATGGCTTGCATGACAAGGAGGATATATGACTGATACGGTAAATTAGCAATAATGGTGTATCATGGCTTGCATGACAAGGAGGATATGTGACTGATATGGTAAATTAGCATAGTGCATACAGTATTTAGCGTTACCACATTGATTTGATTATACAAAACTAGGATACTGGCCGAGTCATCACAGAATGTTGAGACTGTGCTTCTTAACCTCTCCGCTGCGTAGGTGGGGTATTGGCCACCCCTCCCTGTGCGGAGGTATTTAGACTGTTTCCTAAACTCAAATCGTCATCGTACCATAAATATCATTAATACTTATCCATATGCGCCTATTTTAAGTTGATTATAAAGGTATTAACCTGTTACAACAATAAAACAAGTGGAAACAGCGTTTGGATGGTCAAATCGGCGATAGAGGCCGGGAGTTACATAACTTATGGCTGAGGCAGCCTGCCAGCCAGCCGGACGGCTGGAGAGACACTGTTGCGTGGTAGTCTCGCTCTCGCTCTTTCCCACGCTTGGTAACACAGATGACCACGCCCTGCTAGCAACTCGCTAATGTTAGCACGAAAATATACCTAAGAATAAGGGAATAACAGGGAGAATAGGTGATAAATGAAGGGGGAGGGGGAGGGGGGGGGAAGGAGTGATATTTGGCATGGCCAAGGGGCAATAAAAAAAAAAAAAAAAAAAAAAAAAAAAATATATATATATATATATATATATATATATATATATATATATATATAATATACCGGTATATATATATACGGGGCTGATTTAAATGTTTTTTTTTTAGGCCTTGGATTATATGAGGAGATCCGCGGCGCACCGGTAAAACTCTTATGATGAGATCCACACTTGCTGGGTTAAGGAGATATATTTCATAAACAGCTTTAAGTGTGTACGTGACTGTGTGTGTGGCTTGTGTGCGCAAAGTAATCTACTGTATTCTATTATTTATATGCCAGGCCATTCTAGTGTTCTCTTTAGGTTTTTGTGGAGTACGCATTCCAAATGGCATTAAATATAATAATCTTATTGTTTTGTGTTCTTTTATTTAATTTTTTTTTTGCTAAATCGTTATTTCCACATACTGATTTTGATTACTTATTTTGTCGTTATATGTATTGTGCCTTTCCTATTTGGGTTTGTATATTTTGCAAGTTTTACATTATCATTTTTATAATAGCAAACTTTGAATGTCATTTCCAATATCATCGACTTACTTTTGTGGCTATGGCTAGCAGAATAAGATGAATTTAAATTGTGCGTGTGTAGTTATGCAGTATATATTATGTTTCTAATTCACTTTGAATGTCATTCCAAATTTATATGAGTTTCTATTATAGCTAATGGAACAAGATTAATGAAAATGTTGCTTGCTTAAAAAAATATCATGTGTCTATTGTATGTTTACACCTTCAATTTGAGATTTAGTATCAAATCAATTATCAATCAAACAATCTACAGATACTAGGCTACACTAATAAAGCATGTAGGGCTAGCATATAGCATTAGTTATTACAAATAGTACCTAAAACAGGATATCGCGGGATCCCTGGAAATATCCTGATTTTTCCCAGAATCCCGGGATGCCGAGACCCCCCCCCCCCCCCCACAAAAATTAGGAAACCCTACTTTCAAAGTTCTGTGAATTGGTGTACTGCCTTCGACATTTTGAGTGTACTTTTTCACCAGCTGAAACGACTATGTCATTCCCTCTTTGCACACTCGCACTGTTGATTCCATCAGCTCCAATCTGACGAATACGAATCACCTTAGAATCATCTCCTAAGTCTTCACAGCATATGGGGCAAGTCTTTTGGTTTACAGTGCAAGTCAGGCCTGCAAAGATGGAAAATAGAAGGTCATTAATAAATAGAGTCAGAAAATAAGATCTCCACGAGTCCCATTTAATGCTTGAAATACAACCAATTTAACTTGCACAGTAGATATACATACATAAAATTTTAAGACTGAGTGTTCCACACATAAGTGCAGTTTCAGTCTCTTGTCCTAATGGACAATACAGTAGAACCCCTCCCATCCGGTGCTCTCAGATCCGGAAACCCAAGAGATCCAGAAAGGCATTTTGATCCAGACTTATGTTTCAGCCAACCAGACTTGTCTGGATGGCTTGGGAAAAATATAAGTCAATCCGGAAACGAACGAGACGAATACAAGATTCCAAACATATTATTTACATCCAGCGTTAGATATCCAGACTTGTATGTCAGCCATCCGGATTTGTCTGGATGGCTGAAACCTAAGTCTGGTTGTTTAAGTTAGATATCCGGACTCAGGTTTCAGCCATCCGGATTTGTCTGGATGGCTAAATATATGTCCGGACTTTTGGCAGATCCAGACAGGGTTCTCCCCCAATTGGTCTGGATGGGCGAGGTTTTACTGTATAGCATGTTTGGCCTACTTAAGAATATAATGGAATAATAAGCACCCAATTCACCTTACCACAATTCCTTTCCTTTGCTACTCTGTACACGCAGACAAGACATAAACAGCGGAAGACAATGTTGTCAGAAGCCACCATGAGTTAAGCCTTCTATCGTGGTAATTCCTAGATCACGACCGCCAAATCCTTAAGGAACGGCACATTGGACTTTACTGTACTGTAATCACTTTTAATGAGTTGCGCTGCTGCGTCAATGAACGTCTGTTTCTGTAATTATTCGCCCTTTGCATGATTGTTCAAATAAATCTCAGTATCTGTGATGACTTTTCTCTCATTGTCAATGTTATGGAGGCCTTTCCTTTCAACAATATTAACATTGTCCCCATACTGTTCCTTCAATTATTTGTCAGAAATGTCTTCATTTTATCACGTAAATATGAGATTGTCAACTGTTCTTTATCATTATTCTCAAGGTAAAAGCAACGTTCATGAATGCCTGCTCCTGCTCCTCGTTTCTGGGTTGGGTCAATCAGACTTCCTGCACTTTGCCTCCGAGACATCCTGGAACTGTAGTGGTGTGTGAAGCCCAGACCAGGAATTACCACTGCATTAGTGATGGTAAATACAGTCTGCAGCATACAGATCACAACCATAATATTCAATCCTGTCTTTCACAGTGAATACTCATTCATCTGAACGACTGTCAGTACACACTCAAGAATGGTCTTTACGAACTTATTGCTCTTTACATTTAAATATATTTGTAAAACATGTAAAACTTGCAAAACAAACAAACCAAACAGGAACCGCACAATCTAAAGACAAAAGAACTTATCAAAATCACTATGTGGAAATAATGCATTGAAGATTTAGCAAAAACAATATAATGAAATAAAATCACAAAACCACCACATGAGATGTACATCACTGTATGAGCAAGTGAAATTGTTTCCCAAGCAAACTAGTTGCACATAATATATTAATGTACTCTCGTCATATTCAAGGAATTAGTCATATGTGAAGTTCAGGACGTTCTGGTAAATTTTGTATGAATAAAGAAACTATAATCTAAGTTAAAGTATACTATTCAAACTAGTTAAATTATAAAATTATAATTAAAGCCTAAAACTGCATATTAAACAATATCAATTAATGTACAGTATGTGATGATGATGATGCAGTTTTTACCACCATACACTCCCTGCTGAATAGCAAGGCTAGGGTGGGTGCCCTGATGAATCAGGGACTTAGTGAATAGTTGCCACAGATTGCTAGACCGCACCGTTCACCAACAGCATTGCCGTCTGCCAATAACACACTCATTGGCCCGAGGCTCGAACCGTCAACCTCACGGTTAGCAGGCGAACGCTCTACCAATCGAGCTACGGCCTGTGGCTATAATTGTATATACTCAGGCACATACCCCATAGCTGGGGGTGGCCAACTAGAGACAGAGCCCGAACAGGGACAACACAAGGCAACATAAAAAACAAAATGAAAATTCATACACATCTAGGTCGCCCAGGAAAAGATCCACAGACCAAGGATCACTAAGGGCCTCCAACACTTCCCCGGCCCAAGACCTCCCGGAGAGGTTCCGGTCTCAGCAGGCAGACACACTGCGAAGCACACCACAATGTCCGCCCACCTCACATCCAGGCATGACCCTTCATATATACCGGCTCCCTGGGCCAGGCGCCTGATGAACTATTATCTAGTCCAACTGGCGCCTGACTCCCTCTCCCAACGACAATATCAATTAATAAGATACTGTACATAAACTAATTAGCAAGTTGACAAGATATGAACAATAGTACAAAATACATACTCACAAAAGATATTGCTATCAGCTAGGCACCTGTGAGCATAGCATGGACACATTACCCCTACTGACTGTTACCCTAAAAAGTAACCTACATTTATAATACAAATATAATAAGCTAAATCACAAAGGCAAGCAATTGATATTAGTGCAGCGGCTTTAGTGGCAGAATTTGTGGGAATTGTGCATTTCATGATAAAAGTATCAAAATTGGCACACACACAATCAAATAGTCAATACAGCATAATCAAAATTAGATACTGGGGCATCATAGGTTTACTCTACATTGGCTTTGGCAGCCCCCTTTCAATAACTTCCCATTAGAGTTCTTAAGCACAGATTTTTGCCCCAAACTGTATACCATGGTAGAGATGTCAAACTAATCTCAAATGACTCGTCTGGACATGGGTAACAACTTTTTTTCAGACAATGTTTGGCTAATGTTGCCCGTTTGATTAGTACAGTCTACTGTAGTTTACCCCCAGGTAAGGGGGCCTTCATCTAATGGTGGAGGAAAAAAAGAATATGCCTCACGCATCCTACTGCGTGTTGTACAAGGCGACTAATAGGCGATAGACTTGTGAACCAACAGCCATTACTATGCAATAAAATCTTTATCTTAGCACTGTATTCCCTTGCACGCATCCCCCAGCTGGTCACGCTGGGTTTGTACGTCCTTCATAGTACAAAGTTGCGCATAGGCATGGGAAGAGGGAGGAGGGAGAGCCGCTTTACGTCATTGACTACGGAACCATTACTAAATAGTTAGTTTTCCTTCCTTCCCTTTGGGTTGTCAAACCCGTAATTTAGTAATGGTTCTCTCCGTCAATGACGTGAGAGCCTAAGAATACCAAGATCGGTGGTTGGGACATCTCATGCTCAACGTCAAAGACTGAAGAGAACCAAAACTAACGGCTCGCGATGTTGTAATTAAATAACTAGAATTAAGAAAAAGTGTAAAGTATAAAGGCAGGGTTTCTAAGTAAGCCTTAGGAAGCGATAGAAAGGTAGATAATGATAAGGATGCAGTAAAACTTAATAAAAGAGCCACTAAATATTGTAACACATAAGAATTGTACATACTATAGTACTAGAATGATTTGTAAAAAGGAAAATCTATTCATACTTATTAAACTCACCAAAAAAAGAATTTTGTGTATTTATTAATCTAATATCCTGTATTAGAAATTAACCCTTAGAGATTATCAATCTTACTAATATTAACATTGAACAACACTTGTGAGAGGTTGTTGTTGTTGTTGTTCCCCAGGCTGTCTGGCTGAACAGCCCCAAGGTCTCGAGCAAGGCCAAGGCCATAAACGAGCGCCCCCACAAAATCCTCCCTGCTTACCACTAACAAAGCCCGGGTGACCGAAGCCACTCCAAGGCAGGGAGCTGAGGAAGGTGCGAAAACGCCCGGGAAACCAAATCCCCACCCAAGGCCCTGTGCCCCTCAGCAATTATGAAGGGAAAGTTGAGGGGTAAGGGAAAAATGTGACGCTTAGGCTCCCAATCTGCCAACTTCTAGGTTGGCAGTAGGGAGGTCAATCCACGGAAAAGACGCCGCCACTTGAGATCTAGAAGATATATAAGTAAAAGGAACAGTCAGAGTACGCTATGGGTATGGCAGAGATCGCTCACACTTGTGAGAGGTTCTCCAGTTCGGAACACAGGTATGGCACTGCCGAGGCTGGTGGGGTGCAGATAGGTGCCACAGGGAACTGAGTCTTACCTGGGCAGTGTTTGGCATCACACCCGTGTCGGCAACAATGTTTGCATGTTGGAGCAGTGTTGGGGCAGGAATTTATTGTTCTATAGTCCAAATTGCCTAATATACAGTAGAGTCTTGTTATGGTGCTGTATTTTTGTAACACTGTTAAGGCTGGTGTGGTTGCAGATACTGCAGGTGCAAGTGCTGCAGGGGGACTCTGTTGAGTCTTGCTGAGGCATGGTTAGCACTATACCAACATCATCCACAGTGATGACTTGGTGGGGTAACATTCCAACTACTGAAAGGCAACCCGGTCTGAGCCGTTACAATGTATGTAATTAATGGAAAAATGACGCTAAACCATTGTATGTATCATCATCCCACAAATTGGAAAGTAATGTTGCCATTTGCCACTAATTTTAATTTTTTGAACCAGTACAAGTCAAACAGTCAACATTAGCCAAACATTGTCTGAATATAAGTTGTTACCCATGTCCAGACAAGTCATTTGAGACTAGTTTGACGAAATATCTCTACCATGGTATACAGTTTGGGGCAAAAATCAGAGCTTAAGAATTAATTAATTAAAAGTTTGTTTAACCAGACCACTGAGTCTAGAACAAGACTCTCACAGGGCTGGCTTAAGAACTCTAATGGAGAGTAATTGAAAGGGGACTGCCAAAGCCAATGTAGAGTTAACCAATGATGTCCCAATACCTAATTTTGATTATATTGACAAATTGATTGCGTGTGACAAATTTTAAACTTTTATCACAAAATGCACAATTTCTCTACCTAACTGCCTCACTATATTATAACAAAGTTAATAGCTATAATAAAATAAAGAAGATGTATGTATGCATGTACTGTATATACTTAGGCACATACCCCATACCTGTGTGTGGGCAACTCGAGACAGAGCCCAAACTGAATCAAAGGAGAACAATAGCAAAATATAAAAATAAAGCCTACACTTCCTGGTTTTACCGTAGTCCCACAGAAAAGACAATCTGTTTGGCTGTTGAAAGGATACTCTGGCACTTCTCTTTGGTGGCTTACCTTTCTTTACTTTCTGGCTTTTAATGTTGTGTGGATTGGTGTACCGCTTTCGGCATTGTGAGTGTACTTTATCACCAGCTGAAACGAATATGTCATCCCCTCTTTGCATACTCGCAACGTTGATGCCACCAGCTCCCTTTGAATGAACTTTATTCAATTCAGAACCATCTCCTAAGTCTTCACGGCAGATGGGGCAAATCTCTTGGTTTACTATGGTAGCACTAGTGGTCAAGCCTGAAAAGATGGAAAACAGAAGTTCATTAATAAATAATGTCGGGTAGGGAGTCCCATTCAAAGCTTAAAATAAGCCGTACACAGCAGATATAAACATAAAGTATGCCTGGCCCACTTAAGCCCAGCCTTATGAGGGCTTTTGCCCAGTAGGCTGTAGACAAATAGTTTTTATTATTATTGGCCCACTTAAGAATTTAATGCAATTCCCCCAGGGGATTAGAGGGCCCTCTACCCATGTGGTAGAGGAAATACTGTATAAGAATATGCCCCACGTGTCTACTGTGTGTCGTAAAAGGCGACTAAAAGGGGGATGACGTAATTCTGGGCCACCGTTCATCCCAATTGGTCCATTTTAGCCTCATGATAGCTGTGGGACACCAGAGCACCAAATGTAGTCACTAGAATGACTGCTCTTGCCCTGAAGGGCTGCCTTGGGGCATTTGGGGTGGATCTATGCTTGTGTGGAACTGTTGACTTATTTATTAAAATGTAAAACTTGCAAACTAAACAAACCAAAATTGGGACAAGGACAATATAAAGTCAAATTAAATTATCAAAATCGCTATGTGGAAACAACGCTTACTAAAATTAAAATTATTAAATAAAAGAACACAATCCACCACATAGGGTGTACATTAATACATGAGCAAGTTAATCTGTTTCCCAAGCAAACTAATCGCACATTATAACAACGCACTATCGTCACGTTAAAGGAATTAGTCAAGTTTGGGAAGTCCGGGACGTTCTGGTAAATATTACTAAACTCTGCATGAATAAAGAAACTACATGTTATAAGTAACTTCACCCCCTATATATCATGTCTGTGTCTGATTCTATGTATGGTATGTTATTCACTTGCTTGTTCGTCAAGGGGAATCCACGCAATGCGAGCTAAGCTCATTATTATCGTGCCTCCTTAACTGGGAATGTATTGCGTGAAATGCATGTTATCCTGAATATTATTCCTAGTGGTAGAGGAGAAACGGATATAAAGTAAATAATTAGACCTGGGAAGATGAAATGGCCTAGGCTATAAATTTGATACCGGGTCGGCGTTTGACTTACTTGTAAACATGTATGTGTAGGTTATCTGTGTTAGTCCCAGTAATATCTATGAAGTACTTCTAGTATTAAAGGAACTTAGCTGTGATGATAAGAGTGTAGGTTAGGTGATGGACATGTCGGTAGGTGTAGTTCAGTGAAGTTCTGTTGTAATGTGGCAGCAACTGGTGGTTGTTGTGTACCGGTACGTGACGAAGTCTCTGTGTGAAGTGTACTGAGATATCCTTTTATCGTAACAATATAAATATATTTAAGGGTTCTATATTGTCTCCCGTGATTAAATAATAAGGGAAAATAAACTAAGATATAATTGGTGCAACCACAGTAATATTTATCCACAAAGATAAATAAAGTAATGTGTATAAACAAAAAGGAACCAGCTGTCGTGAACCCGGGAAATTCAAACTACGGTATATATACCAGCTAGGATTCACGACATACTCCGCCACCAGTTATATACAAAGTATTTACAATTGTCCCGTCCCGATCATGGATCGCCACAACTGGGAGGAACCCAAAGCAGCCCGACGTGACGGCCTCTGAGGGGTATCACCTCGGTCCGCTCCAGTAGCAGGAAGGATATTATCAGAGTTCGGTTTGCTGTCGCCATCCACTACCTCTAAATCTATCTCTAGTGGGTATAGCTTAACCACCGGTCTGGTGGTCAAACCGGCTCCTGTTTTTTACCTGAACTACCCTACATTCGTGGTCAGGACCACGAAGAAGTTTCATTATCCGACCTATACGCCAAAAAAGTCGGGGGCCGTCATCATGTACTAGAACGACGTCCCCAACTTGCGGCGATGCTATCCCTTTTTTTACCATTAAGTGACGATGTTGCTCCCGGAGTGATATTAGATAATCAGTGCTCCACCTTTTCCACAGGTCATGTGAGAGCTTCGTAACATATTGGAAGCGTTGGTTGACGGAATCATTGTTACGCCAAGTCGTGTCCCTGAGATCTTCCTCCGTGACTTCCCGCCTTGGAAAGCTTCTGATCCGCCTCCCATGAACCAGTTGTGAAGAAGTGATGGGTAGAGGGTCTTCAAGATCACTGTAGCTGTAACCAAGCGGGCGATCATTGACTGTGGCCTCGAGCTCCAGTAATACCGTATTCAGTTCCTCTGTGGTAACCAATGCTCGACCCAGTACCTTCTTCAAGCCAGCCTTTAGGATGCCAATGACCCGTTCCCATATGGCACCGAACCATGGCGCCCTGGCCGGTATAAACCGCCACTCGCACTTGAATTCCGCTAGAGTACCTTTTAACCTTGCATCATCCATTAACTCCCGTAATGTACTGGCTCCGCTAACAAATGTGGTGGCATTATCACTCATCATAATCTCAGGGTAACCCCTCCTGCTACTAAACCTACGGAACGCATGCAAAAATGATTCGCAGGAGAGGTTAGACACCGTTTCTACATGGACCGCTCTAGTAACTGCACAGGTGAATAAGACTACATATAGTTTACTTACAGCACCCCCCTTCTCTTTTACTGGCAAGGCACCTGTGTAGTCAACCCCCGTTACCTGGAAAGGACTCACCTCCTGAACCCTAAACTCCGGCAACGGAGGGGCCTGTACAGCACGGTATGAAGTACCTTGCAATCTCTTGCATATGATACATCCCCGTAAGGCTTTCTTTACTACCTGTCTAATCTTGGGGATCCACCATCTTTGCCTTATGTAATTTACAACATAACTAACACCACTATGGTTACACACTGTGTGGCAGTAATTACTAAGGAGAGTGGCTATACGATGTTTATTAGGGATAAGGATAGGGTACTTGGCGCTATCATGTAAAGCTGAAAGGTGTAGCCTACCTCTACAGCGTATCATGCCTCCCTCCATATAGAGGCCTAACTGCTTCACTATATTGCTTGGTGTGCCCTGTCCTTTCGACAAATAGTGGTATTCCTCAGAGTAAGCTTCTCTCTGAGCTACCTTAATCATGGCTGACTCTGCTTCTCTTAATTCCGGCACCGTCAAGTATGCTGGTTTTGCCTGATAGTTCCCTTGTGTCTTCTCTTTAAGAGTCCTAATAAACCTAAGGACCCATGCCATTACATGCCATGACTTCATATATGAGCCATACCGGTCCCAATTCAATATGGCAGTAGGGGCAACCGGTACCGGCAATGACAGGGTTCCTTCTTGACTCACGTTACAACCCACAGTGGTGTCCCCTCCTATTGAGCCCCCTATTGGGCCATGATCAGGCCATAGCATTTGGTGAGGTAGCCATATGGGCCCTCCCCACCAAAGCGAAGAAGCAAGTAAGGACACATAAGAAATCCCTCTGGTAACTAGATCACTGGGGTTGTCCTCTGTGGACACATAACGAAAATGAGCGCCGGGGACTAATGACTTTATCTCATCAACTCTATTTTGAACATATATAGGCAAAATCTTTTTACTAGACAACCAGCATAGGGTTATCTGGCTGTCCGACCAGAGGTATACATTCTCTATAATCAGCTCGTCCGCATAGGCCTCACATATATAACATGCGAGACGAGCTGCGAGAAGAACAGCAGTCAACTCCATCTTAGGTATGGTGAGGGACTTAATAGGCGCCACCTTAGCTTTGGCCATTACTAACCTACTCACCTCATCACCAACCGCATAGGCCGCTACACCATATGCTACTGAGCTAGCGTCACTAAATAGGTGCAGCGTAACCCTCTTAGAATTAGTGACCTGACGGGGAAACATGATACAGTACCTGTACTGTCTATCATATTGTTATAAATACCTTGCCAGTTAGCTCTCATGTCATCTGGAATGGAGACATCCCACCCACACTCTAATCTCCACAAGTCCTGTACGAACCTCCGCGCCCGGATGGTTACCGGTAGCAACACTCCTAGAGGATCGAACACACTCGCGGTTAGACATAGAGCCTCGCGTTTCGTAACCAATGCAGGGCTACTTCCGCGGAAATTAACCTGTAACATATCCTTATTAGTTAGCCACCCAACGCCAAGTACCCTAACCCCGTCTTGTTTGGCGGAAGCTATACCCTTCAGGCGCAACAGTTCCCGCAAATTCTCATTATTTGTGACCCACTCACGTAAAGACAGGTTAGCGCTGGAAAATATTCTACGGGCATCCCAACATTGTTGTTGCAAACCACTTACATCATCACCAGTCCCCTGCAAGTTATCAATATACAGCCCCCTTCTGAGCTTATGAACTACTTCACTGTTCTCCTGTATCATAGACAGGTGTTTTTGAATGGTAGCATTAAGGAGGAACTGGGAACAGGTGGCCCCGAACAGAACTGCACGGAACCGGTAGACAATGTAAGGACTTGCAACATCCAAGGGATCAACGGGCCACAGAAACCTAGTAACATCCCTATCTTTCTCACTCAACCCCACCATGAGAAATGCTTTCTCAATATCACTCACCCAGGCAAATTGATGGCATCTAAAGCGCAGAAGCACCTGGGTAAGTTCAGCCACTAGCGATGGACCTGTATGGAGACAGTCATTCAGACTGAACGCCTTCTCGTCCATCCTAGCCGAACAGTCAAACACTATCCGTACAGGCGTAGTAACACTATCCTTGGTAATACCATGGTGAGCTAAGTAGTGAATGGGATGACCAGCTTGATTCCTGTTTTCTACCCTTTCAATAAACCCCCTTTCTATCTGATCATCCAGAACCTTTGTATACTGTTGACAGTAGTTGGGATCTGTTATAAACTTATGCTGCAAGCCTCTCATTCTGCCCAGGGCTAACTTAAAGTTATCAGGTAATTTATCTATGTTATCTCTCCACGGCAGTTCCACTATATACTGTCCCTGTGCTTCGGAATACTGTACCGTTTCAGAAAATCTATTTAAGACCTTCTCCCCACCCTTACCAGTCTCATTAGGACTTATACCAATATGGTCCAAGTCCCATAGAGCTGTCAGATCCTTTAATTCTGGAGAATTCCTGCCAATATCTTCCTGTATCTCCACTAAAGGGTCTACTGCTAATTTAAGAACAGTGACTAACTCTACATGGGTCTCTTCTATATCTGACTGATAAGTGCCACTCAGTGCGTAACCATAAATTGTGGGTAACATAACTATACTTCCTTCCCTGACATAGCCTGAATGTACAAAGTGGTAATAAAAGTCCGCCCCAATCAGTAATCCTATCATATCTCCATCAGTGATACCTGGATCTGCTAATTTGTAACCCTGAGCCTTGATAGCATTGACCTCCATCTCTAATCCCCTCCCTGGCTTGTATACTGGTAACTCCTCCACCACAACGGCTCTCAAATTACGTACCCTTCTTCTGTGATGATAGGTTAACTCTACTATTTCATACTCAGTACTACCAAGTGAGCCAGTAAATCCCTGGAGCTTTAGCTGTTCCTTACTGACCCTAACGTAATCAAGCTGCGATAAAGCAGAGCGCAAGATGAAGGTACGCTGCGAACATTGGTCCAACAAAGCTCTTACTCTACTGGTATGACCGTTTCTGTCGGTCAAGGGAATCTGAATGGTAGGCAACAACACTGCATTACGGCCCGAAGCCACAGCCATGGTCACTGTTGGTTCAGGGGCCACTGGTTGTCCAGTTTGTTCAAGGCGTGGCGTCGGACACAAATAATTGAAATGTTTCTGTTGGCAGAATCGGCACGGCCTAATTTTAGGGTTAGTACACCCCTGGCTGCCATGTTCTGACGACAGACACCAGACGCACAATTTCAACTGCCTTGCCCTATTGGCCTTGGCGGGACTGTTCTTGTATTTTGCACACTTTGCCCAAAAATGTCCTGTCCTTAAACACAACTTACATCCATACTTCTGCTTGGTATCGGGTTTCTGATACACTGCATATGCTGCTGTGGCGGTCGCCCCAAACTGTTCTAGTGGATTATGTCTACTTTCTAGATTGCACACTTCAGTCTTAAACACACGAACATATTCATCCACATCCAGCCAGTTGTCTTTTAATTCACGCTTAATCACTTCAGAGAGTGCACTACAGTAGGGAGTTTATTATGCAACAGTACTGCACACATTTCACTTACTGTTACATCCATAGAGCGTAATGACTCTAACGCACACTCAAATGACGCGGAAAAATCTTTCAGAGCACTGACCTCCTGGCTAGGATGTGGGAGATTACACAGTTTCGCTATGTGAGCTGCTTTGATGCGATCCTTTTGACCATAACTGTTTTTCAGTATAGTGACCGCTGGTTCATAACTTGCAGCGACCAAACTAAATCCACTAACAATTTGTAGAGCCTCACCACTAAGTTGTCCCTTTAGATACGTAAATTTCTGAATGTCAGTTAAGTCTGTTTGGGAGTGAACACTTTTTTTTTTTTTTTTTTTTTTTTTTTTTTTCAAATCAAAGAGCTCCCAGAAACCCACCCACTGTGTTGGATCCCCATCAAAAACTGGCAACTTCAGGGAGGGTAGCTTAATACCCTTCTGCTTCCTACTTGCTGCACTATCATGAGATCTACCAGTAGTGGTTGTCTGTAGAGCACTATCTAACTCAGCTAACTGACCGTTTACTTGATTAACATCCTGCATATCTTTCACCATCTCATCCTCTAACTGATCATCTGAATATAAGCTATACAACTCTACGTTATATGACTTGATATCAGTTAGGGCCTCTTCTAAAGTTATTTTCACACCCTTTACATCATGCAGTGTAGCAGCATGTTCAATAAATTCAGACAGATTAGAGGTAAGCTTAGTAATCCCTCCCTTCTTGGCGGCCCTGAACCGCCGCAATGACTTTATTTTCTCATCCATTCTTAAAAGTTTACGGTAACTAAAGCTTAAGGAACAACAATACTAATCGTCACTGTAGGCTAACCTATTCTAATCTATTCTAATCCTAGGCTAACCTACTTACATTGATGACGACAGCAACCAAGCAAATTGAAGCATGCAGACCGCGTGCCCCCTGTGAGTTTACAAATGATCAAAGAAAAGGAAAATTACCCTATGTCATATTACTCTACTTTACAATATTTACTTTACTAGGCTATATTAAATTTTAACAAATTACAAATAAAAGAAAGAAAAAGAAGGATCAAGACTCCTCTGAAGGAGGAACAGCCGCAGCCGTCGTCCTAGTCTTTAGATCTAGCCTATTGCGTCGACTGCTCCTCCTCGGCCTTGTCCTTCTCCTCAAAGAAGGCACGCGCTCTGTTCAGCAGCCTATCTAACACCTTCCGGCTCCCTGGCGCATCTAAATGGACTCCGTCCCACAAGTCGGTCTTACTCATCCCCATGGCAAAGTATCTTTGTTTAGTAAATGGGAGATTTCTTCGTAAGCGGAGGTTCACACCATTACCTTTGGATACCTTTGGATGTGTTCGCCGCTCTTCTAGCGGCACCAAGGAGCGCGACGCCCCTCGTTATGGGTGGTGATTTGGTGCAGTAGACTGTTTGAAGCGACAGCTCGCTCCCTTGCGAGGATGGGCTCGTCTGGCACTTTTTGCAGTTCGACATCTAGGGCTCTCTTGAAGTTGTCTAACGAGATGTCCCTCATGTCTCTTACTCGCCGTGGGAGTTTGTTGAAGAGACGTGGGCCTCTGTGTGATAACCAGCCCTCTCGCAGAGAGCCCATAGCACCCCTGTTATTCATCCGGGGGATTTCGCATTCCCAGCCTCTCCTATCACTGAATTTCATGACTATCGGAGTATGTAGGTTTGGTACTAAACTCTCATTCTTCGCCCTGTTGTACTTCTCGGGAGTCATACCCCTAGGGCTTACCCTAGACTCCAGACTGACCACCAGACAGTGACCCCCAGTCCTCTCTTCTATCTTTTCAGCTAGAGACTGGAGCCCGAGGGCCATCCCCTGAAGGTCAGCCTGCAGGGACAAATCATTTCCCCCGAGGATCAGGAACGTAAGATCCGGCTTGTAGGCTAGGAGCTCATCCCAGACCGAGGTCTGCCTGACAGTGTCTACCCTTGCCCCTGGTCTATACAGTTGTTTAACAAAAAAAGCAGGGCACTGCACTGGACGATCCAGCGGAAAATCCCGCACATAGGAATGGCCGAAGAGGGCCACCTTTCGCAAAGGCACAGGGTAGTATCCGGACGATGGCACAAACTCTTGGCCAACGCCCCCTGCCCTTGCAGCCTTCCCCGGTGCGCCCCTCGGCATTTGTCCACTGGATCGCCCAGCTCTACACAAAGGCAGACAAGTCAGGCCTAATACACCCCCCCATCACTATCAATATACAACAGATGGCCCAGTATCCTGGTCGCACGGCACCAATTATATCCTGAATATTATTCCTAGGGGGTAGAGGAGAAACGGATATAAAGTAAATAATTAGACCTGGGAAGATGAAATGGCCTAGGCTATAAATTTGATACCGGGTCGGCGTTTGACTTACTTGTAAACATGTATGTGTAGGTTATCTGTGTTAGTCCCAGTAATATCTATGAAGTACTTCTAGTATTAAAGGAACTTAGCTGTGATGATAAGAGTGTAGGTTAGGTGATGGACATGTCGGTAGGTGTAGTTCAGTGAAGTTCTGTTGTAATGTGGCAGCAACTGGTGGTTGTTGTGTACGTGACGAAGTCTCTGTGTGAAGTGTACTGAGATATCCTTTTATCGTAACAATATAAATATATTTAAGGGTTCTATATTGTCTCCCGTGATTAAATAATAAGGGAAAATAAACTAAGATATAATTGGTGCAACCACAGTAATATTTATCCACAAAGATAAATAAAGTAATGTGTATAAACAAAAAGGAACCAGCTGTCGTGAACCCGGGAAATTCAAACTACGGTATATATACCAGCTAGGATTCATGACACATGTTAAGTGTTTATGTATCGTTGGAATGGCTGTGGATGTGTGTGTAGTCTGTATTTTAGCCAACTGGCGACATCTGGAAACGAAAGCTTAGGGCTAATCTGTACGGTACCATTCTCACTACGGTACCAGTCTCACCCGAAGGCTTAGGTTGACCAGTAGCTTAGGTTGACCAGTACAATACCCATCTCACCTTGTAACCGATCACCAACCCCAGATGGGACGTCACAACTTCGTCCACTTACACCAGGTTCCTATTTATACTGCTAGGTGAACAGAGGCTACACCGTTGGGAGACTTGCCCAAATGTCTCTTCCCCGCCCGGGTCTCGAACCAGAGACCTTCTGGTTGTGAGCCAGACACGCTATCAGTTACGCCATGGGGAGGCGTGTATGTGTGTGTTTATGTATGTACTGTATGTACCATACTGTATGTATGCAACTATGCATGTGTATGTGTTGGGAGGAGGAAGAGATGTAGATGGCTAGATGGAAATAGATTGGGTAGATAGATTAATATATAGCTAGATAGATAGATAGATAAAATAAGCATCTAATTCCTTTCCTTTGCCACTATACACACGCAGACAAGACATATATGTACTGTACAGCGGAAGACAGTGTTGCCAGAAGCCACATTGCCAAAACAAAAAGTTAAATCCGGTACTAGAAATTTGTGACGAAGCAAAGAACACATGATTATACTTAGATAATTCTATGCATGCATACAGTTATAAATCTGAATCTTCACTTTATTAGTATGAATTATCAATCAGTCATACCGGTACTTTGAACAATATGCATGTTAACAACTTACTGTACATTGATCTTCGCAAGACTTTTTATATTCATGAATCAATTGGCTGCGGTCCCATATTACCTACACCTACCCTAATGGCCATTGATGAATTATCTGAATAAATTACAGAGGGGATTGACCGTGTCGGTACCGTCAACTCAGGTGAATTCGGACATTCTGCGCTTCATTAGTTTCAAAAAGATATATTGATATATTAAAAAGTTGCATTCATATGATAAAATCAAACTACTGTATATATTTGTTTAAGTACAGCAACACTAGTGTTATTATATCGGTACAGTATAGTCTTTCTGTTCATGCTGAAAGCATTTTACATGAATGTATGATCCCTGGTCTCTGGGTCTTCTCCTGAGTGACCTAGATGTGTGTGAATTTGTGTTTTGCTTTTGTGTGTTCATTGTTTTCTGTTGTGTTATGTTGTCCCTATTCGGGATCTGTCTCGAGTCGGCCATCCCCAGAAAAAAAAGGGGAAAAATGGGGAATGGGCCTGAGTACATACATACATACATACATACATACATACATACATACATAAATGTATATACTCAGGCACATACCCCATAGCTAGGGGTGGCCGACTTGAGACAGAGGGTCCGGGACCACATTCGCGTTCCCTCGTCACTTTGTCTCGTCTAGTACTGTAGGTGAATTTTACAAGGGGAGGAGGATTCCTAGCGCTCTGCCCCCAGAAGGATAAGTAGGACAGTAAAAGAGCCAGACAGAAATGGCTAAGGTTGGGTAGAGGATGCCAAACCTCACTCTGAATAGGACCAGCCCTCACATGTAGGCTACCCGTACTAATATTTTGATATGGCAAAATAACCATCAATTATCTTCACCTTTGGAAGGATCTCCTGCATGAAAGGCTACAACAAGGATTACACACATTCCAGTAGTAAAAAATTAAAATAAAATAAATTAATTAATCTAAAATGTCTGTTGAAAGATATACTTCTACTAACAAAACATATAAACTGCTTGACGTACCGTACCTTGTTTACGAGTTCCATGATCTCGAGAGGTTCCTACAAGTCTCCTTGCTGATACCCGCTCCCTCTTACATCTTCTATTGTACATATGGTCCTGGCCAATACTCGCGTGCATTGTTTCCTCTTGTTCAGTATCCTCACCATCCTCATCCTCGAGTCTTCTTGGATCCTGCTTTCTTCTTCTTTCCTTTTCTTTATTATGCTTATCATTTGCAATCCTGTTTTTTCTCAGAACCAGTTTTCTTCCTCCTGAGTCAGCAGTACCAGTAGGACTAAAATCACTTCTTTTCTTGCAGATTTCCCTCTGGTATCTACCACAGTTGCCCTTCTCCTCTGCAAGATGGTCTACTTTTCTGTGTTTGTCTTTCTCCATTACTTTTCTGTGTTTGTCTTTCTCTGTTACTTTTCTGTGTTCTTTGTCTGCATCTCCACTATGACTGGCAGCTTTCCTTTTGTGGCCAGACTTTGCTGAACTTGTAGGCTTGTGTGCCTCTTCTTCAACAGGTACTTGTTTGTCATAAGATGTCACCGTTTTAGTGTTATTGCTATCGTCACTGATATCGAAGTCATCAGTCTTAATGCACCCATTTACAAAATCATAATCAATGCATGTCAAGTCCTCGGTATCATTGCACTCTCCCAGATAATCCAAGGCTTCTTCTTTGATTTCAAGATACTGAGATTCGCTAACTTCGTTTTTAATTATTATGCCCTCACCATAATCGGTAAGTAATCCAGTTTCAGAGAACACAGAGTCAGCTGGTGTCCATGAAGTCGAGGCGCTTCTCAAGGAAGGGAGCATTGTGTCCCTCTCACTCCTATCTGCATAATTTTTCTCCCTCGTCTCCATAATGATATTTTCATCAACTGTGTTCATATTTTTCTCTTCACTGGACTTCTTAACCTCAATCTGATTCATCTTTTTCTCTTCACTGGACTTCTTAACCTCAACCTGACTCATATTTTTCTCTTCACTGACATTTACTTGAGTCTCACTTTCCTTTTTCTTTTTACTGACCTTTATATCCTTATTCTCATTTCTATATTCACTGACCCTTTCTTCTTTATCCTCACTCATATTTCTCTCTTTACCGACCCTTTTACCCTTATTCTCAATTATATTTCTATTTTCACTATCCCTTTCTTCTTTATCCTCGCTCATATATCTAGCTTCAGTAAAAAAATTATCGACAACCGGACTCATAATTCCTTCGTTACAGACATTTACTGGAGCCTCGATTATATTTGCGTCTTGACTGTCCCTTTGCTCCTCAGTCTCATTCAAATATCTATCTTCATTGACATTTTCATCATCAACCTCACTCCTACTTCAATCTCAGAGGTGGGTTAGCCAAGGGGTAATATTTTGGACACACCCAGCGACTGTAAAACACTGAGGCCAAAGTAGAACACAGCAGTATCAGTCATGGGTTCAGTACGGTTCCCTGATGGAGATGCTGCCACTTCCAGCGCTACGTCTTCTGGGTAACTACACTCTGATATGCAGCTGCACAGGATGGACAACTAGTACCAGTATCTAGCAGTCATCTCAAGTACCGGGTATCTGAAATCATATAAAAACAGTATTACAAATGTTTCATTACTGCTATTTTGAATACATCCTTGGAATACTATTTTTTGTAGATTTGATTAAGTTAGGGAGAATACAATTAGTTAAGTTAGTTCAGGCAATTTCTGACAGAAATAAGAGTCAAATCCGACTGAATCACACCACAAACAACCAGAAAAACATGTTTTATGCCCTAATGAATTTAGTAACAACATTTCTAGTTTACAGCGTGACTGTCTCCACAAACCTTACTAAAAAAGTATGAAAGCTTGAAAACAAAATTATTCACAAAAATTATCCATTCCTTCAAGCAAATTTATAGCCTACCTGCAAGGTTAGATTTCCAAAGTCAGTTAAACATGAAATGTCGCCTAACTCGCATAACGAAGCAGAAAACACTCCAATATAGGCTAAACAAGAAAGGCAGTGGCTATTTGTGAAAATATATATATAATTTGCTAAAAATCAGAACTAACCCAATCTGTCCTACCAAATCATAACTTATCGCAATGTAAAATTGGTCAGGCTTGGTGAATTAGGCTCAATATATGCTCTTTAGTACAGTATTTGTACTTAGTATTGAGATGGAGGGATGAGGTTGTGATGTAAATGAGTGAAAGTAGTGGCGGTGGGAAGGAAGAGGAGCATGGAGTCCCCCTTCTCGGGGAACAAAATGTCTGGAATAGAAAAATAGACTTATATAAATGGTGAAAATGGACAAACACAGAAACTAATGTATGCAGAGGGGCAGTTGGGATTGCTTTATCCCCATTTGGAAGGTTTATCTCTTCGAGTAACGTCTTAATTATTTGTTTTGCTTATTTTCATTATATCTTTGCTGTGTAATACTGAAGATGTACGAAGACTCATGAATGGCAGTGAGAAGTACCGTAGTGAGAATAAAAGGTGTACCGAGTGAGGAGATTATGATTAGTGTGGGAGACCACAAGGTCGTCCCCAGTGTAGTAGGACGAGGAATACATATATACATACACAAATTTAAAGACTGACTGCTTCACAAGAATTGTGGTTCCAGTCTTGCGTCCTAATGGCGGTGCTCCGGGTAGCCATGTTCAGATCTGCCTCACTTGTCAGGTTTCTTAATTCAAGATCAGACTGTATGGTCCCAAATCTTTCTTTGTCTACCCCTTGGTGCAGCTCCCTCCACGTTCACAGACTTACATCTTTTCACCTAACTTTGTTCATCCATTCTCTCCACATGCCCAAACCATCCATGCCTGTTTGTACACATCTCACCACTGATACTCTTGATACCTAACTGTCTCCTCAGCTCTTCCCTAAATATTCTATCTTACAGTTTGGCCCCACACATCAATCTCACTATTCTCATCTTGTTACGTTCCATTCTGTTGATATCATCCACTTTGACAGCCACGTTTCTGGAGCATACATCATTGTGCTTCTAACACATAACGCTTACACCTTTCCTTTCAAGGGGAGAGGGAGTTTTCTCTTGGTAAGTTATGGCAACAGTTCTCTGAACCTTCCCTAGCCGCATTTAATTTTGGAGATAGTGACGACCTCGGCCCCACCACCAGCAGAGATGGTATTTATCAAGAAGCAAAACTTGTTAACCATCTCCGTGGAAATTCATGTTCCCGTCTATTTTGACTGCCTTTGGATATAAAAATCATTAGCCTAACCAAACAACTTAACCTAACCTAACCTAGTATTCATGTAGTAATGACAGGGGGCAAATAGTAGAAAATATTTCGTCGAAATAGATGGGAACGTAACTGCGAGCGCACAACATGACGACCGTACGCCCGATCACTACATCCATCCCCACTTTTATTCTGAAATAATCCCACGGCTAACTGTTATTTTACCCCTGCATACATGAAGAGAATAAAAAAACACGGCCCCCGGTAGTGGGAAGGGCTATGTAGTATACCGGTACTGTAGGGAAATTGAGGGGTAAAAAAGTGTATAAAGCGAATACTGTACCTAGTACGTGGGATACAAGAGTAGGCTAATCCTTACCTGCCAGGTAGTAAATGTTCCTAGTAGGCCTACTTAGTTTATTCCATACCTACCACCTGATCCCTTGTCATTAACCTAACCTAACCTAGTAGTCTATATGGGATACAAAACTAACCCTCACATAAAACCACTTTGTATATGTCCTTAGCCTAGTACCTAGTACATGGGATACAAAGCTAACCCTCACATAACACCTAGTATATATAATATCCCTAGTACCTAGTACATGTACATGGGGATGGGATACAAAGCTAACCTTCACCTAACCCCTAGTATATATTATGTCCTTAGTACCTCGGGCGACGAAGGAAAATGGTGAAATGGTGCCGTCTATAGGAGAGTAGGCCTATTGACAATCTTGTTACGAAAAAGACATTTTAGTACCATACTTTTATTAGGTTTTGCAGAGGGTTAAAACACATTTTCATATGATCTTTAGAGCATATACAGTAGATTCCATAATTGTCTTCAAATATGTAAAACAAAAATTGTGACATTAAAATGAAGTTAGGCCTATGCCTATAGCTTACTGAAATTGGTCAATACAGCAAAAGTCCTATAATCCGGAAGGCAGGGGATCAAGGGTTTTCAGGATTAGCAGATTTTCCGAGGTATCAGATTTATACATAAAAATGGCCCTAAAACACATGTACTGTATACAAATTAATAATTAATTAGAATAGAGGCAGTGCGGTGAAGTTCCGGTGGTGTAGAGGTGTAAATCCAAAACACTCGATTAATTGACTTAAGATAGACACAAATCTTATTTTATAATCTTAACCTTCCGAGGTATCGGACATTCCGAGGTTTCAGCCTCCGGATTAGCAGGATTTCACTGTATAGGCCTAAAGTTTATGTTATTAGGCTAGGACTAAATTATCCATTTTTGAGTTGTGTAGGCTAAGGGTGTTTTGATGTGTAGGAAATGCATATTCACCCATTAAACAACATTCTAAAATCACGTCTCCCTCTAGCGAAAAATAACTAGTCTATTTGGCCATAACCGTTTGCCGTGGGATACAGAATAGGCCTGTGCTGAAGGGGGGGGGCAAGACCCCCCCCCCTTCACCCGAGTCACCCACCCAGGGCTTATTGAAATCCTCATATATTTCAACAGTAGGGGGCACAAACCGGAATTTTTTAATTTTAATACCACAAATTTTCCGAGTGTTTTTTATAAACAAAATAGGTCATTTGCATCAATATATAGTGTTTGTAATTAATTAGAAATCTCGGGAAAATCTATTTTCCCCATTAGGCCTATCGATCGATGTTAAGACACGCTCGCTCCCCCATAGTGATTTGAAAAGACATT
This sequence comes from Paralithodes platypus, assembly GCA_032716605.1. NCBI lineage: Eukaryota > Metazoa > Arthropoda > Malacostraca > Decapoda > Lithodidae > Paralithodes > Paralithodes platypus. Next base: position 3,534,306 of record CM064574.1, read on the forward strand.
AGCCTAACCTAACAACCTTACCTAACCTAACCTAGTATTATGGGTGGGGGCTGCCACCCCCACACCCCTGCTGGTTGAGTACTAAATTACTAATCCCTTAATAAAAAATAAATAAAATTGGCTGTCGATAATACGAAGGTGAAAGAAAAGTCGATGAAGTCTATGGTGTTTACGCTGCAATCTTCAGCTTGATTGTACATTGATAACGGGAAAGTACCGTATTGACAACCTTGTTACGAAAATTAAATTTTAGTACCATACTTTTATATTAGGCTTTTCCGAGGGTTTAACACATTTTCATATGATCTTTAGAGCTATCGATGACTGATAGTACCGTATTGATAACCTTGTTACGAAAAATAAATTTTAGTAGGCCTACCATACTTTTTTATTAGGTTTTGCCGAGGGTTAAAACAAATTTTCTTATGACCTTTAGAGTATATAGATTCATTATTTATCTTCAAATATATCAAAAAAAATTGTGGTATTAAAATAACATTAAACCCACAAACCTCATTTTCCCCAACGTGAGTCGCCGAGGCTACACTCGCGGCGGATGTAAAACAAACCCACCCACCTCTTGCAAAGTAGCCTAGGCATATGCCATATAGGCCTAGGCTAAAGGATTTTTTTTGGTAGCATTCAAGGAGACTAGGCCTACATCGGACTCTTCTTCTTCTTCTTCTTACCTCTGACCGGGTAAAAGCTATCCTAGTGTTTACTAGCCTATACCCATTTGAAAGGACATTAGCCTAACCTAACAACCTTACCTAACCTATCCTAGTATTATGGGTGGGGGCTGCCGCCCCCACACCCCCGCTATTTGACATCTTTAACAGATTTTTGGTGTATTTTTCTGTGAAAAGGGTATTTTTTCCAATTTGTCAATACCGAAAATCCTCCATGCGGACTAGGTCCTATGGAGAAAAATATGGCGAATCTGTTGGTGCCTATTTTCCCTAATAAATTGTTTCTAATAAGGCGGATGTAGTGTCCTTGAAGATTATCTTTTTTTTGTTCAGGATCAGTAATAAATTTTAACACGCATTTAGACACATAGGGCCTATAGGAATGAAATACTTGGTATAAAAAACCTACAGGCTAGGCCATGATAAAATCGATGTTTGAATTTAATTACATAGGCCTAGCCTAGCCTACTTTATATTGTCCCTGAAATCTCGTAAAGTACGTTTCGTTGTTGTCAAACCCTACTGATCAATTTAGGCCTAACCTAGGCCTATATATAAATGCTGAAGCATTTCCATAATAGTTTTATAGGATCACTTACTAAACTTACCAGTGCATCTTAATAAGTGTTTGTCTTCATGCTTATGAGCCACATCATAATGATTAAGGATGGCATTTCTTCTTCTTTTTAACGTTGAAGGGCAGTAAAGCAATTCCGCTTATATCGCCCTGCCGAGGTGGAAGTGGTCACGGGGAAGACGGGTTAGTATAGTGGGATTTCCTAAAAAAGGCCCTCTATAAGAATCAAGGAGCATTTTTGGGTAAAAGTTGGGAACCAGACTTTTTAGCATAATTCAGGCATGCCGAATTCGATAAACCCGGTTCCCAAGCGAAATTTTGAGTTTTGACCGTCTAATTTGCATAAACAAAATGGCCGCCAAATTGGAAATTTTTGACACTTCTTGAACCATTTTCTCCAATATCTCTCTAACTAGGCAAGCAAATATCACAAGTGAAGCATCTATACCTATGTTTTGAGGGTCAGGGAATGTCACTGAGGCATTTTTAAAGGAACCAGTAATAAGCCTAGACTTTAATATACATATTAGCGGCTGTCATTAGAGAAAAATCGGAAAAACTAAATAAGATGGTCACCAATTTTCCCATGGATTTTTGTATTTTTCCCTGTTAGTTTTCATCAATATATAGTGTTTGGAAATAATTGCAACCCTCGGCGAAACCGTTTTCCCCATTATACAACCATCTTAAGACACGCCGCCCGATAGTGGGGAGGGCTATGAAGTACAGGGAAAATGAGGGGTTAAATGCGTAAAACGGCGATTAAAACATATTTTAGCAAAACTTGGCTCGGGTTTTAAGGTATTTCCAAGGCCTAAAACCCAATATTTCGGAAACCCGAGCCAAGTTTTGGCCAAAGCTGGCTCGGATTTTGAGAGTTTGTAGACAACAAAATTACAGTAACCTCATTTAGAAATTTGGCTCAGGTTTCCCGAAATTGCAAAGGCATAAAACCCGAATTTTGGAAAACCCGAGCCAAGTTTTGGCAAAACTTGGCTCGATTTTGCGAATCGAAAAAGACTTCACTACATGTCGGAAATCGGCTCATGATTTCCCTAATTGCAAAGCCATATAACCAGATTTATCAAAAACGTAGCACTTATTTAAATCATAAATATCCAGTAACATAGACCTAGTACATTGGATACAAGCCTAATCCACACCTAACACCTACAATGTGTCCGTAGTACCTAGTAGGCCTACATGGGATACAACATGGCGGTTGGGCCGGCGCCCATTTAGTAGCCTACCGGTATTCGGCCGTGTCTGTAAATACGAATGCGAGGAACTTCGAGCGAATTCCTGATCAAGCGGATGCACAATCTAATCTAATTAACCTAATCTAATTAACCTAACCTAACCTAACCTAACCTAACCTAACCTAACCTAACCTAACCTAACCTAACCTAACCTAACCTAAATGCGCCTCCGCTCGAATATGAATTCGGTCGAAGTGTCCAGATACCGTAAATACTACGGCAACTACGAAGCTTGTTTCTCAAACCTAGGTTATTAACCTAACGAAACAACCCAACCTACCGACAGCGATGGCAGGTGGAGTGGACTAAAAAGCTGGTGGACAGACCTCGGGAGACAGGTGAAAATAGCGTGTGTACGAATCGGTGCCGTCTATAGGAAGGTATTGACAACCATGTTTCGACAAAATTCCATTTTAGTACTATATATTTTTATTAGGTTTTGCCGAGGCTTAAAACACATTTTCATATTATGTTTAGAGCATATAAAATCCATATGCGTGTTCAAATATTGCAAAATAATTGGTGACCAACTTATTTAGTTATACTGAAAAATCAATGGTTCCCAACTTTACCCCAAGATACTCCTTGATGCTTATGCAGGCAAAACAGGGCAATATCTGTCACTCACCTGAACTATTTATTGGAGTAGACCATATTCATGCAATACAAGGAGTTTGATCATCACTCTGTTGCTGACATGCACACATTGCTGTGCATCGTAACCCGGATTTGCGGCATTTGCACCGACGCGTCCTGCATTGTTTCTGGCAGGCACATGAAATAATTTCCAGGCAACTTTGTGGGATCGGACTCAATGACATCAGAATGGGTTGTAGTCCTGAATCGCCATGTTTCCATCCCATGTCTGTGGGTGCAGGAAGCTCAGGTACAGCACAGTGAGCATTTCTCCAAATCATTGCTTGATAGTGTACTCGCATCAAATGGAAGCGGAGAGCATCACGTGTTGGTGGCATTGCTTCTGGTTTGGCAGTCTTTGAAAACAGCATATGCCTTGCTGCATCAACAGAGTCTGTTTTGTGCACATCATATATTCTGCAGACAAACGTTTCTGAAGATCGAATGGTCTCCTCTGTGAGTTCACCGATTCCCAAGTTTATGAGCAATTGATGGTGCTGTTTGAAGACTTTCCATGATGACCTTTTGGTGTGATTTGCGATGTAGGAGGTGGTGTCGCACCCGGTTAATGCATGAAATGGTAAAAGAGTTGTTGTTGAATCTCTTGGTAGGTTGTTGAAAACTGCATCAATGGGTATATATCGCCTTTTCTTGGTGGTACCAGACATCATCCAGAGGTGTTCACATTGTACACGTGGGAAGTGGGAAACCAAAAGCACGAGAACATCAGTGTCCCTTGATGACACAACAACTGTATTGAACTGGCTGTGCACAGCATGTAACTGTTGTAACACCAACCTAGTGTCAGCTTCTTCATGTGTGGCTCTCAGTTGAGTCAAATCAGTGATTGTCTTTGATGACCTAACTTCAATTTCTTCTCTGAATCCCCCGGCAACTACAATCTCCTTATCATCAGGTGCCTGAGAACACAGTTCCTCAGACAGGAAATTTGCAAGATCAGCTTTATTAGCAGGGAGCGACACAAAGTTAGTCCATTTTTTTGGAAGAGGCACATCACGTCCCTCAACAATTCGTCTGATTGGTCGATCTGCTTTCGTGCGTCGTGTCCTCGTACCACCCTTGATTGTCTCTTCTCTATATCTGTCGAACACAATGTCTACCCGTTGATAGTTAGAACCTGCCTTTAATACTGCTCTTACGTATGTGTCGGCCAAATCCCCAAAGGTCATTGCATTGTCAGGCTTTCCCAGAGCAACCACCAGTGCTTGTCCATCAATGATTAGGCAGGATGATGAGTCGTGAAGTTCAATAGCTTCAGGGCAGATTATGTCTTCCGTTAACTTATCTGCCAGTATAGACTTATTTCCAGTGCGGAGTGTACCATTCATTTCAGCGAGTGATACAGGAACTGGCAGAAGCTCGTGCTTTAGGACAGCTGGCAAGTCAACTGGACGACCTGCCTCATAGGCAGTAAGAAGGCGTTGAAGCACGTTTCTATCTGCCTTCAGGATAGTTCTCTTGTCTTTCTCTTTATTGTCTTTGACCACTTAATACAGAGATGCAAACGTTTTGGCATTACTCCTGTGTAGGGGTGCATGGATTCTGACATCTGGCTTGTCACCTTGCTCAGGTACAATCATCCTCTCCTCAACGAATGTATTCACTTTTTCTTGTCCGAGTTCTTTGGCACAAAGTAATGAGTTTTGGATTGCCTCTGTTGCTAGGTCTTTTGTGGCCAGATTCTGCAATGACGCTGGTGAAACCGATGCAAAAACCTTGAATCCCTGGAAGGCCGAGAGCAATGCCATCTCGTCATCGTTGTCCCGCTTTTGCCGTGATTTGGTAGCTTCATTGTGAACACGTGCACTACCAGGACAGTTGTTGTACATTGCATGCGTTTCAGCTGCAATGTGAGACCTCATATTATACGAAAGGGTCCATCTACAAAGCGCTGATGTTGTCTTTGTGATGCCAATGATTCCACCTGCTTTCTTTCCTGTACCATTTATCCACTCCATGGCTTGGTCTGGATCTACTTGGTTGAACTTTTGAACAGAACGTTTTACAACAAAGTTGCCCCTTTGAAACTCTGATAACACGGATTCTGGTAGTTGGTTCATCTCGGCTATATACACTGTACCCCATCTTGCATAGTTCAGGTGGTCATACCGCATGAAGTATGGCAACATCAGACTGAAGGAGTGGAGATGAAGGTCCCAGATTCCATCACGCTGAGCTCGAGTGAACTGCAACAGTATTGAGACCATGTCCATATAGTTCCACCAGAAGACAAAGTTCACATCATCAGATTTACTTGCTATGAAACCTTTCAGAAGATTGTGAAACCGTTCCTGCTTCAGACATCTTATCAGCTCTGGAATTCTTTCGGGATTGTCATCAGCAGCTATCGCAGAAACTTCATCATGGTATTCCTTGTCTGACTCTGCAGCAAACAGGAGAAATGTTGGCAACAAAAGCCGCCAAAGAGCTTGCAAAGTAAGTTTGTGAGCTCTCATAGCCTTATTGTACGCTTTTACTGACAGGACAAGCTGCACAGCACCCTCCCCAAGCAGTCCACTCTCTAGCCACACTTCAGCTAAACCAGATCCAGCCATGTGATCTCCTATAGCCTTCAGGAAGTTCATCGCGGTATGAAGTCCACCAAGGCGAGGGATTAATTTATCCCGATATTCTTCCACAGACCACTTCAGTTCCATGAGTTTGCAGTATAAGGCTTGGTCCACTGTAAGGACTGTATGCTCCTGTCCGAAATGTGAAGATATCGCCATGCACCTCTTCACAACTGTATTTAGCGTATCTAACTCGTGAGCAGGAGCAAGAATTATGGGCAAATACCCTACTGCTGTCTGCTCTGGTTCTAATAACTTTAATCACTTTAAAGATGCCTTAATCACATTCTCTGACCCTCAAAACATAAGTATAGACACTTTATTTGTCATTTTTGCTTGCCTAGTTAGAGAGATATTGGAGAAAATGGTTCATGAAGTGGCAAAAATTTCCAATTTGGCGGCCATTTTGTTTATGCAAATTAGATGGTCAAAAACTCAAAATTTCGCTTGGGAACCGGGTTTATCGAATTCAGCATACCTGAAATATGCTAAAAAGTCTGGTTCCCAACTTTTACCTAAAAATGCTCCTAACATTCACATTTTTCAGAAACCCCACTACTCTAGGTCCACAGCGGCCTCCCTGTAAGGAGGCTCAAACAGCAGGGGCCCAGGAGGGGCTGCAGAAGGGCAACAAGACTCCCAGGACACGAAAACTGAAGGGATGAAGAAGTGATGACTGATGAACGATGACACCCGGCAGACACGTGGAGATGCGAAGAATCGAGGACGGAGTGGCCAACATCAACCCCAGAAACTGAAGGCGGACCCGGCACCGTCGGAGGCGGCCCTCACACGGGACCCCGAACCCAATGGCACCGACGGAGGGGGGCCTCACACGGGAACCCCGAACCCAGAACCAACCACGCGGCTGCAGCGGCCCTCAATCGTGCAGTGCCACGCGTCACAGGTCCAGGGAGCGATGGCCACCACCAAACAGCGAGGTTGCAATGAAGCGCAGAGTGAAGTCGGAAGAGGCAGATGATCAAAAGATGATGAAGGCAGAGCTGTGAGAATGGTGCAAGGAGATGAAGCCGGGGGGAGAGGCCGCCGAACCACCGAAGCGGCAGACGACTCACGCGGACGTCCACTCACTACCGTAGCCGAGCAGAGACTCCGTTCGTGTTCTTGTTCTTGTTCTTGATCTTGTTCACTTTAAGGGCACCTCAGGTGGGACAAGTCCCGGACGACCATCTGCTACAGCCCTACCTCGCTGCCACTGGCCACACAACGTTAATTTGTGTTTATACTGTGGCATTGCAAGATACTGGAGAGACAATTAAGTGCACCCCCTTGGCACTTTCTGAGGCAGGGGGCTTTGTTTGACAGTGACTGGACGACTCGGCCCATGGGACAACTCGGCTCGGACAGCTCAGCCCACTTTTGGACAACTCGGCCACGACGGCGAGACAACTCGGCCCATTATTTGAGACAGCTCGGCCCCATGTTTTGCTATGGGGCAATTTGAAGAGCCCAGTCAGGATTAGGATGGGGAGAGCTAAGTGGAGGGTTTATGGGTGAGGCCATGTATGCAGCACCAAATCCTGTCCTCGACTGCGTATGCGCGGCCTTTTCCCTAATATTTTTATTATGTTATTTAGGCTCAACTGTTAGGTTAATTTAAGTTAAGTTAGGTTAGGTTAGGTTATGATAATATAATAGTAGGCTATTGTTATGCCCGGTCCAAATTGGAACGCGAGATATTCTGAGTGCAATGATTAACTCTCTAACTGGAGAAGTATACCTTTAACTTTAATAAAGAGACAACACGGCAGGAGAATAATTACACAGGCGATAAGTTAACATGGGTTTTATTCACTTTACACCTGGTTCATGGAGGAGCAATATATTTAATTCTGGAACACTGAGATCATCTAAATGGCAACAATGGTAAATAGAACATACAAATAATAATATGATTAGCAATTATAAGGCAAGAGTCGAACAATGGGTCCGGACTCAAGTTAACAATAACTCCTCGGATACAATTATAGAGTATACAAAATAGTGGAGGCTTACGCTCCCACTCAACTAGATCTCAAGCAAGATCTCAGCAAGGTAACAAGAGTGCAGTAATGGCAGATGTCGTCTGGATCATACTATGATGTCCCCGGCAATAGTGACGTTAACTGACTCTAAAGCAACAATGACCAAGTGGTCATCAACAATAAGGTGGGCTCTGAAAGGCTCACAAATGAACTGAATTCTACAGGTGTGCTAGATCTCACCTGGCAAGATTATTTATTCTAAAACTACTTGTGTGGGCAACTAGCAAGATGCGGAAGGCTGATACAACAATCGTCGGGAGCTGAGATAGAGTGAGATCTATTCGAGTTATGAACCTGACAGAATGTTAAGTGAATGAGGCTAGAAGTTATACAAGGGAACAAGGTTACGTGTAAATAGGTGTGTATGTCATATGCTGTGGGTCTTATATAGGCGCGTCCCCTCTACGGGCTATGGGAGACCAATAACCCGGGAATGTGCGGATATAAGGATCCCCTGATAGTTATGTCTAATGTGTCCCGGCAAGTGGGCAGATTAACGTCAATTTACGTAGAGAGAGGAAAGCCCTCTCGCAAGACGTTATTTAGTGAGAACCCCTGAAGATAACTTCAACCACTACCCTGAGACAACTCTATACCCATAAACCGTAATAAGGCACTTAAAGGAGAGCTGGAGTGAAAAGGTGCCGTAGATCGAGGGAGAATCCAATGATCCAGGAGGGCGGCTGGGGCGTGGCACTTCCGGATGTTGGTCCGGGATTAGGCTGCACTCCTACGTCCTTACAGCTCCTTGCTCCTCTGCGCCTACCACGGGAGGCACCCGGGTTCCTCTTGCACTCCGCGTGAGCAGGGACTTACTAAGAGTATGCCGGAGTTCTGCTACAGGGTTTGGTGGGGGGTTACGGCGACTAGCATAATGGTCTGTATAGAGTTGCAAGCAGTCTATCCAGTGACACTATGGTTAGTCTAAGGTTTGGGACAATTAAATTACTCCCTTGCAACTCCTCTGGAACCACAAGACTAATACAGTAAATAGAGGCCAGTGAAGGTGGGGCCCAAAGTGGGTTGCACAATCTAGTCCTCTTCCTGAAGGGGGGAACCCGACCTGGTCATCTCTAAGTACTGCACTATCCTTATAATCCCTTGAAAGGAACAAGACAGGAATCCTTATTTACTTGGTCTGGGCACAGCATCGAAGGCCAGGAAGGTGGGGCCCAAAGTGGGTTGCACAAGCTATATAGTCCTCTTCCTGAAGGGGGGAACCCGACCTGGTCGTCTCCGATCACTGCACACAGCTTCAAGTGTGAACACCAGCTATTCTGGCTGCTTTTGTCTCTGAAACCACAAGACTAATACAGTAAATAGAGGCCAGTGAAGGTGGGGCCCAAAGTGGGTTGCACAATCTAGTCCTCTTCCTGAAGGGGGGAACCCGACCTGGTCGTCTCTAAGTACTGCACTATCCTTGTAATCCCTTGAAAGGAACAAGACAGGAATCCTTATTCACTTGGTCTGGGCACAGCATCGAAGGCCAGGAAGGTGGGGCCCAAAGTGGGTTGCACAAGCTAGTCCTCTTCCTGAAGGGGGGAACCCGACCTGGTCGTCTCCGATCACTGCTCACAGCTTCAAGTGTGAACACCAGCTATTCTGGCTGCTTTTACCCAGATAAAGAGATACCAAAGGCAAGCTTAGTTACTGATGTCCAGACTGGCTGAGTACTTGTGAATATTCTTGCCCAGACTTAAGGTGCCCGGCTTGAGAGGATCAAAGGCGCTGGGGTGGTGTCTGCGCGTGGTGGTTAGGTCCTTGTAGTCCTGGGAGTGGTGCGCCTGGACTTTTGGCTAGCCCTTGTAGATGTAGCTGGAGGAAGATTCCTCAGGGCAGATCTGTACACATTATGGGGTGATGGCTTCCTGGTGGGAGAGGAAGCGGATGAGTTTCTTACAATGGATGATGACTTATTCTGGGGGTTAAGACTTATTGTTGGCTGGAAGGATAGGCAAGTTTTGGTTTATGAGTGACTTTAACCCGGGACAATGGTTTAGATTGAATGGATGCAAGAGCTTTAGGTTCCTTGATAGGGGATATGAAAGGCAATCTGGGGAAGAGAGGTTTTGGTTCTTTGATAGGGGATATGAAAGGTAATTTAGGAAACCACCTGGTACCACCTGTGGTTGTGTAGCAAGGTTGAGGAGTTACTGGGCTGGCTGATGGGGGTTTGTAATGGTTACCCCTGCGATGGTAATTTTCTTTGGCTCTGGTGGTTAAAGAAAATGACTTGCCGTGGGTGACTGGTGTGGTCCACTCGGGACGGATGTGTCCCACTCGTTCCACCGTTATCTTGGCGATACGGGCAGGGGCAGGGTTGTCATGGGTCTGGATGGCAGGGGGAAGGCTGTCCGAAGGCTTAGTTGGCTCTGTCGCATGGCTGTGACAAGCTGGAGATGCGGTAACACCGTTCCTAGACCGCATCTCAGCTATAAAGGAAAACAAAATCGTGCCAAGGGGCCTAAGATTCTCACGCATGCGCAGAGGACATGATTTGCAGGATTTGGAGCTGCATACATGGCCTCCCGTTTATGGCGTGTGTGTAATGTGGGCGAAATGTTCGTTTATTGTATAATTATGTCATAGGCTAGTTCTCTCGATTCATAATGTGTAGGTTAGGTTAGGTTAGGTTAGGTTAATTAAGAGTTGTCTCGTAATTAACACGGGGCCGAGCTTGTCTCGTTTTTACTGGGCCGAGCTGTCTCGCCGTGGGCCGAGCTGTCCTGGCCGAGCTGTCCCGTGGGCCGAGTAGTCTCGCATTCTTGTTTGGCAACCAGTCCAAGATGGACATAGAGCGCGTTTTCCAAAGTCACAATGTGGCATAAATTACCAAAGATTACCATATACTGTACAGTATAACCAAACATGTCATGTGGTGATGGGCTGGTCTATCAGAGTGAGAACTGAGCGATCTCTGCCATACCCATAGCTTACTCTGACTGTTCCTTTAACTTATATATTTTCTAGATCTCAAGTGGAGATCCTTTCCGTGGATTGACCTACCAATCTACCAAGATTGGAAGCCAAAGCGTCACATTTTTCCCTTGCCCCTCAACTTTCTCTTCATAATTGCTGAGGGGCACAGGGCCCTGGGTGGGGCTTTGGTTTCCCGGGCGTTTCTGCACCCTCCTCAGCTCCCCGCCATGGAGTGGCTTCGGTCACCCAGGCTTTATTGTGGTCGGCAGGGAGGGTTCTGTGGGGGCGCTCGGTTATGGCCTTGGAATTGCTCAGGGCCTTGGGGCTGTTCGGCCAGGCAGCTTGGGGAACAACAACAACAACCAAACATTACCATAGAGAAGCATACGGCCACCCAATTTCACCACTTGCGAGTTTCTGGCTATAAAGAAGTTGGTGCCGTAAACATCGATATTACACAGAAATACAATAATAATATAGGTTGTTGATGGATAAATGGTATGTTGAATTGGGTTTTATGTATTTATGAATGTACTACGACCGTATTATAGCTGATAATTCTGTTAAATATCGATGTCTACAGCTCCAACTTCCTTATAGAACGAAACTCGCAAGTCGGCAAAGTTTGTTTTGTTAGAGCGCGTCTTTCAAAGTCACAATGCGGGATAAGTTACCAAAGGTTACCAAAGATTACCATATTTAAAACCAAACATTACCATATTAATAACGAGCAGGGGTACCCGGCGTTGCCCGGGTAGGCCTAATCACCATAATCACCATCACTACTACCACCACTACTACTACCATAATCACCATCATCAATCACTACTACCACAGTCATCACAATACTACTACTACCATAATCACCGGCCTCTGTGCCTCATTAAACGGCGACCTCGATTTCGGCCGCTAAATGACCTCCGATTTTGGATCTGACCTCATCCGTACCCCCATTTTGGGGGGCTGCGAACAACTTTCGTTCCATACACCTTTTCGATTGGAGGCCTCCTTCTGCCCCAAACGGCAATTTTTTCGCATTTTTTTCTCGCTCCCGTATACTACATAAGTTCTGCCGAAAATTTTATTAAACAAAAGTGTCTCTGATTTCCACTAAACTCGCCTAAAACCATCTCCAAAGCCTGGGCTTTCCAACGGTGCCCCACACTCCCACCTGGCACCAATACGGTGGGAGGAGTTTAGTAACAAAGGTCGGGTAACTGACAAACATTGACCTTTATTTATTAAGATAATAATAATATTGAGAAGCGTGGTGATGGGTTGGTCTATCAGAGTGAGAGCTGAGCGATTTCTACCATACCCATAGCTTACTCTGACTGTTCCTTTTACTTATATATTTTCTTGATCTCAAGTGACGGCGTCTTTTCCGTGGATTGACCTCCCTACTGCCAACCTAGAGGTTGGCAGATTGGGAGCCAAAGTGTCACAGTTTTCCTTTGCCCCTCAACTTTCCCTTCATAATTACTGAGGGGCACAGGGCCTTGGGTGGGGCTTTGGTTTCCCGGGCGTTTCCGCATCCTCCTCAGCTCCCTGCCTTGGAGTGGCTTCGGTCACCCATGCTTTATTAGTGGTAAGCAGGGAGGGTTTTGTGGGGGCGCTCATTTATGGCCTTGGCCTTGCTCGGGACCTTGGGGCTGTTCGGCCAGACAGCCTGGGAAACAGCAACAACAACAACAACCATAAAGAAGCATACGCGTCCTCCGCTTGTTTGATAGTGTCTGGTCCAGGCATGGCAAACACTACCATAGACGGAGTGGGTGTGGCCAACAGTCGGAGGGGCAAGACTTTGGTGACGTCACAGAACAGTTAATTATAGCCAAACAGTCGAGCCTTTGTTACAATTTAAGGAACAACTCAAATTCTAAACAACTGGAATGGGAGAGTGTTGCAATTAAGTAAGTCTTATATCCTGCATTTATTTAAAACTTATTTCAAATAAATTAGTCATTTGTATTCAACGTTCCTCCCAAAGAGCATCATTGTCAATGGTTAAAAGACACACACACACACATTAGATGCATATGTTCAGCCAGTATGTAAGACTATTATACAAATATACCCCCCTCTCTCACACACACGCACGCACACAAACTGTATAATTATGCACTATCAAACGCACGTACCCCCAACCCTCTGCAAGCATACATTCATTGTGTACAGGGCACATAAATGTTTACCCTCATAGTGGTGACAGTTTGATGGCTGATTTAGAAAGGCTGAAAGGAGAGGAAGAGGGGTGTGAGTGGGGGGAATGGAGGAAGAGGAAGAGAGAGAGAGAGAGGAGGGGGGGGGGGTTCACCACCACTAATAAACCTCTCCTGCCATTTAGGTTTCGAGTCTTTCCTGGCGAGCGAAAGCAATCCTGCAATTTAGGAGGAACCGGCCTTTGGCCTGTTTTTTTTTAACCCCCCCCCCCCCCCAAAAAAAAATCTGGAAGAGTGGTCTCTTTTTTTAAGCTTAACCCCTTCTGTACCGGCGGCATTTCTTTATTATATTCTAGCTAAATAAAGCAGTTTTTTGTGCATTTTAAGAAGGATCTATGGTAGTAAAAAGGTTTAAGTGAGATAGTTGGATGCCTGTTAGTTGCTGGAGGCCCTTTTTAAACTGAATAAAATCGTCTAGTAGTAGCCAAAATAAAGTTATGAGGACTGTACCGGTAATGAAGGGGTTAATGGAGGTCTGAGAAAACTAAAATAATATATAATAAATACTACTACTACTATTACTACTACTACTACTACTACTACTAATAATAATAATAATAATAATAATAAAATATAAATATAAATATATAATGCAATAAAATAAAATATCCCCTTATATTTGTCGACAATTTTATACCGTGGGTCTTCGCACGGGCAGTTTTTTTGGACAATAATTCTTGCCTTTACACCGGTTATCGCTATCATGTGTCATACCATTGGCGCTCATAGGGCCCTCTATTACCCGCTCTCTCTCTCACACACACACACACACACACACACGATCCTTACACGTACACTACACTCGCACTCTCTCTCTCTCTCTCTCTCTCACACACACACACACACACAAACACACTCCACTCGCACTTTCACACACACGTCATTCCACTCCCCACACACACACACACACACACACAGGGTAGGGAGAGAGCTTTCTACCTTGCTGTCCTATTCTTCTACTATAAACTGTCCCTATCTCTAGTAGTTTAAGGTCGGACCACCTAGTAAGGACCGCAATGGTATGTGTGTTCCGAGTATCTGTGTAACTCTGTATAACACACACACGCACACGCACACACGCATCATTTGTCATACCATTGTTGCTGATCTTGCCCTAAATTACCAGATATACCGGTATGTCCGATCACCATCATCTCTCTCTCTCTCTCTCTCTCTCTCTCTCTCTCTCTCTCATTTTGTCCTCAATTCCCTGATGTATGTCCGATCGTCATAACCATATCTCTCTCTCTCGCTCTCTCTCTCTCGTTATTCTATTTCCACCCCACTAAGTCATCAGTATGGATGTAAACATTTAGATTGGCCGCACACATAGTAATGCAGGTGTGTGTGTGTGTGTGTGTGTGTTATATGTGCATTCTCTCTCTCTCTCTCTCTCTCTCTCTCTCTCTCTCTCTCTCTCTCTCTCTCTCTCTCTCTCTCTCTCTCTCTCTCTCTCTCTCTCTCTCTCTCTCTCGTGTATTCAGTGTATATATCTTTATAGTTTCCATAATCGTCACAATACTACTTTCATACTATAATTCTTATAGGCTACAGGAATTGAGTTTAATAAAATTAGTTGATTCCTGCCAACTTCTAAATTTAGAAGGCTACATACTGTATGCCTATTACTAATCATACTGTATGACTATTACTAATCATACTGTATGATTATTACTAATCATACTGTATGCCTATTACTAATCATACTGTATGATTATTACTAATCATACTGTATGCCTATTACTAATCATACTGTATGCCTATTACTAATCATACTGTATGCCTATTACTAATCATACTGTATGCCTATTACTAATCATACTGTATGACTATTACTAATCATACTGTATGACTATTACTAATCATACTGTATGCCTATTACTAATCATACTGTATGACTATTACTAATCATACTGTATGATTATTACTAATCATACTGTATGCCTATTACTAATCATACTGTATGCCTATTACTAATCATACTGTATGCCTATTACTAATCATACTGTATGCCTATTACTAATCATACTGTATGACTATTACTAATCATACTGTATGACTATTACTAATCATACTGTATGACTATTACTAATCATACTGTATGCCTATTACTAATCATACTGTATGACTATTACTAATCATACTGTATGCCTATTACTAATCATACTGTATGCCTATTACTAATCATACTGTATGACTATTACTAATCATACTGTATGCCTATTACTAATCATACTGTATGACTATTACTAATCATACTGTATGCCTATTACTAATCATACTGTATGCCTATTACTAATCATACTGTATGACTATTACTAATCATACTGTATGCCTATTACTAATCATACTGTATGCCTATTACTAATCATATTTTGTTAACTTGTAAGATCGTGTGTTACCTAGCATTAAATATTTACTTAAGGGGAGGTATTTAGTTTGTTCCCTAGACCTCCATCAACCTTAAAATTACACCCCCTTGAGTCCCTTTCAAGATAAATTTGTACTTTTTTCGGTAGAAAAATGTCCCGGCCGAAGGCCGATTCCTCTTAAATTACAGGCTCGCTATCGCTCGCCAGGATAAAATCGACACCTAAATGGCACGAATGGTCTTAAAATTGACTTAAATGGGGTGAGGGTTCTTAAAATCGTCAAACTAATGGGGCGAACGTCTTAAAATCTCAAAAGCAACGGTGCTAAACATGAGGGAGAAAGGGGTCCAGAAAAAAATCCTCCAGGTGGATATCTCCCCTTAACAGACTATACCGGGTAGGTGAATGATCTGAAATATGGAAGATGCCACGACATTTGGACAAGTACAAGGTGATGGGAAAAATTCTAAAAGTGACTGACCTAGAAAATGATTTGGGTATTCTGATTAGCAGTGACCTAAAGTCTCCCAAGTGGTGCATTTAAGTAGAGAAGAAAGCTAAAAAATACTATTGGACTGTACCGGCAACGGCTTTGTAATATTATTTTGCCTACTATTAGATGATGTCATTCAGTTTACAAAGGGCCTCCAGCAATTAACAGGCTTCGAACAATCTCATTTAACCCTTCTTACTACCTCAGGTCCTTCTTAAACTGCACATTATCGTCTAAATATAGCTAGAATTATATTAAAACCACGTTGCCGGTACAGACGGGGTTAAGAGGCAATTTATATAGGCCTATAGAAATAACAAGAAAGACCTCACACTCTATAACGCTCTGATACGTCAACTCACTGAAGACTTGAAACTATAATAATAATAATAATAATAATATTTATTCAGTTAGCAATTTACAGAGTTGGTACCACATAGTATGTTACAAATATGACATGTACCAGCCTTGCATAATTCCAACTAAGGATAGCCCAATAAGGCCGTTAGGCGTATTTCCATTGGGGTCCTTGTGGGATTAGGTTAGCTGGGGAAAAAGGGGAGGATAAAGAAATAGATACTTTAGAGAAAGTATTTCTAGGGGGTTATTTTAAGATACCTTACATCCTATAGTAAATATCAGTAATCCGTAATCAGTAATCATTTCAGTTTGGTTTGTCTATCTCTTATGTCGCATTTAGTAGTAGACATAAGCTTGACATAATTAGACATAATTAGGTTATGTGGATTACACCCACAATGTTTAGCCTAAATATGAATACAACACACAACCATGACTGGAAGTTGGAATGCAAAAGGTTCAACACTAGTATTTGTGGAGACTTTTCTCATATAAGATCTGTTCTACTTGGAACAATTTAACCCCTTCTGTACCGCAGACGTCTTTTCAATTATAATCTAGTTATGTTTAGACGATTTTGTGCAATTTAAGAAGGATCTGTGGTAGTAAAGAGAGGTAAGGGAGATAGTTCGCAGCCTGTTTATTGCTAGAGGCCCTATTTAAACTGACTGAAATCGTCTAATAGTAACCAGAATATAGGATGCCACCGGTACTGAAGGGGTTAAGCTTCCCTCAGAAGTAGTAGTTCAATAGAACAGTTCAAGAAGAGAATAATATAGTATTGTGCACACTCAGTAATGCGTGAGCACCCCCCCCCCCCCCCCCACACACACAGAAACAAAATATATATACCGGTATATATACAAAATAAATACAAATTGAATAAAGTTATAAAACCTGCCCCTTCCTCCCTTTACCCCTCCACACACTATAAACAAAAAATAATACTAATAATAAAAACAAAAAAAGTCCCTCCACTCGCACTCTCTCCAACATTCACACACGCGTACACACACACACATATATAATTATACACACACACACACATCACTCCACTCCCACTCACATTCACACACACGTACACACATGAGAGGACTGAAATGGAGGCAGCAACTCTTAAAGGAGAAATTAAATTATTTCAATGTTTCTCTTTCAAGGCGTTAACTTGAAGAGGGTTGAAGCTGTGTGTGTGTGAGAGATAGATAGAGAGAGAGAGAGAGAGAGAGAGAGAGAGAGAGAGAGAGAGAGAGAGAGAGAGAGAGAGAGAGAGAGAGAGAGAGAGAGAGAGAGAGAGAGAGAGAGAGAGAGAGAGAGATAGATAGATACATACACAGAAAGACACTGATAGATAGATATAGAGAGCTAAGGCCAATAGGGACACATTATGGCTACCTTCCAACACCAATGGAACATATTACAAAGTAGATAGACAGACAGACAGATAGATAAGATAGATAGATACATAGATAGCCAGACATACAGACAGACAGACCGAGATAGATAGATATTTTTCTATGTGAGTGAAGGAGACAAAAGGCAACTGCCTGTAACAAGCGTCTCCCCCAAAGTTGAAAGAGTGACAGAGAGCCAAATTCAAGGTACAGTTCCCTGCAAAAGTTCCGTTCCCATTTGAAATTATATTAATGAAAGCTAAAATAGTATGATTGAATTAGGAGAGTTCTTTGCTATGCAGTAGTTATATAATTAGGAGAGTTCTTTGCTATGCAGTAGTTATATAATTATGAGAGTTCCTTGCTATGCAGTAGTTATATAATTAGGAGAGTTCTTTGCTATGCAGTAGTTATATAATTATGAGAGTTCCTTGCTATGCAGTAGTTATATAATTAGGAGAGTTCTTTGCTATGCAGTAGTTATATAATTATGAGTTCCTTGCTATGCAGTAGTTATATAATTAGGAGAGTTCTTTGCTATGCAGTAGTTATATAATTAGGAGAGTTCTTTGCTATGCAGTAGTTATATAATTAGGAGAGTTCTTTGCTATGCAGTAGTTATATAATTAGGAGAGTTCTTTGCTATGCAGTAGTTATATAATTAGGAGAGTTCCTTGCTATGCAGTAGTTATATAATTAGGAGAGTTCCTTGCTATGCAGTAGTTATATAATTAGGAGAGTTCCTTGCTATGCAGTAGTTATATAATTAGGAGAGTTCCTTGCTATGCAGTAGTTATATAATTAGGAGAGTTCCTTGCTATGCAGTAGTTATATAATTAGGAGAGTTCCTTGCTATGCAGTAGTTATATAATTAGGAGAGTTCCTTGCTATGCAGTAGTTATATAATTAGGAGAGTTCTTTGCTATGCAGTAGTTATATAATTAGGAGAGTTCCTTGCTATGCAGTAGTTATATAATTAGGAGAGTTCCTTGCTATGCAGTAGTTATATAATTAGGAGAGTTCTTTGCTATGCAGTAGTTATATAATTAGGAGATAGTTATATAATTAGGAGAGTTCTTTGCTATGCAGTAGTTATATAATTAATCTTCTTATGCAACTGTTGAATAAGATACTACACCCTAAATTCAATTACACCAATTTTACTTTCATAAATAACAATCTCAGAGAGGAGCGAAACTTGTACAGCAAACTGTACGTTAGAGCCAAATTGTCTGGACACACAATGCTTGAAACAGCTTAATTAATAGGACGAGGGAAAGCCAGACTGAGGGAGAGAGCTCCAAAGCTTACGGTACTTGTTAAGTAGAAAAATTACTGGGAAAATCGGTTCACTCTTGGGTTAGATAGTTGGACAGAATAGGGATGGGAGTGTGTTGAAAGGCTGGTGTCCAAGACTCTCTGTTAGGGAGGATGTATACATGAGAAAGCTCTGAAGAACACTGATTATTATAATAATGGTAGAAGAGTGAGAGAGATGCAACATGGTGGCGCATAGAGAAAGATTGTAGGGAATTAGTAATAGAAAGTGAGTTGATATGAAATGCTTTTGACTCTACCCTAAAACAAAAATAATTTGCTCGGACTAGCGATACAGTTTTAAATCTAAAAATGAACCTTTATAACAAAATCACATTAAACAGGCTCAGCACTACTTAACTTTAAACTATGTGTCTCAAAATATATTGTATATGTTCCTTCGGGCTAATAATCATATTGAATTTGAATTTGAATTTTGATTTGTGTATTGTTGAATTATATATAGAATAGTCGTGTGGAAGAATGAGACGGGTAGATAAATGGAGAAATTGGGTTTGGGAAGCATTGAAAGTAATAAGATTTTCTCTGCCCCAATCGGAAATAGTTGATAGATCAGAAGATAGGCGTGTTAGGACGCCATCAAGTGAGTTTTGGAGTGATTGCATGCTGGGATAGATAGATAGATAGATAGATAGATAGAGATAGATAGATAGATAGATAGATAGATAGATAGATAGATAGATAGGACCAATAGATAGATAGATAGATAATAGAAGATAGAGTATAGGATAGAGATAGGAGCAATAGAGAGAGAGAGAGAGAGAGAGAGAGAGAGAGAGAGAGAGAGAGAGAGAGAGAGAGAGAGAGAGAGAATGAAAGAGAGAAACAGACAGACAGAGAAACATTCATTAGGTTTCATCACCATAACTATAGCAATAATCCCAGGCTTCCCCTTAATTAGTTCCAGAGGAGATGTAAGGAGATGCCTATGGGATCTCTCTCTCTCTCTCTCTCTCTCTCTCTCTCTCTCTCTCTCATTAATTCGCCTTCACTCTAACCCCCCCCCCCCCCTCCCCTCTCTCTCTCATTCGTGTGCCCTTAAAACATGTGTTGTATTTAATCTTGAAGCTGATGAGAAACCCGTTGTATGTCAAATATTTAATCAGGAAGCATATTTATGATGAGGGACATTTGTCAGGTGTTTATAATTAAAACCAAACTTTAGACATTCCGTGCACTGTTCTCTCTCTCTCTCTCTCTCTCTCTCTCTCTCTCTCTCTCTCTCACACACACAGGAGTTGAGCCTATTGTGCGTCTTCGGATTATTTTTCTTTTTCTTGGTCTATTATACGTACCGTATACTAAATAAAATATCCCCCCCCCCCCCTGCTCGTTCTCGCTCGCTCTCGCTCTCTCTCTCTCTCTCTCTCTCCTAATTTGCTCTTTAAGTCAAGTGTTTTCAGGTACGAATAATGTGACACCATTTCTCACTTCTTTTTTCTCTGTATTCACGTTCATTTTCTCTTTGCTATTTCTCACTCATTTCTATGCTAATATTAGATTGGCTTACCAATATCAATATTCCTTTAACCCTATGCAGATTATGACGCATTTTGAGTTTATTCTGGCTATCATTAGACGACTTTATACAATTTAGGAAAGATCTGTGGGAATTATAAGGGTAAAGACTGTCTAAATAAACCCTCTGACTCTTTCATCTACCTTTCCTAATAAGAATAAAATCGTCAGTCAGTAGCCAAACCCCCACTCCCTTAAAGGGGTAAAGAGGATCAGCAAGAAAAGGTTTGGTGATCCCACTAATTTCTGGAGGTGGGATTCCCAGTCCCAACCTTATCTATTTATTATATTTTCTTCTCCAATCGTCTCTCTTTTTATTGGATAAAAAACACCATCTGAGGAAGAGCACTTTATTGACAACGTTTCGCAGATAGCTTCATCAGGTCACTCACAGTGACCTGATGAAGCTATCTTCCTCAGATGGTGTTTTTTATCCATTCTGTCTACTTTTCAAGTACCACTCAACTCTCTTTTTATTCCTTCCTTCTTCTCCAATCGTCTCTTTTCTTTCCTACTTCTCCAACCGTATCTATTTATTATATTTTCTTCTCCAATCGTCTCTCTTTCTATTCCTTCCTTCTTCTCCAATCGTCTCTTTTCTTTCCTAGTTCTCCAATCGTCGCCTCTTTCTCCTCTTCCCTTCTTCTTCAATCCTCTTTTTTTTCCTAGTTCTCCAATCGTCTCTTTCTCCTCTTCCCTTCTTTAATCGTCTTTCTCCTCTTCCCTTCTTCTTCAATCCTCTTTTTTTTTTCTCCTAGTTCTCCAATCGTCTCTTTCTCCTCTTCCCTTCTTCTTCAATCCTCTCTTTTTTTCCTAGTTCTCCAATCGTCTCTTTCTCCTCTTCCCTTCTTCTTTAATCGTCTCTCTTTCTCCTCTTCCCTTCTTCTTTAATCGTCTCTCTTTCTCCTCTTTCCTTCTTCTTCAATCGTCTCTTCCATTCGACTCAGCTTCTACTTCAAGCTTAAATGTTTTCCAATATCATCAGAACACCTCTTTATCCTTCGCACACACATACACACACACTCTACATGTGTGTGTGTGTGTGTGCGGGGTGTGTGGGTACATTATGTGTGTGTATTTTGTGTGTGTGTGTGTGGGTGTGAGAAAGAAAAAAAATACGTGGGTTGGACATAAATTGAGTGACACCTTGCAATCCAGCCTTGACAGATAATACAATAACAAATAATACTAATACAAAATAGAGATCCTGTACAAGAGAGAGAGTGGCCATCGTTTTCTTTGGACGCTATTTTGGTGCCTCAGTGATAAAGAAGGGGGTTCATATATTTTATATATATATATATATATATATATATATATATATATATATAGAGAGAGAGAGAGAGAGAGAGAGAGACAGAGATTGAGTGTGTGTAAGGTGGGTGGTAAAGGTTAATTCCCACAGTATGCAACCTGACATAGTTTAATGGCAGAGAAAATGTAATTAATGTTATTCTATCTCTCTTTCCCATATACAGTATATGTATGTGTGTGTGTGTGTGTGTGTGTGTGTGTATAATTCCTTATTTATTTTTCTATATGCGTATGGAAGTGTTTGAAACAAATCATGGCTAATAATAAACATGTACGTTATGGTGTTTTAGTAAGAAATTAGTCTGACATGTTCCCTTATTATTCTAGAAAGCTTCCCCTCATAGGCTCTAGTTTGTGGATAATTTGATACCTGGCAGACAACGAGATCTGGAGGCCAGTCGACAGAAGGCGGTGGAAGGCTGTGTAGGTACTAGTGCTCCCGATTGTACCGATACTGAAACTACGTGGAGTATAAATAGGCTCCCAGTAATATATCTCCCTGATTTACCCGGAATCGTACCAGAGTAAATAGGGTTACAAGTTCAGTACCATAACCACTCGACCACAGCTATGCAGAGAGAGAGAGAGAGAGAGAGAGAGAGAGAGAGAGAGAGAGAGAGAGAGAGAGAGAGAGAGAGAGAAATACACTACCTACACACATAACTTACGGGGAGTCTGGCATTAAATCTGAATACGTGCAATAAACTTGTAAAGTGTGTGGAGTGATGAAATGAGAGAGAGAGAGAGAGAGAGAGAGAGAGAGAGAGAGAGAGAGAGAGAGAGAGAGAGAGAGAGAGAGAGAGAGAGAGAGAGAGAGAGAGAGAGAGAGAGAGAGAGAGAGAGAGGATAGTTACTCAAATACACTTTCCTCACAAATATTACGTGGGCCTGGCATTTAATCTGAATACGTGCTGTAAACTTAAACTACTAATGAGAGAGAGAGAGAGAGAGAGAGAGAGAGAGAGAGAGAGAGAGAGAGAGAGAGAGAGAGAGAGTACAAAGGTACAAAGGAGTACAAAGGAAATCAAGCAACAACAGGTCTAGTGACCCTTCTAGGTTGCTTGTCCTCCAAAACACTGAGGATCAAGTGTCCAAACAGTGGTTTAGAGTGGGTAAGGGAACATTGGAAAGGGAACTACTGCCCTGCCACTAACGTGGCAGGACTAGGAAGTTAGTAGAGAGAGAGAGAGAGAGAGAGAGAGAGAGAGAGAGAGAGAGAGAGAGAGAGAGAGAGAGAGAGAGAGAGAGAGAGGTATACTAATAGATGGCAGGATATGAGGGAGGTAATAAAATGGACGTAGACACATATTGAGGAGGGGGTACAATGGTGGTGGGAATTCGGGGGAAGATAGATAGAAAGAGATAAAGATAGATAGATACACATACACACTCACATTCATTTACTCACTCACACACACATTCACTCCCCCCCCCCCCCCACACACACACACACACGCGTTTACTCCCTCACACACACACACACTCACTCACGTTCACTCACCCACACACACACACACACATTCACTAACACATACACACACATTCACTAACACATACACACAATATCATTAACACACTCACATTCACTCACTCACACGTTCACTCCAGTACACATTAAAAAAACATCCATTAGCTCCCTCTTCTAGATTAATTTGTAATTTTTTCGGTAGAAAATCTTTACGGCCTTCCAAAATTACAGGCTCACTTTCGTTCGCCAGGAAAAAAATCGACACCTAACTAGCATGAAAGGTCTTAATATTGACAAAGAAATGGGGCGAAAGGTATTAAAATCGACAAACTAATGGGTCAAACATCCTTAAATCTGAAAACTAATGGGACATAAGGGAGAAGGGGATCTAGAAAAACGACAATTGAGAGCCAGAGGGATGATTGAGATAGTATTGACCTTTTCCAATCCCCAAGGTCCTTCCTAGTCTATAAACAATCGTCTAAAGTTAGCCAGAATAATATGCATAATCTAATTTATTAATTTCACTCCCAACATCAAACACCTCCCAATTAAATTTATTAAAGAATGTGATCTTCCCGGGATTCGAACCTGGGTTACCACAGACAGATCTTATGCCATCAACTTTCTAAGCTTAAAATATCTTACATGGCTTGGTTTACTATTTTAGATAAAAATGTATGACAAACCAAGACAACTGTGCAGTATCGATGATGTTTGAACATGCTTTAGACAATGATATCATAAAATGGGATACGGTATTTCATGAGCTATGCCCTTTAAACACTCCAACCATTACACCATCAATATACCGTCAAAGGTTAAGTACATGACTACGATTATATATCCATTTATCGAATACTGGATATCAATCTAATCATGTAGGCTACCGTACTCACACATAACTGCACACTGAATAGAAAGTCGTAATATTACTAAAAAGGTAATAAGTAAATGAAGAATGAAACAAAACGATATGAAATGTAAACCACGAGAAATATATTTAAATATCTTTGATATAACAACCCAATTTACCTCTTCTGTACCGGCGATTTCTTTTTAATTATATTTGTTATATTTAGACGATTTTGTGCAGTTTAAGAAGGATCTGTGGTACCGTAGTAAAAAGGGTTAGAGATATAGTTCGATGCCTGTTTGTTAATTGCTGGAGGCCCTTTATAAATTGAATAAAATCGTCTAATAGTCGCCAGAATAGTTAAAAAGATGTCGCTGGTACAGAAGGGATTACATTGTGCAAGGGGAGAATGAAACTCAATTATATAATATGTAATAATGTAAACCACAATGAATATATTTCAAATGTCTTTCAAATAACAACCCAATAAAGGAAATATATGAAACATTTGATGGAGAAACAGAACTAAATGTGAAACCTAATCCAGTGGAAGAAATAAATCGAAAATACCACAACGTAAATTTCCTGCATGTAAACAGCAATCCTCTCATGGGAAATTGTTGTGATGGTGCAACATTGTAGTGCTGGGAACGGAGTATCCATCTATTGTATCTATCTAGTGTAGAGTTCGCCACGAGCAAGTGGCACCGATGAGCGTGCCGCCCTTCCAACCACTTCAGTACCGGCACCGTCCTTTTAACTTCATTCTGGCTACTATTAGACGATTTTATTCAGTTTCAAAATGGACCTTCAGCAATTAAGACTCCGCACTATCTCACGTAACCCATTTTACTACGGTACGGTACCACAGATCCTTCCTAAGCTGCATAAACTCGTCTAAATATAGCCAGAATCCTATTAAAAAGACGTCGCCGGTACAGAAGAGGATAAAGCTGTGAGGATTGAATGTAACTCCGTAGAAATTGAGGAGGAGGTACCGGGTAGTTGCTCTTACTGGACCCCCTTCTCCCTCATGCTTAGCCCCATTAGTTTTGAGATTCTAAGACGTTTTCCCCATTATTTTTGTAAGATCGTTCGTCCCATTTCTTTATCAATATCAAGGCCTAGGGAGCAATACAAAACAAAAAAATCCCCCAAATTAACAGTCTCGACTCTCAAAACTCCTTACCAAACTATAAATAAAATCGTCTAATAATAGCCAGACTAATAAAGGAGAGAGAGAGAGAGAGAGAGAGAGAGAGAGAGAGAGAGAGAGAGAGAGAGAGAGAGAGAGAGAGAGAGAGATAGAAGATAGAGAAATACATAGAATATATATATAGAGAGAGAGATAGATAGAGAGAGAGACCTTACATAGTAGTTCGTATGTAAATGGAAGATAGCTACTGGTATATAATTAACATGGATAATACGGATCAAGGGAGTCATTCATTCAATAGGATAAATATATTACACTTTTTTGTTATATATAATTTTATTAACATTCACAATACACATAATTATATGTATGTATGTATGCATGTTTTTTTTCTATGTGGATGAGGGAGACAAAAGGCAAAACTGCCTGTGACGAGTGCCTCCGCCAGACTTAAAAGAGTGACAGGGCCAAAGTCAAGAAATATTTGAACCAAAATGTCTGTCTGTATGTATGTATATACTCAGGCACATACCCCATAGCTGGGGGTGGCCGACTCGAGACAGAGCCCAAACAGAAACAACATTTAAAATTCCAGTTCTTAGGGTCCGGGACCACTTTCGCGTTCCTTCGCCCCTTACTCTGTCTCGTCTAGTAGGTGAATTTTACAAGGGGAGGAGGATTCCTATCCCCCATAATATTGCATGTACAGTTGGCCACATAAAATTTGTATCCACTCCGTGATTATAAGTATGGAAGGAAAAAGTATGATTTACAATTGTACATGAACAATTCACGATAAAACCGTTAAGGGGGTACTACTCCTCTCCCTCATGTTTAGCATGTTAGTTTTGAGGTTTTATGACTTTCGTTCAGTTAGTTTGCCGATTTTGAGACCTTTCGCCTGCTTTTGCTGTCAATATTAAGACCTTTCGTGCCCTTTAGGTCTACCCCTCTCGATCCCTTCTTGCTAAGGTGGATAAAATCGTCTCATGATAGCCAGAATAAAAAAGATGAAATGCGTCATCGTACATTGAAAGGGTTAGGATGAAGACTGTTTATCTTGATGGTGTACGGGTAATGGTTAGAGCGTGTAAGTTCTGTATGTGATATCATAGGTTCGAATCCTGGGAGAATCACCTGCTTTCATTAATTTTATTTCGGGTCTTATTGGTGTTAAGGGGGTATGGTACACTTTTTGGTCGATGGCCGGTTCTTAAAAAATTACAGGCTCCCTATCGTTGGCCTGGAACTAACATAGACACCTAAATAGCACGAAAGGTCTTAATATTGACAAGGAAATAGGGCGGAAGGTCTTAAAATCGACAAACTAATGGGGCAAACATCTTAAAATCTGAAAACTAGCGGGGCTAAACATGAGGGAGAAGGGGATCTAGAAAAACGACCCATCACTCCTTAAGAACGATGGTAAAAATAAAACTCATAATTATCTGAACAATACATAAGTCGCAGTTGCCTTGTTCCACAGTTCAGTTGGTAGGATCGAGGCTGAAATGTATATATCTGGTTTGTGGTCACTGGTTTGAATCCCAGAAGGGTATAAATGAATTAATTACGCACGGTAACATCCGTGATTACACTAGATTAATTTTCTTAGACTGGCTCTCGCTCTCTCTGTTGCTGCAAATTTATATTTTATTTAACTAACATAGATACTTATACAAATAAGGCATAACAATTAAGTATTTATAATTACTTTACAAGCAGCACGTTTGTAATTAATATAATCAAGATACCGGTAATTAATATCTAACAGCATTGCCAAGACAATAAATATATTCTAGGTTTGGTCATAGGAAACTTAAATGGCCCTTTGGAAAACATATACAGCCTACAGCAATAATGGCCCTTTGGAAAACATATACAGCCTACAGCAATAATGGCCCTTTGGAAAACATATACAGCCTACAGCAATAATGGCCCTTTGGAAAACATATACAGCCTACAGCAATAATGGCCCTTTGGAAAACATATACAGCCTACAGCAATAATGGCCCTTTGGAAACCATATACAGCCTACAGCAATAATGGCCCTTTGGAAAACATATACAGCCTACAGCAATAATGGCCCTTTGGAAAACATATACAGCCTACAGCAATAATGGCCCTTTGGAAAACATATACAGCCTACAGCAATAATGGCCCTTTGGAAAACATATACAGCCTACAGCAATAATGGCCCTTTGGAAAACATATACAGCCTACAGCAATAATGGCCCTTTGGAAACCATATACAGCCTACAGCAATAATATTATCTCTAAATATTGTAACATCAAAATATATATACTGTATTACACTCATTAATATTTAAGTATACAAACATGAAAGGTATTAGGTGGGTGGAAACTTACAATATAAGATAAGTACCGGGTATAATTATATACTGTGTATATACCGGTACTGTATATATATAGCCTATACAGTATATATATATATATTGGTAATCATGTGATGGCAAACATAAATACAGTATTTTTTGTATATTAATCCTTGGGACTAGAACCGTACTTCTTATGGGTCACTAACACCATCTGGTCCGACGGCTTGTGGGTTATTATGATATTTGGTTTAACAATTAATGAGGATTTTGCTTGTTTTGGCATTTTCAAGCAATGATACGGTAGTTTATTTTGTCCCATAGGCTAACAAAAAAGCCTTCAAACTAAAACAATGCCCACCCAGACCCCTTCAAGCTAATTTTGTACACTTTCCGATAGAAAAATTATCCATTTCTCCTAAGTTACCGGATCGCTATTGCTCGCCCTCCAAAAATCAACCCCTACGTGGGTTGAAGCGTCTTAAAATCGCTAAACTAATGGAGTGAAAAGTATTAAAATTTCCAAACTACTGGGGTGAAATAGGAGGGACCCAAAATTACCTCCCTCGAACCAAATAGGGTTAAACGTGCACCTCAAGCTTTAGAATTAACAGCAGGTTTGGGCAAGGGTTCAAAGGGGTCAAGTAATGCCTGAACCGATAGGATAAGGGGCGGAGAACTGCTGGTCGTGTCTGGTAATCCATTAATACAATTCTTTTCAGTTCGATTAAGGCAGACATTTCCATCTTTGCTGCAATATATATCCTCCTTTTGACTACCGGTACCTTTGTGTTCTTCCATCTTGCTACCATCACTCCTATTAATCATCATCTCACGAGGACAATAATCATCGGGTTGAAGTAAATTATCATCTTTGCTTCTACAATTTTCTTCCATCTTGCTACCATCACTTGTATTATCCATCATCTCCCTAGGACAATACTCATCGGCTTGGTTAGACGTAGAATCGCCAACTTTGCTGCGAAATAAATCATCATCTTTGCTTCTACAGTTTTCTTTCATCTTCTTACCATCACTTCTAATATTCATCTTCTCACTAGAACAATTATCATCGGCTTGGTTAGAGGTAGAATCGCCATCTTTACTACGAAATAATTCATCATCTTTCCTTCCACAGTTTTCTTCCATCTTGCTACCACCACATCTGTTATCCATCCTTTCACTAGGACCACTGTTTTTACTAGTGTTAATATCGCTTGGTTTGCTAAAGATATACTCTTTACTAGTACTGTTTACATATTCCTGGCTAGTACCACAGTTATTTGGGGTCATATTAGTGTCTGGTAAAGCACAAACACAATTATCTTTGACTTGACTACATCGAATATCGTAATTTTTTCTGCGGCATAAACCATCATCTTTACTTCCATAGTTTCCTCCATTCTTGCTACTATCAAATTCCACTGCACTATCACAAGGATCATTATCAATAGTACCACACCTAGTACCTCGTTGACTATTACCCAAACTATCACTATTCAACTGAACATCTCCAGCAATAGTACTGATACAACCATCAACGTCCTTCTTGTGACTTTCTCCATTCTCGACATTATCTTTATCTTCAATAGCAGTTTCTTTAATTGTGCTATTATCATCTAGGCTGTCAGTAATATTTTCACAACCTTTATCACTGTTTCCAAAGTCACTTAAATCGCAACTTCCACGTGCCACAGCTTTAACACCTATATTTTCACTGACTTCTAAATCACCAACACTATTAATTTCGTATTCAAGTTTTTCTTTAAGGATGTCAAAGCTGGTACCACTAGGATCTTTCTTCTGGGGTTCAACATGGCTGCCTTTTATACCAACGTGATTGTCAATATTATAGCTGTCATTATCATCTTGAATCTTACAACTACCACCATTGCCATCATCATGACTACCAACATTACTACCACCACAACTACCACCATAACCAGCAGCTACCTTTCTAGTACTACCACCATTGTCATCACCACAACTACCACCATCACCACCAGCTACCTTTCCACGAGTACCAACATTGCCATCACCACAACTACCAC
The DNA here is from genome assembly GCA_032716605.1 of Paralithodes platypus. Taxonomy (NCBI): domain Eukaryota; kingdom Metazoa; phylum Arthropoda; class Malacostraca; order Decapoda; family Lithodidae; genus Paralithodes; species Paralithodes platypus. Next base: position 3,563,897 of record CM064574.1, read on the forward strand.
TACCACCATCGCCACCAGCTACCGTTCCACGAGTACCAACATTGCCATCATCACAACTACCACTACTATCATCTTTACCACAATTACCATGATGTACGAAACTACCACGACTACCACCACCACAAGTACCAACACCACCTAGAATGTTACCACCACTACCAGAATGATCACCAACCAATCTACTACCATCTCCTTCACCCCTCATACTACCACTACCACAACTAACACCATCGTCTTTAACCCTCCCACTACCACACTTACCACCATCACCAACCAATCTACCACTACCATCTCCTTCACCCCTCCCACTACCACACTTACCACCATCAACAACCAACCTACCACTACCACCATCACCATCAGCAACCAACCTACCACTCCTACTACCATCATCAACCAACCTACCACTACCACCACCACCACCATCAGCAACCAACCTACCACTACCACCCTTACTACCACAACTACCACCATCAGCAACCAACCTACCACTCTTACTACCTCCATCAGCAACCAACCTAGTACAACTACCACCATCAGCAACCAACCTACCACTCCCACCCCTCCTACCACCACCACCACCACCCCTACCTTTCCCACACCACCCAAAACACTCGTAGACGGCAATCAGCACGCCCTTTCGCTCAAGTCTCCCCGATCGACCAATAATAACCCCTAACCCCAGTACGTAAAGGACCAGGACCACGGACACGTACCAAAGGGCGTGCGTGCGGGCGTGTTCGTGAAGTTGCAACATTTGGTAGAGTTCTAGGAGTTGGTGGGGGGTGCTTGTTGCATTGCCGTTGCATTCACACCACAGTTGCTTGTACGTCACCATTTTTGTGCTGCAAGATAAAGAAGATTGTTATTGCTAGAGCCATATAGGGGGGATTGCGCCCACCTCACCCCTTGCAAGTAGATTATTTTAGGTGCGTAAATTATAAAAATATATAAATAAATATATATATATATATATATATATATATATATATATTCTGAAGCTGCTCGATCACAGTTGGGGAGAAAAGTTACGGTAAAATATAATAGGTGTTTATCCACCTTAATATCCCCCCCCCCCCCCCCTTGCCACCGCCACCGCTACCATAAACACCACCGCAACAACAACAACAACAACAACTTGACGTAAACACCATTATCGACGGAACATAATTTGACCTCAGGTAACGGGGAAGAAACGATAGTAGGTTGTAGCTTAGAGAGTTACAGTTACAAGGAATAGTTAGTATCTCGGACCTTGCGGTCCATTCCGAGGAAGGAGAGAGACTGTTTAGTGCACTACACTCATTACAAAGTGTGCAAAATACTATCTACTCTGAGAGAGAGAGAGAGTTAGAGTTACAAAGAATAGTATCTCAAAGACCTTGCGGTCCATTCTGGGAGAAATACTGGAAGTGGAAAGAAAGAGATTGTGTAGTGCACTACACTCCAATGCCTCCAAGACCCAATTTCTCCTTCTATCTACCCGTCGCAATCTTACACAAGACTATCAAATTCAATTACTATTCAACAATACACAACTCAACCCTTCATCTGCTCTCAATATTCTTAGTGTATCTTTTTCATCCGACCTTTCTTGGAAAGATCATATTACTAATCTTGCTAAAACAGCTTCCCAGAAGTTAGGTGTGCTCAACCGTCTCTGTGGGTTCCTCACCCCCACACAGCTTCTTGCTCTGTATAGGGGCACTGTGTTTAATCAGTTTTTTTGTAGAGCTCTCTCAGTGCATAGGCCTACCCCCTCCCTTCCAGCAAGTGTTAGGCACCCGCCTTTCAACACAGTCCCACTTCTATTCTGTCCAGCTCTCCAACCCAAGAATTAGCAAATTTTCGGTCTTTTTCTACTCAACAAGTGAACTCTGGAATTATCTCCCTCAATCAATCTTTCCTTCATCCTATGACTTAGACTGCTTTGAATTTCGTGTGTCGTCCAGGAATTTTGACCCCGTCCCCTGAATTTGGCTATCTGTCACTCTTTTGGCTTTGGGGGAGACACTCATTACAGGCAGCCTGCCTTTGGTCTCCTTCATATACATAGAAAATAAAACTCATTACAGAGTGTGCAAAATATTATCTACTCTCTTTTTGAACTGCTCTACTGAAGAAAAAAACCGTTTACAACTTCTGAGGGAAGTTTGTTCCAGGTAGAACAGATCTTATAAGTGAAAAGTTTCCACCAATACTAGTGCTGAACCTTTTGAATTCTAACTTCCAACCATGGTTACGTGTTGAGAGAGAGAGAGAGAGAGAGAGAGAGAGAGAGAGAGAGAGAGAGAGAGAGAGAGAGAGAGAGAGAGAGAGAGGTGTTAAGCCAATCGTGATGGATGGTTGCTATGATAAGAACGGGAAAAAAATGAGAACAGGACAAAGGCGGATGGATGGATGGATGGATGGATGGATGGATGGATGGAAGGTATGGTTTGATGGAGGAGAGAAGGAAGGAAGGGTTTGATGGAGGAGAAAAGGAAGGAAGGAAGGAAGGGTTTGATGGAGGAGAAAAGGAAGGAAGGAAGGAAGGAAGGGTTTGATGGAGGCGAAAAGGAAGGAAGGAAGGAAGGGTTTGATGAAGGAGAAAAGGAAGGAAGGAAGGAAGGAAGGGTTTGATGGAGGAGAAAATGAAGGAAGGAAGGAAGGGTTTGATGAAGGAGAAAAGGAAGGAAGGAAGGAATGGCTTGATGAAGGAGAAAATGAAGGAAGGAAAGAAGGAATGGTTTGGTGAAGGAAGGAATGGTGTGAGGAAGGAAGGAATGGTTTGGTGAAGGAGAAAGGGAAAGAAGGAATGAATTAATTAATAAAGGAAGGAAGGAAGAAGGGAGGAAGAAGAAAAGGAAGAAAACACAGAATATAGTAGGCTACTGGAAGACTGAATGAATGAAGGATGTATGGGAGATCTGAATGAATTATTGGACAGAATGAGTTACCGTACCGTAAGGAGTTTTTTTTTTTTTTTTTTTTTTTTTAGGACCCCCTTCTACCTCATGCTTTGCCTCATTAGTTTGGCGATTTTAAGACCTTTCACCTCATTTCTTTGCAAATATTTAGACCTTTCGTGACATTTAGGGGTCATATTTTCCTGGTGAGCGAAAGCGAGCCTGCAATTTTGGAAAAATTAGCCTTTGTCCGAAAAAAAATTCTACCGAAAAATATACAAATTTATTTCGAAGGGGGATTTGGGGTGTTTTTTAAGCTTGATGGAGATCTAGGGAGAACACTTGAACAATAATATACAAATAAATGGATAGGTAAACAAAAATAATCGAATGAACGAATTTGAAGGATCCTGTACATTAGATAGGCAGACAGAAGAAACACGAAGGAAGGAGCAAGTAACGAAACGACTGCCTGGATACATCGACGGAAAGAGGTAAGGGGAAAGATAATGTGGATGAATAGTATATTTGGTTACACACACACACACACACTCACACTCACACAGGAATACACACATATATAAACTTTATCCTCCCCATTTCCCCAGCTAACCTAATCCCACAAGGACCCCAATGGAAATACGCCTAACGGCCTTATTGGGCTATCCTTAGTTGGAATTATGCAAAGCTGGTACATGTCATATTTATAACATACTATGTGGTACCAACTCTGTAAATTGCTAACTGAATAAATATTATTATTATTATTATTATTATTATTATTATTATTATTATTATTATAACTCGAAGACACTCTCACACACGGTAACCACCTACCCATCCACACACACCCACCCAATAATCCACACACACACACACACACATTCACACATATCATTAACTCGAAGACACACGCACTCACCTTCCCCCCCCCCCCCCACCAATCCACACAACCACCCACACACACACACATTCACACATAAAGACAAACACACATATCATAAACTCGAAGACACAAACACTCACCTCCACCCCCCAAACACATATAACAACCTAATCACACACACACACAATATATTATGAGCAGCACACTTCGGTTAAAGATCAGGTTACACGACGCATCCAATTTGTAGCTGCCTAGTTAAAGGGCTTCGGAGGTTATCGGGTAAACACACACACCAATACCCACACACACACACACACACACACACACACAAATACACACACACACACTCACACACACACATTATAAACTACCACCTACACATATCTGACGTTTGTATAATTTAGAATTTTAAAGTAATTAAATATAATCCAGTGAAGGTTAAGAAATGAAAACCTAAATTCATCAATGATTCTTTTTGGTGAAACTCCTGGCAATTAGAATACATTAGCTCGATAACTCTGGTCGTCTTTTTGAGTTGTTGTTGTTGTTGTTGTTGTTGTTCCCCAAGCTGCCTGGCCGAACAGCCCCAAGGCCCCGAGCAAGGCCAAGGCCATAACTGAGCGCCCCCAGTCTTTTTGAGTTATAGAGGTTAGTAGGAGTCTAGATTACTGGCCTAGTTATAATGAATAGACTGTAGTAGTAGAAGACGGGTGAAGTAAAGACAAGTCTTGGGACAGCCTACCTTTATTTAGGGGAGTTTTGTTTAGCTTAGGAAGGACGTATAGCAATAATAAGGCTTCAAACTATCTCAACTAACCTTTTTAAGGGGAGGTATTTAGTTTGTTCCCTACTTTTTCATCAAGCTTAAAATGACATCCCCTAGACCCCCTTTCAAGATAAATTTGTACATTTTTCGGTAGAAAAATGTCCAGGCCGGAGGCCGGTTGCTCTTAAATTACAGGCTCGCTATCGCTCGCCAGGAAAAAATCGACACCTTAACGGCACGAAAGGTCTTAAAATTGACAGAAATGGGGCAAAATGTCTTAAAATATCCAAACTACTAGGGCGAAGGTCTTAAAAGCTCAAAAGCAATGGGGCTAAACATGAGGGAGAAAGGGGTCCAGAAAAAAAAATCCCTCAAGTGGATATCTCCCCTTGTAACTACCACAAATCCTTCTAAAAGCTGCATAATATGGCCTAAATATAGCTAGAATACAATACAACACACGTCGCTGGTACGGTACTGAACGGGTTAAAGGGGGGGGGGAGGGAGGGGGTTTAAGTGTGCTTCCTAGACTTTCATTAAGCTTTAAAAAATACCCCCCCCCCCCTCCCCCAGACCCTCATTTAAGATATATATTGCACTACATTAATGAATGCCAGGCTCTTCTTTTTTACCTTAAGGGGAGATTTCCACTCGAGGGATTTTTTTTCTTCTCTGGACTCCTTTCTCCCTCATGTTTAGCCCCATTGTTTTTCTAATTTTAAGACGTTTGCCCCATTATTTTGGCGATTTTAAGAACTTTCAACCCATTTCTGTCAATTTCAAGACCTTTCGTGCCATTTAAGTGTCGATGTTATCCTGGCGAGCGATAGCGAGCCTGTAATTTAAGAGGAACCGGCTTTCAGCCGGGAAATTTTTCTACCGAAAAATGTACAAATTTATCTTGAAAGGGGCTCAAGGGGGTGTAATCTTAAGCTTGAAGGATGCCTAGGGACCAAACTAAAAACCTCCCCTTAACCCCTTTGAGGAGTATGATGCGTTTTGACAGTATATTATGGCTATCATTAAACAAATATATAAGAGGATAAAGACAAAGCAACAACAAAAGCAAATACCAGATAATTTATATGGCAACAACAACAACAACAACAACAACAACAACTACTACTACTACTACTACTACTACTACTATTACTACTACTACTACTACTACTACTCAGGGTGTCAAACGAAAGCCAAGTCCAATCTTTATATTGTTTATTATTGAAGGCTATATGTAGAAAAAAATGTGTGGTTTATAGTTCAAATTAGCCTATGTTTATGAAAGTGATAAACATGCCAAGACAGTGCTATTTCATGTTCATGTTCTTGCATTTCTTCTCATATTCATTCAAGTTTTCACACAACATTGCTACGGTTTGACATCCTACTACTACTTCTACTACGGTACTACTAATAATAATAACAATAACCATAATAATAATAATATGAACAATTACAATATATCAACTAACAATGAAACTATAAAACCCGGATACAAAAAATCCCTCGCTATTAATAACAGATAATTACTGAAGAACAACTTTTGGTGATAAAAACAAATTTTTGTGTGTGATGTTGTTCTGGAGCCAACGGGAAGCACGAGCCATTTGTTTGATAGTCTTGTGTATGTGTGTGTGTGTGTGTGTAGGTGGGTGCTTGTGTGTGTAGGTGGGTGCTTGTGTGTAGGTCGGTGCTTGTGTGTAGGTGGGTGCTTGTGTGTAGGTGGGTGCTTGTGTGTGTAGGTGGGTGCTTGTGTGTAGGTGGGTGCTTGTGTGTAGGTGGGTGCTTGTGTGTAGGTGGGTGCTTGTGTGTAGGTGGGTGCTTGTGTGTGTAGGTGGGTGCTTGTGTGTAGGTGGGTGCTTGTGTGTAGGTGGGTGCTTGTGTGTAGGTGGGTGCTTGTGTGTAGGTGGGTGCTTGTGTGTGTAGGTGGGTGCTTGTGTGTAGGTGGGTGCTTGTGTATAGGTGGGTGCTTGTGTATAGGTGGGTGCTTGTGTGTAGGTGGGTGCTTGTGTGTAGGTGGGTGTTTATCTGTATGTGTGTGTGTATATATGTGTGTGTGTCCGTGGGTATGTCTTTGTGTGTGTGTGTGTGTGTGTGTGTGTGTGTTTGTTTATCTGTGTGTGTCTATCTGTGTGTCATTCCACTAGTGTCTGTTTATTACAATACAAACACATCTATTACAAACTTATTACAATACAAACATCTATTACAAACTTATTACAATACAAACACATCTATTACAAGCTTATTACAATACAAACACATCTATTACAAACTTATTACAATACAAACACATCTATTACAAACTTATTACAATACAAACACATATATTACAAGCTTATTACAATACAAACACATCTATTACAAGCTTATTACAATACAAACACATCTATTACAAACTTATTACAATACAAACACACCTATTACAAGCTTATTACAATACAAACACATCTATTACAAGCTTATTACAATACAAACACATCTATTACAAACTTATTACAATACAAACACATCTATTAACAACTTATTACAATACAAACACACCTATTACAAACTTATTACAATACAAACGCATCTATTACAAACTTATTACAATACAAACACACCTATTACAAACTTATTACAATACAAACACACCTATTACAAACTTATACAAACACACCTATTACAAACTTATTACAATACAAACACATCTATTACAAGCTTATTACAATACAAACACATCTATTACAAACTTATTACAATACAAACTTATTACAATACAAACACATCTATTACAAACTTATTACAATACAAACACATCTATTACAGACTTATTACAATACAAACACACCTATTACAAACTTATTACAATACAAACACATCTATTACACTCTTATTACAATACAAACACATCTATTACAAGCTTATTACAATACAAACACATCTATTACACTTATTACAATACAAACACATCTATTACAAGCTTATTACAATACAAACACATCTATTACAAGCTTATTACAATACAAACACATCTATTACAAGCTTATTACAATACAAACACATCTATTACAAGCTTATTACAATACAAACACATCTATTACAAGCTTATTACAATACAAACACATCTATTACAAGCTTATTACAATACAAACACATCTATTACAAGCTTATTACAATACAAACACATCTATTACAAGCTTATTACAATACAAACACATCTATTACAGACTTATTACAATACAAACACATCTATTACAAGCTTATTACAATACAAACACATCTATTACAGACTTATTACAATACAAACACATCTATTACAAACTTATTACTATACAAACACATCTATTACAAGCTTATTACAATACAAACACATCTATTACAAACTTATTACAATACAAACACACCTATTGCAAGCTTATTACAATACAAACACATCTATTACAAACTTATTACAATACAATCACATCTATTACAAGCTTATTACAATAGAAACACACATATTACAATACAAACACATCTATTACAAACTTATTACAATACAAACACTCTTATTACGATACAAACACACACCTATTACACTTCTTACAATACAAACACTTACGTATTACAAAACAAACACACTTATTACAATACAAACACATCTATTACAAGCTTATTACAATACAAAAACAACTGTTACAATGTGAATACACTCATTAAACGCTGATTACAATACAACTCACCTCTCCATGTTTAGTAGCTATCCTTCTCGAGTGGTTCTATCGTAGCGTACAAGTTGTTATCGTAAGTTTGTTGTTATGGTAAGCTTATTGTTATTATAGGCCTAAGCCTCCAGCAGCAGGCCCCGATGGAGTCTGTCACTGTCCTGTCAACTCTAGCAGCTTGTCCTCTTGTCTAAGTTGCTAGTTGGGGAAAATGGTATTGATGGTAGTAGTAATATTGCATTTGTATGACCTAAAATAATATACATTTATAAATTAACATATACATTAATAAATTAAACGATTACAAAGAAATCAACGAAACCGCTCAAATTATAACCCAGGTATCGGTACGGTAATTCGTCTTTACTCTTATGCACGGTGTGTAGCCTACTTCAATTTAATTTGTTTTGTATTGCCAGTTTTTCAGTAGCCCTGGTATTTGTCCCAGTGGCGTTCATTTCTTCATCCCACCACACACTTATATCTCAATCTGTCTTTTCCTCATCCTATGAATTACTCTGCCCAGACATTTTTTACTCTAAGGCACCTTAAATTTGGCTCTAATTTTTTTTTTTTTGAGGTGGGGTGGCAGGGGGGACATATGTTACAGGCAGCTTTGTCTTTTGTCTCCTTCATAAACATTTAAAAATCCCCATATTGCTCAGCTATTGCATGTCAAATTAAATGGATTAGGCCTATAATGATTTAACTACACTAGGCTAGTCATGTAGGCTAATATTGCTGTTTATACGGTAATTTGTTTGTAGGGATAAGGTTAATCATCATACACTGACAAAGGCACACATCAACATTAAAGGATTATCGGACGAATAATTTTTCAGTGTTGACATATTGTTTAACCCCTTCTGTACCGGCGACGTCTTTGTAAGTATATTCAAGCTATATTTAGACGATTTTGTGTAGTTTAAGAAGGATCTGTGGTAGTAAAATGGTTAAGTGAGATAGTTCGAAGGCTGTTAATTGCTGGAGGCTCTTTTTAAACTGACTAAAATCGTCTAATAGTAGCCAGAATAAATTAAACAAGACGTCGCCAGTACAGAAGGGGTTAAATAATGAAAATGCCAGACTACAATTGCCCGTAAAAATTGACAGAAAAAGAGCTTGTGTGACACTGCCTGTATTGTCATTCCTCCAGTATCGTCAGTAATTTGTCCAAAGGGAGGTCTTCACTTGGCTGGATAAATGGATCACTAGGTCTCCCCAGATGTCCTCGGGGAAGTTCTTGGATTTCACTTAGTTTTATGTTCACGGATTGTTTTCATTTATTTTATTTTGTTATATATATTATGATGATGATGATAATTATTTTTATTTTTATAATAATAATTATTATCACTATTATTAGCATTATTATTAAATACCGTATGCGAAACTTGCCATTGCATTCAGTATGTTTGTTTCATTAAATATTGACACAATTAATAGCAATAATATTTACACATCGGATATTTGTCAGTTTGTTTTTAAAAATATATATTTAAATTTATTTCTATGCTAATAAGTGATGTCTCGGCACCAAGTATATTTTGATCAATAATGGGTACCGGTATCTGCAATATCTAAGCTTCATTTCATCATATCGAGTGCAATATACCAACATGTTCCTACACTTACCCACCCTATTCAACATCTAGCAGACATTAACACTTAGCCTATGCTGCGGGCCTATTTCCGCCATATTAGGGCTCATTCAGGCACTCCTGATTGATTAGGCAAGTGTCTGAATGGAATTAAATGTATTCAGCCGAAGAACTAGAAGAAAATAGCTTCAAAATAAAACCAAAATGAGCTTCGTAGCTTGCGGGCTACCATAGACATTCGCTAAAATGAGCAATTATCGCTAATGTTACGCTACATTTGCCTTAGGCAGCACTGTATATCTCGCGAGACTTTTACTCAGAGCCCTCAGTGCCACGGCAGCCTGGCTGGGGGAAGAACGTGTGGCCTGTCGCGCTCCCGCTCCCTCGCACTTGATTATACAGGCTTTAAAAGCCTGTAAATTGCTGTAAATTGCCATGGCGTTCGGGAACGTCTCCCGCAGGGAAAGGGTTAATACAGCACAGAGCAAGCCAAACGCAATGACAGCTGAGACATAACTTATTAGCGCCACCATACCATTAACTTATTAGCGCCACCATACCATTAACTTATTAGCGCCACCATACCATTAACTTAGCACTCTGAAGATTATGACACATTACTCTGGCTATCATTGGACAATTCTCTACAGCTTAGGAAGGATCTGTGGGAAACAAAAGGGTAATGACTATCTCCATGAACTCTCTGACTTCCACATACCCTTCCTAATCTGAATAAAATCGTCTAATAATGTCCAGAAAACAGATATGAGGATTATGACGCGTTTCATCAGTGTATTCTGGCTAACATTAGATGATTATATACAGCTTAGGAGGGATGTGTGGGCATTAAAAAGGTAAAAACGGTCTCAATCAACTCTCTGGCGTCCGTGTGTGTCCTTCCTATTCTGAATAAAATCGTCTAATAATACCCAGATATAAGGACGAAATGCGTCATATACTACTGAGAGGGTTAATATCAGATAGTAATAAAGCTAAACACATAATACCAAACGAAAAAGGTGCAATATGTGAAGTAAAACGAGTGTGTAATCCAACAAGGGAGGTGACCGAAGAGCTGAAGTAACACACCTCCCTCTGTGACCTCTGGGGCGGTACTGACTCGGAAGTCGGAACCTGAGGCCGCTGAGGCGAGCCCGACTCCTGTTTTGTGTTGAGGTGAGGAGCCATAAGGGGAGCTAGGCTATATAGGTGAGGACAAGGAGGGGGGGAAAGGGAGGATGGGAGGAAGAGGAGGGGAGAAAAACGAGGAGGGGAGGGGAGGAGAAAAGGAGATGAAGGAGGAGGCAAAGAAGGGATAGATAAGGAGGAGGAGGAGGAGGAGGAGGAGGAGGGGAGGGTAAGGGCGAAGGAGGGGAGGGGGGGAAAAGGATAGTGGAGTTGGAGGAGGCGACATGAGAGAACAAAATTGGATCTTGGATAACTCAAATATGAAACTCTAAGGATATTCCCCACCAACTTTGTTTTTCTATGTAGATAAGGGAAACAAAAGGCAAACCAGACTGTGGCGAGTGCCTCCCCCAGAGTTGAAAGAGTGACAGGGACAAAATCAAGGAATGTACGGGTCAAAATACCTGGTCACACGGAGTTTGAAGCAATTTAAGTCATAGGATGAGGGAAAGATGGATTCAGGGAGAGTTCCAGAGCTTCACTGTTGAATAGAAAATTGGGAATATCGCTTCACACATGGGTTGGAGAGTTGCACAGAGTAGGGGCGAGATTGTGTTGCAAGACGGGTATTACGTGCTCTACTAAGATTAGGTGGTATAGCCTACACTGAGAGAGCTCTGCGGAACGCTGATTATATTGTAGTAGCAAGAGAGATGCAACATTGCGGCGAAGAGAGATATTGAAGAGGATCGGTGAGTGGACGTGAGTTAATGAAACGAAAGGCTTTCTTTTCTACTTTGTCTAGAAGTGCTGCGTCAGAGGATCCTCCCCACATATGCGAACAGTACCGGTACTCAATACATGGACGCACTGTGCTCCTGTACAGAGCAAGAAGCTGTGCAGGGGTAAAGAACCTTCCGGAGACTGTCCCTGGTTTTCTGTGCACCCCTTCCTTGCCCAGTCCTCACCCTTCAACAAGCAGTTCTATGAGGATTAACCCCTTGAGGATTATGTCGCGTTTTGATGATCCATTCTGGCTATCATTAGACGATTGTATGCCGTTTAGGAAGTACCGGTACCTCTAGGAATCTAAAGAGTCAAAACCAATTATGCCTCCGACTCCCACAGATCCTTCCTCAGCTGAAAAAATCGTCCAACCATAGCCAAAATAATCTGTCAAAACGCGTCATAATCCTCAAAGATGCTGAAGTTTGTTTAAATTTGTAATGCTTTGTAATAGGGAGGAAAAAAAAAAGAAGTATTTTCAACCCCTAACTTAACTTATTGCGGATGTTTTTCTAGACCCCCTTCTCCCTCACGTTTAGCTCCATGAGTTTTGAGATTTTAATACATTCGCCCCATTGGTTTGGCGATTTTAAGACATTTCGCCCCATTTCTTCGTCAATTTTAAGACCTTTTGTACCATAACCGGTTTTCTATTGATCTCGAAGGGGTGTCTTGGGGGTATTTTTTAAGCTCGATAGTGGTCTAGGGAGCAAACTAAAATAATTTCCCAACATCCTTTAATTTGGGTTATTGCCAGCTCGCTACAAATAATCTATTATTATTAATTTCACTCCAACACCAAACACCTCCCAAAAAAATTAATGAAAGCAAGCATGTGATCCACAGGGATTCGAACCTGGGTTACCACATACACATTTTAAACACTAACCATTACACCATCAAGGCAGTTAACCCCTTCCGTACCGTCGATATCCTATGTATTTTAGTCTGGCTACTACCGGTACTATTCGATTTTATTCAGTTTAGGAAGGATCTCTAGTAAATATATAGCTTTTAATCATAACATAACATCGTCTAAATATAAATAGAATAAAATAGAACAGACGTCGCTGGTACAGAAAGGGTTAATATATGGGGTGGTAAATGAAGGTTATCAAATCGAGTCTCGGCACGTGACCAAGAGCTAGCAGCGATGTGGAGTGTTTACCATTAACTTCAACATTAAGGCTAAAAATATGACCATAAGGGATCAAGGGAACAATGGAGGCAATTGCTGCCAGGAAGGAGGAAGGAGGACAAAATGATTAACCTGCATAACATAAAAAAGAAATATGATTTTTGGTGATTAGGGCCTATTACTTTATTTTTGTTTTTCACTAGTTTTGTTTTATTTTCCCTTTTTCGTTTATTTCTGAATACATATATACCGTACCGTACCGTACCGTACTGTATATATATAACTCGTTTACAATACAATTTTGCATAGCAAACTCACTACCGGGTACATGTAGGCTTACTGTGCCGTATTTAAATTGATTTAAATTCTGAGGTCTGATGGTGACATGATGAAAAGACGAAAAGTTACCAATACAGACACACACAATCACAAACACTCGGCATGACACACACAAACACTTAGAATGATGTACACACATGCACACACACGGGATGACGTACGCACACACACCCACACCCACGGGATGACATACACACACACACGAGAAGACGTACACACATACACACACACAGTGAAGGGAGAGGCCAAACATTTAATCTTGTGACCCAAACACTTCCCATATGTAAAGTGAGAGAGAGAGAGAGAGAGAGAGAGAGAGAGAGAGAGAGAGAGAGAGAGAGAGAGAGAGAGAGAGAGAGAGAGAGAGAGAGAGAGAGAGAAGAGAGAGGAGAGAGAGAGAGAGAGAGAGAGAGAGAGAGAGAGAGAGAGAGAGAGAGAGAGAGAGAGAGAGAGAGAGAGAGAGAGAGAGAGAGAGAGAGCAAAACTTAATCTAGAACCATTTTGATAGGCCTATTGATAATATTCAGATAACTTAGAAAGCTATATTGTTACCCCACTCAGGAGTCAGGAGATATATAACAATATACCAATCAGAGTACCGTATTAAAAAACAAAAAAACAAAAAAAAACAGGGTGTCAAACGAAAGCCAAATCCAATATTTATAGTAGCCTACCGGTATGCAAAGATAAAATTATGGTTTATAGTTAAAATTATATGATAAAATGGTCAAAACAATGCTATTTGAGGTTAGTTTTCTTGTATTCCTTCCCATATTCATTTAGGACACACTAACACGGGGTTTATCTTTCATGCCCAAATAGTTGTCATAGGAGGGTGTTTTGGTTGGGGTGAGGTGTGGTTTGGGAATTAGCCTATACCAGATATTATTATAATTCTTTTAAATAACCCTCACAGAAGATTCCTGGAAGAGGCTTTTTATTCCCGGGTCGGGGTTGAGGGGATTATATGATCGTACCTGTTTGTAGCCTGATGGCTTATTTATCAGTCCGAAAAATGCAGAAATTTATCTCGAATGACGGTCTTGGTGGCATGTTTTTAAGCTTGATGGAGGCCTAGGGAGCAAACTTTAGAGACAAAAAAATACCGCCCCTTACATCAAACGTATAAAATCGACATTAAATAAACCTTTGACTCACACAGCTTTTCTATAACATGAGGAAAATCGCCTAAAATCAGCCAGAGTAAACAGAAAAGGTGTGAGGTTCTGAGGGCGTGTGAACGGTGTGATATCCGATTCTGGGGCCCTGGGGATGAACGACACACAATAACAAGGTCCGGAGAGTCTTAAATATTTACGGTGCCTTATCCTGAATGCTGCCTTATCCTGCACCTCTGACACCTTATCCTGAATGCTGCCTTATCCACCTCTGAAACCTTATCCTGAATGCTGCCTTATCCACCTCTGACACGTTATCCTGAATGCTGCCTTATCCACCTCTGACACCTTATCCTGAATGCTGCCTTATCGACCTCTGACACCTTATCCTGAATGCTGCCTTATCCACCTGAAGCCTAATCCTGAAAGCTGCCTTATCCACCTCTGACACCTTATCCTGAATGCTGCCTTATCCTGCACCTCTGACACCTTATCCTGAATGCTGCCTTATCCTGCACCTCTGACACCTTATCCACCTCTGACGCCTAATCCTGAATGCTGATATCAAAACTAAAGCGCCAGTGACACTGAGACATGTCCTCAAAATATTGATGACACCTTATCCATTTCTGATCGCCGTATCCTGATTGGTGATGCAGAAACTCAAGAGAGAGAGAGAGAGAGAGAGAGAGAGAGAGAGAGAGAGAGAGAGAGAGAGAGAGAGAGAGAGAGAGAGAGAGAGAGAGAGAGAGAGAGAGAGAGAGAGAGAGAGAGAGAGAGAGAGAGAGAGAGAGAGAGAGAGAGAGAGAGAGAGAGAGAGAGAGAGAGAGAGAGAGAGAGAGAGATCCATACAACCCATACTGTATCCCACAGTGGAATTTTACCTAAATAGGCCTACATGAAAACCCTCATTTCTCAAAATCTGGAGGAAAAAACATGGAATATAAGGGAGCGAGCCTTTTCTATATTACCGGTATACTGAATGGACTATAGTTCTTCTGAGTAGGAGGAAGTTATGACGGGGTGTTTATCTGAACCCCCCTTCTCCTTCATGATTAGCCCCATTAGTTTTGAGACCCAATTGGCTATTTTAGGACCTTTCGCCCCATTTCTTTGTCAATTTTAAGACTTTTTCTTCCACTTAGGTGTCGATTTTTTCCTGGCGAGCAATAGAGAGCCTGCAATTTAGGAGGAATCGACCTTGGGCCGGTACATTTTTCTACCAACAAATGTACAAATTTATCTCGAAAGGGGGTCTTAGGGGTATTTTGTAAAGCTTGATGGAGGTCTAGAGACTAGAGAGGAACCTTAAAAAATATAAATAAATAACTAACAAAGCAATAAAACAATAAAAATAGGCTACATAAATAAATATACTGGTAGCCTAAGCCTACATCTCTCCTTCATTGATTGATTTGTTATCAGGTCAGGTGAAGGTATTGAGGGATAAGCCTTTACAACGGCATCCTCGTAACTACTTTCTATGTTTCTTATTTTCTGAAGAGTGTAACATAACATAACATAACATTAATAAAGTTCTAGCACCAGGCAACAAAGGCCATATGGCACTAAAGCAGGAAACGGATAGAGTTAGAAGGAAAGGAAGTTAAATATCGTTAAGGAGTCTGAGAGAGGAAAGGAAAGCCATTACGTGGTCAACGGAAAAGAAAGGGGACTCTGAGAGGAGATCGGCAAGACAAGGACGACGACCAAGGGAAAATAGAAAGGGAAAAGAACGGCGACGGGCCGAAGAAAAGAGAGGACAGTCGAGAGGGGAGAAGGGGTGTTGGAGAAAGAGGAAGCTGTTGGAGTGGCTTTGTTATGTGTGTTATGGTCAGATGAAGGTATTGAGGGATAAGCCCAAGTTACAACGGGACCTCGTAACTACTTTGTTTCCTATTTTCTGAAGAGTGTAGAGATGGGAGAAAGTGGTGTTGGAGTGGCTTTGTTATGTGTGTTATTGGTTTGTTATGCCTGTCACCTCGCCTTAACTTACGACACCTTATAGTGTATCCAGGCCCCGGGTCTTATCTTTCACGCTCAAACAGTTTTAAAGCAAGCGTGATTTATGAGAGAGAGAGAGAGAGAGAGAGAGAGAGAGAGAGAGAGAGAGAGAGAGAGAGAGAGAGAGAGAGAGAGAGAGAGAGAGAGAGAGAGAGAGACTATAAATGTGTGTGTGTCTTGGCATGTGTGAGTGTATGTGCAAGTATGTGTAGCCTATATCTGTACAGTATGTATATGTCTGTGTATTTGTGCGTGCCTGTATGGGGATGTGGGGGAGGGGGAATATACTTAGGCCTATAGTTATGAGTGGACAACTCAACCAATACCGTTAGCTTAGGTTTAGTTATTTTAACACTATCTGGTACGACGTCTTGGGGGTTATGATATTTTGCTTAATTATTATTGAGGATTTAGATTATTACATTTTGCCATTATCGAGCAATCTACCGGTATTTTAGTTTGGGCAAGGATGTAGTATTCAGGCATACCGCCCGCCTTCTTTACCCGTTGAGATCATGTTCCCATCTATTTTTACTGCCGTGGGATACAATAATGGGTGGAGGCCCGGAAGGGGAGGGGGGAGGGGAGGGGGGCAAAAAAAAACATGACTTATTGTCGGCATCATATATATTGCCAGCAGGAGGCATGTAACAGACAAAAGAGACGGAAACTTAACCGCGAGCGCACGCCCTATGTAAAGATGACGACCGTACGCCCGGATACTACATCCTTCCCTTAGTTTGTCCCCTATGGCTGACAAAAATGCCTTCCCTTCTTCTTCTTATTCGTCGAAGAAGGGAAGGCATTTTTTGGTCACTGTGACTTTTCTGCTCCACAGCAATTTTAGCATTTTTGTTTCGTTCTTTGTATGTTTTTGTATATTGAAGCTCACTGGAAACTATTATTTTCCCATTACCCGACAATCTAAAAACGCGGCCCAACAACGGGGGCTTTGGCCCCCTCACCCCCCCCATGACTTATTGTCATCATCATATATATTACCAGCAGGGGTAAATAACAAGTCAAATTAGACGCGAATGTAACTGTTTCTTCTTCTTCTTTAGAACCCGCCCGCAGACCGTGCAGATCCACAGGGCTGACCTTTGTATCGGTACTGGCTCAGAAACGTTAGTAGGAGGGAAAGTTTAGAGTAGAAGGATAGTTTAAGAGACAGTTTTTTTTTGTATAACCCCCCCCCCCCCCCCTCCCATTTCTCTTCCTCCACATTTTCTCCAACATCCTCTTCACCATCTCCATGTCTTGTGTTTCCATCTCCTGTGTTAACCCCAATAGCGCCCCTACCCCTCTATCTTCTCTCTGCTTAATCTCCTCCCACCAACTCTATTCCTCATGTACCTCTCCAACTCGTCTCTCTCCTCATTATATCTTGTACATTCCGTTACTATGTGTTCTACATCCTCCACTATTGGGTCTCCTCCCATTTCACATTGACTGCAGTGCGGTCCCACTCCATTCCATCTCCTTGTTCTCTCATTCGTTTCTAGCGATCCTGTTCTTGCTTTAAATAGAAGTTTCGATCCCCATCCTCCACCATAGTATAGTTCTCTAGCTGGTTTTTCCTTCTCTCTATAATATGCCAGCGTGGCTCTATTTTCTACCCCCTCCCTCCACTTTATTCTCCCCTCCTCCTTTATCCCTTTCTCTATCTCTCTGACACATCCCCTCCCATTTTCTAGTATGACCCACTCCTCTCTCTCATTTCGTTTTCTAAATTCCCCTCCCACCCGGTCCTGTTTTATATTTATCCTCCCCAATCTTTTTTTGCACTCTGTTCCATTTACTTTGCTCGTTCGCCCATCTGTATACCTTCCCCGGCCACCTATCTTCCTCCATCCCCTCCAGCCTCACTTTGTACTTCCCTTTCGCTTTCCCAATCCTTTCCTCAAACGTACTCCACCCCATCTCCCCTCGGATTGCTTCTTGTGCTACGTATTTATTTGCCCCCAATCCTGTCCTCCCGATTTTATTCTGTACCGTTTCTACTTTCTTCGTTTCCGCCTCTGTTGTTTCTACCGCCTCTAAGCCGTACATTATTACAGGTACTCCTAATCCTTTCCACAGCCCTCGCACTATTTCATAGCTATTCGCTCTTAGCCTTGTCGTGCTCCATAGTCTCCCATTCCATTGTTGCATTTGTCCAACCTTTTCACTTTTCGCCTTCTCAAACCCTTTCTCCGTGATCGTTACCCCCCCGATATTTATACTCCCTTGTCTTCTTCATTCTGTTTCCTTCCAGTGTCCATTCCTCGTCCTCTTGAAGCTCTCCATTCATTTTCATCACCTGGCTCTTTTCTTTACTAAATCTTACTTCAAGTTCCTCCCCGAATCTCGTTGCTTCCTCTAGTAGTCTCTGTAACCCTCCTCCCGTTTCTGCCATCAGAACTACGTCGTCAGCAAACAGCAGTACCCCCAGTCTTTCCTTGTTTATCTGAATCCCCTCCCCCACTCTTTTTATCCTCTGTGTCATTTCTTCCATATATAACGCAAATAATAACGGCGATAATACGCACCCCTGCCTTACCCCCCTCTTGCTTTCTACCCATCCCGTTTCTATATTTCCTAGCGCGTACTTCGCTTTTGTTCCTTGGTACATCGATGTAATGATGTTTATATACTTTTCTGGTATTCCACTCCTTGCCATTATTTTCCACAGCAGTTCCCTGTTTACTCTATCATAGGCTTTCTCTATATCCAGGAATGCACAGTAAGCCTAAACTGTGAGCGTACGAATATGTAAACAAAGAGGACGGTACGCCCGCTAACACAACTCTTATCAAATTAGTTCTCCACTGGCCGTCTTCTTTGCTTCTACCCTGATTTAACCCACAAAATCTATGAAAACATATTGAAATTTACGGTGCTAAAGACATATATTGCAGTGATTAATACTGTAAGACTAAACTATAGAAACCACATAGAAAATTATATCCCATAGGCTACGTACGTGACATTAAATAAATATTGAGTATCGGTACGGTACTTGTTACCGAAACAGTTGAAACTACCACCTCTCAACTCATTATGTATCCCAAGGCAAAAACAATGGTTGTTTTTTACTTTGAAAGTGACTTAGCCTTCATCTGAGTATAAACAAATTGTTGGTTAATGGTGAAAACCCCTTTTCCGGGGATTATAACTAATTTCAACTGGTGTATGATGATAAAAACTACCTAAAATCAGTAAATCACTAAAAAGAAACATGGGAAAATTAGTGGTAGTTTCGGTAATATTTTCCAGATATTGTCCGAAAAGCCTAAACTAACCTGTCACTTACACCATAACAACATAATCTACACTCCTTGAGAGCCCTTTGGGAAAGCCCGATAGTGGCCATGGCCCATGGTCTTCCTTTGAGACTCGGGGCTGTTCGGCCAGGCAGCCTAGGGAACAACAACTAACCTGTCCTAAATATACTCATGAACAATAGGCTATGCTGAGGCCTAAAGGTTTTATAAGGTTACTCACCAGTCAGTAGGCATCTAAGGGTCATAGTTCATGGTCAAGTCCACAGGTAAATCCATAGGTATATCCACAGGTAAAGCCACAGGGATATTCACAGGTAAACACAGGTAATAACAAGTATATCCACAGGTAAACCCACCACTAATTGTGCAGGTGAATCTAATCTTACCTAGTCACTCACAGTGACTCACTGTCCTTTTTTTCCTAGCTACCATTAGACGATGTAACTCAGTTTTAGGAAATATTCGTAGGAATCAAAGAAGCACACACTATTTTTGGGAAGGATGTAGTATCTGGGCGTACGGTTACATTTCCGTCTATTTTGACTGCTTATTTTCTGTCATTTGCTCCCTGCTGGCAATATATATGATAGACAGTAGCCTATATGATTATGACAATAAGTCATGGGGGGGGGGGGGGGGTGTGGAGGGGGATCAAAGCCCCCTCAACTTATTAATGTATCCCACGGCAGTCAAAATAGGCGGGAACATGATCGCGAGCATGCAAGTACTGTAATACAAACAAGGCGGGCGATACAACCGAATACCGGTACTAGCCTACATCCTTACCCTATTTTTTCCGCTACTCACGCAAGGCAGTCAGTTTACTTCCTTGGCACTCCTGCGGGCTGCGGCCTACCTATAGGCCTATGTGCAAAATGGCTACCTGTATAATCCTGTGTAGCAGGTAGACCTGTATTTATATCTCAGTAATTTGGTAATGTTACAATATATTTTTTACATTTTACATTTATAAATAGTCCACTAATATACTAGGTAAGGTTAGTTTAGGTTAAAGATATTGTTCAATGTTTCTTAGTAAATACCGGTATGCATCTGAAAATCAGTTATACCCGCTACACAGGATGATACCGTACCGCAAAATGTTTTGTACGGGTATTTACATTTTCTGTAAGCTAACTTACAGTATAAACGATGAAGATTACATTTCTCCCCGTCTTCCGCTATGTGTCTGAAGGACATTTACAATTTTACATCTGTGCTCACCAAGGTCCAGAGATGACATAGAGAATGACATAGGCCTGCCGCCTACAATATAACTGTATAGCCTAGAGGAATGATGTATCATACATAATTCCTCTAGGGCGTCTAGGCTATACAGTTATGATAACTGTATAGCCTAGAGGAATCATGTATGGGTAATAAAGATTGCATAATTATAGCCTATGATATAATTATCGAGGTGCCCGAATTACTAGATAGAAGTAACCTTGACCAAGTGGTCTTGATCATTAACTGTGATTTCACCAAATCTGACTTTAATTTCTGCAAAACATGAGCTTAGGAGTTGACTGCTCCATCCAATCTAGCATAGCCTAGTCCTACTGTAGGGGAGAGTTTGGGGTATAATTCTGTCAACCTTTCCTATAGACGGCACCGATTCGTTTACTCGCCATTTTCACTTGTCTCCCGAGGTTTATATGAAAATGTGTTTTAACCCTCGGAAAAACCTAATATAAAAGTATGCTACTAAAATGTAATTTTCGTAACAAGGTTGTCAGACGTCAGTACGGTACTTTCCTGTTATCAACGTACTGTACAATAAAAGCTGAAGATTGCAGAGTAAACACCATAGACTTCATCGACTTTCTTTCGCCTTCGTATTATCGACAGCCATTTTTTTTTTTTTTTTTACTAAAGGATTAGTACCCAACCAGCGGGGGTGTGGGGGCGCCGGGCGGCAGCCCCCACCCATAATACTAAGATAGGTTAGGTAGCCTAAGGTTGTTTGGTTAGGCTAATGTCTTCAAATCATAGCCCTCCCCATTATCGGGGGGGGGGGGGGTGTGTCTCAACAACATCAATCGAAAATGGGGAAAACGGTTTCTCCGAGGCTTGTAATTATTTCTAAACACTAGGCCCTATATATTGATCAAAACTAGGCTAACAGAGCAAAATAAAAATATCAATGGGAAAATTAGGCCTAGTGACATAAAAAGTGAAATTTTTGGAGCCATTGCTAGAATTTTACCGAGTTTGGGGATGCCGCGTTTTCTCAACCAGACCAAAATCCACAGAGTAGCCTAAACTCAGTGATAGCCTAAAACAAATATCCCAGCATCATATACTGTACTAGGATCCTAACCTACCAACTGTAACCCCCATCAGGATGTTAGGTCAATGGGGTGGACAAGATGAAACTTAAAATAATAACCTAACTTTACGGCAAGGGCAACGTAGCCTATTCCCCCAAGCCCAACTAGCCTACCTAAACTACTAGCCAACAATGAATAGGCCTAGCCTAATCACGAAGCTCAATGTCACACCTTGTCTTGTCATATTAGCATATTAACGTCATCCCTGCTGAGCTGATCGGTCATATCCTGCCCCTATTATTAGTACGGTAATATAAATCACTGATGAAAACGTAGTATCAATATCTTCTCTTCTTATTGTTATTTAAATGTGCAGTTTGCCTCAATATCACAACACAACACCGCAGCCATGTAAACAATGATATCCCAGCGCCGCGTGGTGGCAATTTCTGCAAGCTCGAGATGACCATAACAAAAAATAAATAATAACCAAGTGACTGACATCAGAAACTCCAAATAAGTAGGAAGAAAAACTTCGTATCACCGCGCTCATATTAAGTTCAACTGGTGATCTGCTTCCTGAATTATGAAATATATGAACCATCGAATAGTGAAACGAAGATTCGATTCTGTTCAGGACAACTTCGAAAACTTAACCTCTTGAAGATGGTGACGCGTTTTAACAATATATTCTGGCAATCACGAGACGATTTATTCACCTTAAGAAGAACTTGTGGAAACTAAAGAGTTAATGGAGATATTTGCATGAGATAGCTTCGAATATTACAGTTCATAGTAGGCCTATAATATGCTCTCAGTGCAATCAACAGTCGCAATCATTAATTATTGTGTTCTTACATTATCAAAGCTGTTTGGGAAAAAAATAATCTCGTTCTTAATTGTATGCCTGAAATTTGCATTTCGGGGGTCATCTTTATCTGTTGTACTCTCTCTCTCTCTCTCTAGTAACGCCTTAAAAGAGATACGTTGAATTGATTTAATGTCTCACTTAAAGGTAATATGAACATTAAAACTAGTATAACATATTTTAGTCTACGCTTCATTCATTTTCTGTCGCTCATTTCCAAGTATAGAGAACGAATAGCTTTGGGTAACTATAAGTTTTTATACACATAACATACACCCCTCAGGAACAATAGGCCTAGTCCTCAGTGTTTTTAAGGTTGTTCTGAGGAGTGAATAAAAAATACACATACTGTATACAGTACACATAAAACGGTAATTATAGGGAATAGGCTCGCACGCTTATTTTTCATGTTTTTTCCTCCAGATTTTGAGAAATAAGTGTTTTCATGGTCTTAGTTATGATTCCAGTGTGGGATAGGCCTACATGATGGGTTGAAGGGGGCTTTGCCCCCCCCTCCCCTCCCCCTCCTGAATTATTGAAATCGTCATCTATGTTGCCAGCAGGGGGTAAATATAGATTATATTGTATAAAGAAGGCGATTGTAAACATTGAGGATGTCCGAAAGAGCTCTGAGATTGATTAGAATGGGCGTTTTTTCAATTAATATCTGGTTTTATAAATGTGATCAAAATTATTCTCCCACAGTGGATTATACATGAGTACAGTATAAGGATTCCATAGATATACATTGTCCCTAGTAAATTATGTATAAGGTTGCGAGCCTATTCCCTATAATTATCCATAAAACTAACAATACGCACAAGTAACTAATACGCTCACACATAAACACACAATAAAACACATAAATAACGTGCATTATTACAGTTTCTTTGTCATCGCCTCCCAATATTAAGTTTACACGTAACACCTTCATGTAGACCATATTGGGATAATAATGGGACCCAAAATGTCGGATGATCTAGTGTTAATTCTTTCAGCAGGCCTATACCATGACACATTTTGTGATTTAATTCTGGTTAATAAGAAAAGATTTTATTCAGCTTAGGAAGACACATTGGTAATCAGGAAGATATATTTTACCTCTTTGATTCCCAGAGGATCTACCAAAGCCGAGTAAAATCGTTCAATGATATCAAGCAGGAAGCGCACTGTAATAAATCAATTGTATTAATTAAAATGTAAAACTTGCAAACTAAACAAACCAAAGTTGGGACAAGGACAATATAAAGTCAAATTAAATTATCAAAATCTAACAAGGGCATGGTTAAGGTATGTGTAGGCTATGTAGGCTATGTATGTACAGTATTTACTCAGGCCCATTCCCCACTTTTCCTATTTTTTTTCTTCTGGGGGTGGCCGACTCAAGACAGAGCCCGAATAGGGACAACACAACAGAAAACAATTAACATATAAAAAAAAAAATAGCCTACAAATTCACACACATCTAGGTCACCCAGGAGAAGACCCAGAGACCATGCAGGGTCACCAAGGTCCTACAAGATATTTAGTAGCCTATAATTGGAAGTGATTTACCTTTCCATACTCATTAGATGGGTTTATCACCATCAGTATACAGTACCTATATAAGGGTATATTATTATGGACACTTTATTTACTCCTTTCATACCCTCAATTTCTGACAATGTACTGTACAGTATACTAAAAGGTTTGAAACTGAGGAAAATTATAAAGCTATAGCGACCGAGTTACACGAGCGCTTCACCCCATTCGTTTGACGATTATTAGACGCTTCATTCCATTCAGGTGTTGAATTTGTCCTGAACGAGCAATAGTGAGCCTGTATCGTATGGTCATCTAACCTATGAGCGGGACAGTTTTCTACAGACAAACGAACAAATTTAACTTGAAGGGGGCTTTGGAGGAAGAGTGTTAAAGCTTGCTTGAGGGGTCTAAGGATTTTTTTTTTTTTTTTTTAACCAAGAATAAATTGCTCGCTAATGACAAAAAAAATGAAAAATAAATAAATAAATAAATAAATAAAACAAAACCTAAATAATTAATTAATTACAAAAAATAATATACAATAATGATCTATCTATTGCCAGATGCCCTAATCCCTGGCAGGGTGGCCAGGAACGAATCTCTTCCAGGCCGCCCTGTCCCCTGACAACACTTCCTCCCAGCCAATTCCCCCATACTGTACATCTCTCCACTCCATCCCTCCACCTCATTCTCGGTCTACCCCTCCTCCTAACCCCTTTCACCTCACTCTCATACTCCCTCTATGGAGTCTATGCGCACTTTCTCCATTTTCTCCATGTGCCCATACCACCTCAATACATTTCTCCTAACATTCTCCACTACATCCACCTCAACACCACACGTTTCATGTACATCCTGATTTGTTAGTCTGTCCAGCAAAATCAACATTATAAACACCATATTATGGGATGGGCTAGTGCTGCGAGTCTGGTATACGTTATTTAACCAGACTCGATGTATTTACTGTCAAGGAGTCTTTAGTTAATCATGTTTAGCTACGCAATCCTTATTCACCATCTGGCAGACATTATTTTACTGCAGAGAGAGTCAAACATAATGACAATTGTACCAAACTTACTTACATATCCACACCTTAATCTGATTTAGTCTGTCTCAGTTCATACATTCTCATACCTAACAGTCTATTCTTATGTTGCCCTAATCCTTCTAGGCCAGCCCTATGAGAGTTTTGTTCTGATACTCAGTGGTCTGATTAAACTACTGTATTAAATATATATAAATAAATAAAACTTACATATCCAAGTTTACAGTACATTCCAAGTCACAAATACTCGCCCAATATATAGGCTAACCTCAAACAACACAAACCAACTTCGCAAATGTAGCCTACACTCTAGGACATAAATCGTGGCCTTACGTTTCCAAGCTGTTACAAACTGAATTGAATCTTCTTAGTAATTATTTACCTAATATATATATTTTGGAGGTTCATTTTGCTGGTCGCAAGTTCATATTGTGCCAGGATTAATGTCTTAAGAGTATACAGTACAGAAGAACACCCTGTGGTGGTCGAGTCATGTGGAGCATATGCAGAGTGAGACAATGACTAAAAGAGTGTATGAGAGTGCGGTGGAATGCCAGAGAGCGAGATGTAGACCGAGAATGAGATGGAAGGAGCTCCAGGCCTCCCTGAGTTACAAGAGGCTTAGCAGTCACAATATTTCCTTCATTCTATGACTTAGACTGCTTTAAACTTCGTGTGTCCAGGCATTTTGACCCCAACGTACCTTGAATTTGGCTCTGTCATTCGTTTGGCTTTGGAGAAGACTCTCGTTACAGGCAGCCTGCCTTTTGTCTCTTTCATACATATAAAACAAATATACAACGGTTACTTACTTGATGGAGTTTCTCATTGATGGCATGGAGAACAAGATAAAACAAATTTAAAAATATTGGCTCCAGGCCCAGCAAATCCGCATCTTCTATTGGGGGTTCCTTTGTGGTCGCCACTTTGCGGCGAAGTCATTGTTCTTCGCTTCAGCTCTCCATTCTATCCATGACGTCTCGCGAGTGTTGCTGTCCTTGATCGGCCGCTTCCAGCTCCTTGACGGCTGGGCCACCCATATCCTGAGCAACCGCTATAGATCTACTTTTATCTATGACACGGTGCATGGAGTTTTCGCTGCATGCTCTTAACTCCAAGCCCAACAATAACAAAAACAACCCTCTGACTCCCATAATTATATCCTTACTGAAATTAATGATAAAGTCTAATGAAAGCCAATAAAATAACATAAAAAGGAAGAAAGGCATAATCAAATACAGAAAAGTTACCATAATAAATACTAGCGTCTGGACAGTAATATATTTGTAAGAAATTCAAATGTAAAGGCATAATATATATTTTTCTTTTTCTTTTTTTTTCTTTTTTTTTCTATATTCCAACTTACTCCCTCTCGGGCATAGGCTGAGAGCCTGGACATTCACAGCTGTACAATGAGCAGTGAAGCCCGTGAGGTCTTGTTCCAGTCTAGGGAGTGAGGCATGTGAAGCACGTAGAGTACAATGAGCACCTGCCATCTTGCCTTCACATGAGGCACGGTGCTCACTCATGGTCCGAAGCGACCCCATCTCTGAAGCCACCTCGTTCCCGTGCTTCACTGTCTCACCCCCTACACTCGGACACTCACTCTTACACACACACACAACGCCACCTGTTGAGCAGCTAACTCACCAGGCATTGCACCCCTATAGCATATTTTGAATATGGGAATATTCATACAGTGCTATTTAATCAGGGAACAACGAGGGTATTTTATTAGCGTTTCGGTGGGCTTCGTGGTAATGCACTGATACTAGGTACAGCACAAATTCCATCCCAATAATATCTTCCCATTGATACATCGGGATTTGAACCCGGGACCTTTGGATTACCATGCCAGTGGCAAGACCATATATATATATACAGTATATATATAATAATAATAATAATAATAATAATATAAAACTATACTGAGTATCCTACACTATAATACTGTATCATGAATGTCCGGGATGATGCGCCCGTCAACCTAGGTCGGCAACCTGTTTAGGGGAGTAAACCTTATACAAATCCGTCCTGCTTACCTAACGGTGAAGCAGGTTAGTGGATGGACTAGCCGCACACCACTGTAGAAAAATAGTGCTAAAAAGATACATAGAAGGCCTCAGAATTGGACGGACCCTAAATTGAGTGGTCAATACTGTAAGTCCTTCAATAAACTGGCATGGGTTGTCCCTCTTACAGGGGATAGGTCCGCTTGGGAGCATTTTGCTTATGGCAACCCTCATTAAGGGGAGTAAGGCGTCCGGCAATATATAGATAGATAGACAGATGAATGTTTTGAAAGGCCATGGGATATGTATTAAAAGTTTAAAAGAACCAAATCATTGGATACAGAGAGGGTTAACAATATGCACATGAAACGGGCCCCCACAGTGCTATAAGGGATGGTGAGAGCTTGAAACAAGGGTGCCCAACCCAAGTCCTACCCCCAGGAGGGACACCATGATAGTATCAGACGGGCCCCCATAGTGCTACGAAGGCTGGGGAGAGGAGGGAGCCGACCACCAGTCCCACCCCCAGGAGGGCCACCATTATAGCCCCACCCACCTCGCATTCGTCACCTTCCAAGAACCTGCGGAGACCAAAACACAATTACTGTATCATATATTAATGCCTACACAATACGCTTTAAGCGTACATACATACAGTACATACAACACTGTATGCAAGTTTAAGGACCGCTTCATCCATATAGAGCGTGGTTGTACTCTCTTTACTGTAGTACAGTACAATAGAGATTTGACACAACACAGCCCCATCATGTCATCACAGTTGCCAATGTTGGTATGGCGCTAACAGTGTCTCAGCAATACACTTTAAGCATAACAAAATATAATGTAAGCTCTATAAACCATAGAATTTACATTGCCATAAGTTAAGTATCATGGACTGTATGTGTTCCTCCTATTGTGTTGTTTATCTCCACACAGTTTACAGTTATGCTGGTGCCATACAGCACTTATCATTATGTTGTTTCACCAGAGAATTGTTTCGGAGTCTAGAATCCGCTACAAGTTTTTATAATATTTAGAGGTATTTTTGCTATTTTCTAGTGTTATACATGGTAAATCAAGATAATGACTATATACTGTACTTCAAAATACAGTTATAATAGAGCCGGGAATAGTCCAAGAATAAATTACATATCATTAAAAATTTAACTTTCGATACAGTGCCTCCGAGGTTATACATACAAACATACATAAACGTTTGCCTTGCTCAACCTCAACTGAACTGAATTGAACATAAAATTGTTGCCTTGCTTCCAGAGGAAACACTCGAAATAGGGAAGGCCGTGGCAGAATCTGCTTCCAGGCTCCCAGTCATGTTCCCACTGCCTCATTCCACAGTGCCATTTCCACCATTAGCACTGAAGGAACAGCCCCTCACCTGGATGGCAGTTCCACCACTGTTTTGCTATTATCTTTACCCCCGTGGGGGCCCTGGCTGGAAGCACACCGAGCACAGGAGTGTTCTGAAGAGAGGAACCAGTGATCCACTTCTACAGAGGCTGACTGCACCACCAAAGTGACGGGCGGTGGGATTGACGCATCCCTACGCCAAAATTATAAGAAATTGGAAAGGATTTAAGCTAGTAAAGGGTGTGTAGCATTTGTGGTTTTATGTAAGAAAGTATAACATTAGACTCTGACCGCACAAAGAAAGCAAACGTACAAAGCATCATACATTTTCAGCAGATATTTATAGCATATTTTGGTAAGACACCAAGAAGCAAAAACAAAATTGAATAAAATGAACAGCTTCTTGAAACCGTTTTTTGGACCACACGAAGAAAGAACATAAGTAAACATAATAATCTGCTTGCTCCTCGGTGTCCTACTAAACGTACTATTAGATCAACTTACAAGGGAAAATAGATGAAGGTTAACGTAATGATGTAGCCATTGGTGAAGGAGAAGAGGAGGTTGATGATGATGTAGTAGGCGTCGTGGTTGAAGATGGTGGGGAAGGTCTTGTTGTCCCCGTAACATAGTAGTAATAAGGGTATGAACACCAGTCGACACACTCCTAGTATATGTAGCAGCCAGCCTCTGTGTCCAGGCTGAAAAAGGAAGAGGATTGGTAATATATTGGAAAGAGGAGAGTGTAACCCTTCCCAATGTTTATCACTGTTTCACTCAATTAGGAGCAGGGTATTGAATATCAAGATATTTTGAGCGGATCCTCTTCTGGAGTGTATTCCTTGCCTGGTTAACTTCAGGGGTGGCTTCTTGCCTTGAAACTTGACCATGGGGGGATTGTATTTGTGACTGGGATTGTATCAAGACTGTTGGGGAGTTAATCGTATATTATAATAAAAAGTATGCATGTATGCAACTATGCATAACAGACTCCTAACTTATGTAGCAGGAAGCCTTTATGTCCAGGCTGGAAAGGAAGTTGATATGGAAAATTAGAGGGATGAGGAGAATAAAACCATTCTCCAGTGTTTATGATACGTGGTCAAACTAATGGTACCCCACAATCCTGTGAAAACACTTGGTATCAAAGAGTTGATGTGCCTCATCAAATCACTGTTGAGTGTCCATGTCTCGCATCCATATAACAAAACCCGGAACACCAGTGTCTTGAATATCTGAAACTTGGTAATTCTGTGAAGGTATCAACATTGCCATATCCTCTTGTTGATAAAGTCCACAATCCCATAATTCCTTATATAGTGCACTAGGAGCAGGTATGAGAATCGCAAGTGACTCCAATAGGATTATCTACAAAGTCAAGGTCGGTGATCTTGAGATTGTTGACCAATACCTCAATTTGGCATAGGACTATTTTGGCCAACTTTACAACTACTTTACATGACTATTTACAGTGTTACAAACACACCTCGACTTCCTTAAACGTGACGATAGTGCGTTGTTATGTGTGCGATTAGTTTGCTTGGGAAACAGATTAACTTGCTCATGTAGTAATGTACACCCTATGTGGTGGATTGTGTTCTTTTATTTCATAAATTTTATTTTAGTAAGCGTTGTTTCCACATAGCGATTTTGAATAGTTATTTTGCCTTTGTATTGTCTTCATCCCAATTTTGGTTTGTTTAGTTATTATGTTTTTTAACCTACCAGCTTCACATCTAAATTCAATTAATGAAATCAACAAATACATGTGGCACTCCGAGGACTCGAACCTAGGATACTCACATCGAAATTCCGCGCACTATGCATTACGCTATCCAGCCCATACCCATCTTTCAACTTACCCATTTGACCCATCTTTCAACTTACCCATTTGACCCATCTAGAGACCTCCCTGCCCAGCCAGTCTCCCACGTTGAAGAGCAGGAAGGTGACGGTGGGCTGGAAGTACACCTCGGTCCACGGGGAGGCTGGGTTGGTGGAGGTGATGTACACAACCACAGCAGGGAACACAGCCAGGGTTACCAACAGTGTGAACGATGACGTGAACCCCATCAGGCGGATCTGTACAACAACAACGACAATAACAATTAAGTGGAGATGGTCGTATTTATTGGCTTATATATTTATATATTCTTTTAGATTCCTCCCTAGACCTCCATCAAGCTTAAAAAAACACCCCCAACACATCCCTTCAAGATATATTTGTAAATTTTTTGGTAGAAAAATGTCACAGCCGACGGCCGGTTCCTCCTAAATTTACGGGCTCGCTTTCGCTCGCCAGGAAAAAAAATCAACACCTAAATGGCACAAAAAGTCTAAATATTGACAAAGAAATGAGGTGAAAGGTCTTAAAATCACTAAACTACCTACCTACTTATCTATCAACCTACCTACCTACCAAATTATCTATCTATCTACCTATCTATCAATCAATCTATCTATGTAATAGTCTCACCTTGTTCAACACTCTCCAGAACACCTTGGAGTCACTCTGGCTCTCAGTGGCTCCTTCACTCGCTCTCTTCACCCCCAGCATCACTTGGTTGTAGTAATCCTGGTGGTGGTCATAGAAGGCATTTAAGGGGGAATTATTTTATATTGCTTTATTATTTATTGTTATATACTGGTCATATATGTTTTAGTTAGCTCCCTAGACCTCTATCAAGCTTGAAAAACAAACAAAATAAACAAACAAACATAATAATAACACCCAAAGACCCCCCTTTAGAGAAAAATGTGTACAATTTTCGGAAGAAAAATGTCCAGGCCGAAGGCCGTTTCCAAGTAAATTATAAGGTCGCTATCGCTCGCTAGAAAAAAAATGGCACCTTAAAGCTTAAAGGCACAGAAGGTCTTGACACTGACAAAGACATATTATATATATATATATATACAGTATATATATATATTCAGTATGTGTCAACCGTTGAATAATAATAGTAACAATAATATTAATAAAAATACTAATACTAATAAGAAAATAAAAATAAATTATATTAATAATATATATATACATATAATAATAATAATGATAAGGATGATAATAACACAAACCCCAACAACAGCAAGAAAAACAGTAAGAACAACAAAGGATAAACAAACAAAGAAAATGGGATTTACAGCACTTAACGGAAAGTACACTCTCTCGCCCACTCCAACAAATTCGTGGATTCGAGGTTAGACTTGTAAGCTTTGGACAGCAACAAACCTAGGAGAATGCAAGCTCTGATCACAAACCCATAGCATGATCCTAATGCTTGAGATGTCCCCAATTGGCCAAATGGGGAATGCTTCATAGATATATGAAGTACCGTCATTGACGGCGTAGACCATAGGAAGCCTTATAGATATATAAGGTTTCACCGAATATACTGAATTAGGTTTCACAAAAATCACTATACACCAGAAACGATGTGGCAAGAAAATGCTAACTCACCGTCTTAGTCAAATAGAATTAACTCAATTATTGCAGGCTGTCTTGTTTACATCACCGTATCGCATGGCGGGTATAATTACAGAAAATGAGCTTCATTCCATGCTCTTTTTCATGCGTAAGCAAGAGCCAGAGCGTAATACAATTATATATCCATGAAAGGGCGATGATAGAGCTTTCTAATGACACCTGAATCATCCTTGTACGACCTCGGGTTATCTTGCAACCGAAGGGAAAAATCGCCGAAATTAGGTATTTTTTTAAGGTTTTATCCGCGAGTTGAGGGTTAACATCCAACATCTAAGCATCGGCGATACAGAAGTACATGGGGCCGCTGCTGCTGGGTTCCTCTCCCGCTGCCGGGGACACAATGCAGGCCAGGGAGGAGTAGTTGAAATCCACTTTTATTAACCTACAGTATATTTACTTACCATCTTAGTCAAATAGAAGTAACAGCCTACAGTGAAGATGATGAAGGCATCGGCGATACAGAAGTAGATGAGGCCGCTGCTGATAGGTTCCTCTCCCGCGGCCAGGGACACGATACGGGACAGGGAGGAGAAGACCCCGGCTATGGCCTGACCCGACACCAAACTGGTCATACACTCCGGCGGGAACATACTAGCCAGGCCAGAACTCGAACCCTGAACCACCGCCATGGTCACTAAGGAGAGATACAGATGGTTGAGGGTGGGTGATGTACTAAGGAGAGATACAGATGGTCGAGGGTGGGTGGTGCAGTAAGGAGAGATACAGATGGTTGAGGATGGGTGATGTACTAAGGAGAGATACAGATGGTTGAGGGTGGGTGGTGTACTAAGGAGAGCTACAGATGGTTGAGGGTGGGTGATGTACTAAGGAGAGATACAGATGGTTGAGGGTGGGTGGTGTACTAAGGAGAGATACAGATGGTTGAGGGTGGGATGGTGTACTAAGGAGAGATACAGATGGTTGAGGGTGGGTGGTGTACTAAGGAGAGATACAGATGGTTGGGGTGGGTGATGTACTAAGAAGAGAGAGAGAGAGAAAGAGAGAAGTGAAGAAGATTGGGAAATGTTGTCCTGTAAAGCTGGTATCTTACGTGAGTTTCTATTGACTTTTATCATCAAATCTGGTATGGCAGTTTATGATGTAACCTTATCAAATCATTCTGTCTTTATAATTTGCTGAGCCTAGGGTGAAAAACGTTAAACATTGGTTATTTGCATTGTGAGAAGTGAAATTCTATATGGTAGTAGTTTACTGAAATAAGTATTGCATGATGGATATGATTTCTAGAGATCCTACTTAAGTTATTAATAATATAATGTTTGCCTAATTAATACAAATTATGCCATCATAATAAAAACAAAAATAGAATGGGAGTATATACTGTATAATTATCTATCTATTGCCTTACTCCCCTTATGAGGCTGGCCATACACAAAACGTTCCCAAGCTGACCAGTCCCCTGTGAGAAGGACAACCCGAGCCAGTTTATTCAAAGACTTACAGGACTGACCACTCAACTTAAAGTCTGTCCGACTCCAAAGCCCTCTATCTATATTTTTAGCACTATTATATCAACAAACTTGCTTCCCCCTTAGCGGAGCAGTAAGGATTTATATAAGGTTTACGCCCCTAGAGGAGTCCCATCCACCCAGATATTTATAAGGTTGTCCCTCCTAGATGGGTCGCCGACCAAACGTGTCGAGTCCCATCCACATAGATTTTAACAAGGTCTCCCCTAGACAGGTTGCCGACCAAGGCTGACGAGTCCCATCCAACTGTGTTTATTTATGAAATTACCAATAATAAATAAGCTTTATATTCCATTTATTCTTGCTGTGCTTAAATCTATTAATTTCTAAGTTTCAATACTATGCAAATATTCTTACTATCCTGTTTAAATATTTTGCAAGTGTGCTTACTACTGTTTAAATACTTTGCATATATTCCTATCTTTCAATGTTCTAATGCTTTCAAATATTCTTACAATTGTTTAATTAGTTTGCTAATAGTCTTACTACTGATTTAATTATTTGCAAATTTTCCTACTACTGACTGCCTAGGCCTTAAATACTTTACAATACTCTTACCACTGTTTAAATATTTTGAAAATAATCTACCTACTCACTGTTTAAATACTTTCAAATAATCGTACTACTGCTAAAATAGTTTGCAAATAATCCACTCGTCCCCTATATGCTAATGTAGTAGGGTGTCTCTGGTGTTACGCGGTCCCCCTGTGATAGGGGTGTCTCTGGTGATAACAGTCCCCTCTGGTATCTGAAAGGGGTGTTTCCGGGTGGATGGGACTCGATAGCCTTGGCGGGCAACCCATCTAGGCGAATAAACCCTAAACAAATTACCGATGGGCGACACGCTAATCGGTGCCATTTGCAGGTTATAACAGATAACTCACTGCTTAAATACTTTCAAATACTCGTACTGCTGCAAAATAGTTTGCAAATAATCTTATACTCACTGTTTAGGAGAGCCACGATGACCATGGTGGTAATGAAGAAGGTGGACTGCCCTGGTGAAGAGAAGCAATG
Source organism: Paralithodes platypus (assembly GCA_032716605.1). Classification (NCBI taxonomy): domain Eukaryota; kingdom Metazoa; phylum Arthropoda; class Malacostraca; order Decapoda; family Lithodidae; genus Paralithodes; species Paralithodes platypus. The sequence goes on from CM064574.1 coordinate 3,598,590, forward strand.
GTATATTAGGTATTTTTTTCAGCTGAGGGTAAATTGAATCCCTAATCAACTAATTTCTCGATACATAATGGACAAATATTAATCTACTGTCTCTCTGGATGGGGATAAACGTCTTAAAACACTAGGCTGAATGGAGCCGAATGGATAAAACCTAGAGAGAGAGAGATAAAAAAACGAGGTGGCCCCCCTTAAACAATTATATTAAATAAGTTCCACCTGATATCAAGTGTCCATCAATAGTAAATTCCCCCCCCCCCCCTCCCCCAGACAGATGTGCGGGATCCCAACTCTGCACACTTGTTTCATACGGTCAAGAACATTTGGTCCATAACTAATAATTATATTAACCCCCATCAATATAATATTTGCGATTGTCTGTGTGTGTGTGTGTGTGTCTGTTCTTTATAGGCGGCCGCAGTTTTTAAGCTAGAGCGTTCATACTTGGTATGCATAGTAAGGGGGTCCCTAGGCAGGTTTTAGTGAAAAATAGAATTCCCCAGGGTGAAAGGGACGGAGAAAATGGGCGCGGAACGAAAGTTGTTCGCAGCCCCCCAAAATGGGGGTACGGATGAGGTCAGACCCAAAATCGGAGGTCATTTAGTGGCCGAAATCGAGGTCGCCGTTTAATGAGGCACAGGGAGATCGAGGCCGGTGATTATGGTAGTAGTAGTATTGTGATGATTGTGGTAGTAGTGGTTGATGATGGTGATTATGGTAGTAGTAGTGGTGGTAGTAGTGATGGTGATTATGGTGATTACCCGGGCAACGCCGGGTACCCCTGCTAGTTGAGGAATATAGAGCATTTTGACAGTTTATTCAACATGGACACCAGAGACAGACTTATGGACCAGTATTAGGTAGTATTAGTAGGCTAGTATTAGTAGTAGATTGATAGAGGTAGGATGGTAGGTAGGTGGGATGCTGGGTAGGTCGGTGGGTGGGTAGGTAAATAGGTAGTTAGGTTGGTAGGTGGGTGGGTAGTTGGGTAGGTCGGTGGGTGGGTAGGTAAATAGGTAGTTAGGTTGGTAGGTGGGTAGGTAGTTAGGTAGGTAGGTGGGTGGGTAGTTTGGTAGGTAGGGAGATGGGTAGGTGCAGTAGGCAGGTAGTTAGGTGGGTAGGTAAGTAGTTAGGTACAATAGTTGTTATAGTTTCCCAGACTGTCTGGCCGAACAGTCCCGAGTCCGGTTGACCAAAGCCGCTCCAGATACTCGGGCCCCCCGAAGGGGCCAGGGTTAGATGAGATCAGTCTCTGAGAGGGTAGCGGGGGAGGGGATCATCAGCCCATGGGCTTGCACCCCCGGGTGAATGTCCCCACCGTCCACAGCCCCCCTTGCAGTATCACCCAATCGGGCGATCTCGCCAACACCAAGGAGGAAAAGTAGTACAGGAAAAGAGACAGACAGCAACGGCTAAGGTTGGGTAGAGGATGCCAAACCTCACTCTGGATAGGTCGGTACTTACACGTATCAGAGTTGTAGGGAGGTAGGTAGGTTGGTAGGCAGGTAGGTAGGTAGGTATGTTGGTAGGTAGGTAAGTAGGTTGGTTGGTTGGTTGGTAGGGAGGGAGGGAGGTAGGTTGGTAGGTAGGTAGGTAGGTAGGAAGGTTGGTTGGTTGGTTGGTTGGTAGGTTGGTTGGTAGGTAGGTAGGTAAGAGGAGGGTTGGTAGGTAGGTAGATAGGTACTTACATGTATCAGAGTTAATGAAGGTAAATAGAGTGACCACCAACATGGCTACCAAAGACAGAATCAGGGAACCAATCATTCTCACTCTTTCACGAACTCTGTAAGGGAGTAAAGAATAATTACAATACCCTTTCAACATTATACCGCCTTTTAACTGCCTATTCCGGCTGTCATTAGTTCATTACACGATTGTATACAGTTTAGGAAGGATCTGTGGGTATGGTAAGGGTAAAGACTATATGTGGTGATGGGCTGGTCTATCAGAATGAGAGTTGAGCGTTCTCTGCCATACCCATAGCTTACTCTGACTGTTCCTTTTACTTATATATTTTCTAAATCTCAAGTGACGGCGTCTTTTCCGTGGATTGACCTCCCTACTGCCAACCCTGGCAGACTGGGAGCCAAAGCGTCACATTTTTCCTTTGCCCCTCAACTTTCCCTTTATAATTGCTGAGGGGAACAGGGCCTTGGGTGGGGCTTTTGTTTCCCGGGCGTTTCCGCACCCTCCTCAGCTCCCCGCCTTTGAGTGGCTTCGGTCACCTGGGCATTATTAGTGGTAAGCTGGGAGGGTTCTGTGGGGGCGCTCGGTTATGGGCTTGGCCTTGCTCGGGACCTTGGGGCTGCTCGGCCAGACAGCCTGAGGAACAGCAACAACAACAACAACTATCTCAATTAACCCTCTGACTTCCATATACCCTTCCTAACCTTAGTAAAATCGTCTAATAATACCCAGAAAACAGAACAGCTATGCGTCATCGTAGCTTGAAAGGGTGAACTTTTATATAGCACTATGAATATTTCAACTTTAAATTCAAAGTCTGAAGCATTTGGGATACATTGTACAAGCATTTGGGATACATTGTACAAGCATTTGGGATACATTGTACAAGCATTTGGGATACATTGTGCAAGCATTTGGGATACATTGTACAAGCATTTGGGATACATTGTACAAACATTTGGGATACATTGTACAAGCATTTGGGATACATTGTACAAGCATTTGGGATACATTGTACAAGCATTTGGGATACATTGTACAAGCATTTGGGATATATTGTACTGTATTGTCTCATTTGGGTTTGATACAGTTTTACATGAAGGGATATTTCAGTGATTACATTTTGAAGTTTCAGACTACTTAAATGAATCCCACAATTGTAAGTAATAGGCAGGAAATCACCGAGAAGAATCTTATGATAGGTCTAAATGTTGGAAAAGAAATGGGCCGAAAGGTCATAAAATCGCCAAACTGTTGGAGCGAACGTCTTATGATCTCAAACCTAATGGGGCTAAACATGAGGGAGAAAAAGAATCCTGAAAAAAAACCTCCCCTAAAGGCCATGATTTACGTCCTCCTTGAGAGAGAGAGAGAGAGAGAGAGAGAGAGAGAGAGAGAGAGAGAGAGGAGAGAGGCACAGAGAGAGAGAGAGAGAGAGAGAGAGAGAGAGAGAGAGAGAGAGAGAGAGAGAGAGACCTACTTCCTGACGATGACGGAGGTGACGAAGAAGAAGAGGGTGGCGAAGGTGTTGGAGACGATGACGAGGGTGGGGGTGAAGGAGACCTGGAGGGGAGTCAGGGTCACGTTGGCCCGGTCCCAGTCATCCCCCAGGGTAGTGTTGCGCAGCTTGTATTGCCAGTACTGAAGGGAGAGATACATTATTATTATTATTATTATTATTATTATTAGTAGTAGTAGAAGTAGTAGTATTTATATTTTGTATATATTTGTATTGTTAAAGTTTGCTCCCTAGCCTTCTACCAAGCTTAAAAAAACACCTCCAAGACCCCACTTAGAGATAACTGTAGTTGTACATATTTCGGTAGAATAATGTTCCTGCCTTAAGCCGGTCCCTCGCTATCGTTCGCCTTCCTAAGCTGTGTGAAACCTTTTAATAGTTGCCTGAATATAATGAAATGGAAGTCACCGGTACAGAAAGGGTTAACATCGCCAAACTCATGGGGCGAATGTCTTATAATCTTCAAACTAGTGGTCAGGGTCACGTGTTAGCCTGGTCCCAGTTATCCCCCAGGGCCGTGTTGCGGAGCTTGTATTGCCAGTATTGTAGGGATAAAGTAAACATTGTACAGTATTTAATTTGTTGGGTGTGCTCAACCACCTCCTAGGGTTCTTTACCCCTGCACAGCTTCTTGCTCTGTACAGGGGCACAGTGCATCCATGTATTGAATATTGTTCGCATGTGTGGGGAGTTTCCTCTAACACATCTTGACAAAGAAAAGAAAGCCTTCTGTCTCATTAACTCACCTCCACTCACTGATTCTTTGCGATCTCTCTCTCTCTTCGCCGCATGTTGCATCTCTCTCGCTATTCTACCGCTATCACAATAATCAGTTTCCTCAGAGCTCTCTCAGTGTATACCACCTCTATGTAGAGAACGTAGCACCTGTCTTGCAACACAATCCCACTCCTACTCTGTGCAACTCTCCAATCCAAGAGTGAAACGCTATTCCCAATTTTTCTTCTATTAAATAGCTGAGCTTTGAAACTCTCTCCCTGATTCCATCTTTCCCTCATCCTATGACTTAAATTGCTTCAAACTCCGTGTATCCAGGCATTTTGGCTCGAACATTCCTTGATTTTGGCCCTGTCACTCTTTCAGCTCTGGGGGAGGCACTCGTCACTAGCAGTTCTGCCTTTTGTCTCCCTCATCCACATAAACAAAACACATTGGAGCGCTCTCCCTTAACCTGTGTTTCCCAAATCCTATGACTTAAACTACTTCAAGCTCCGTGTGCCCAGACATTTTGACTCAAGCGTACTTTGAATTTGGCTGTCACTCAACTTTGGAGGAGACACTTTTTACAGGCAGCTTTGCCTTTTGTCTCCCTCACACGCACAGGAAGCCAATACTTATAATACAGTATATTACAGTATATCATGAAGCTAGCCTGAGGAATTGTCATCAGCCTACCATTCATCTCCAAGGGTCGTGTTTTGTAGCTTGTATTGCCAGTACTGTGAGGAGATGAACGTAGATAGTTTAGATATTCAAGTAGACAATAAGGTAGATACTTTAGATAATCCTATATAGGAGTAGATCTTTTATATAGAGGAGTGAAGTATATATGAAGCTGTCCTGAGGAATGGTTAGCAACGCCCTAGTCATCTCCCAGGATGTGTTTCCTACCTTGAATGGCCAGTTCTGAAGAGACATACAAATTAATAGTTAACATAGATACATTTACCCTTTGAAGATTAAGGGGCGATGGGCTATTTGTTTGCTAAATTAGTTATCATTTATTATTTTTTAGTTTCTCCTTGGCTGGGGACTACTCGTCCTTGGCTGGGGACTCCAGTGGACTAGGCCTACCTTAGCCTATACAGGTCTGGGTGGGGACACCACTATAAAAATAAAGCGAGCCATTACCGCTCTGCTTACGCAGAGTTGATAATATCACACACATCTAGGTCGTCCGTTGAACAAATATGAATTAACATGATTACAAGCATAATGATAAACTTATGGAGGAAAATAATTATCGCTTAGTGATTAGAGAGAAGAGATTATACATTATCACGCTATCTGGTGCTACGTCTCGGGGGGGGGGGGGGGGGGGGGGGTATTAGGATCAGCTCAGTCATATCATTTATTAAGGGGTTTGATTGTTGCTTTCATTTTCGACCAATGTATTTTTAATTTCCCCCTAGACTAAGAAAAACTCCTACCCAGACCACCTTAAGGGAAGGTTTTTAGTGTGTTTCCTAGACTTCCATCAAGCTTAAAATTACACCCCCTTGACCCCCTTTCAAGATAAATGTGTACATTTTTCGGTAGAAAAATTTCCCGGCCGAAGGCCGGTTCCTCTTAAATTACAGGCTCGCTATCGCTCGCCAGGAAAAAATCGACACCTAAATGGGACGAAAGGTTTTAAAAGTGACATAAATGGGGTGAAAGTTCTTAAAATCGCCAAACTAATGGGGTGAACGTCTTAAAATCTCAAAAACAATGGGGCAAAACGTGAGGGAGAAAGGGGTAAAGAAAAAAATCGCTCGAGTGGAAATCTCCCCTTAAACTGCACACAATGGTCTAGACATAAGCTAGAATATAATTAAAAAGACGTCGCCGGAACAGAAGGGGTTAATAATATAAAAACCGCCACCCAAAACCCCCTCAAGATAATTGTGTACATTTTTCGGTAGACAAATTTCCCAGCCCTAAATTGAATACATAAAACGACGCCTGAATGGCACGAAAGGTCTTAAAAATGAACATAAACGGAATAATATAATGAGGCAATTGTTCGGTATATGAAAAGGTTAATTACAGCGTCCATAAATAAATGACTATATAAATGTATTATCAGTCATCAGTTCATTAAAGATAAGGATAAGAGTTATATCAAATGATCTGACTAATCACTATCAGCATACTTAAATTGATTAAGAAAAGACTCTCTTTACACACACACACACACATATATATATATATATATATATATATATATATGTTTCTAGTCTCTCAGTGGGGATCGAACCATCGACCATCAGAACGATAGCCGACGCTTAATCAATTACACCACGGCAGTCTATATATATATATATATATATATATATATATATATATATATATATATATATATATATATATAGAGAGAGTAATTCTATTTAACGATATATTTATTTGTGGAGACCGAGTGTATTGATCTATCTATTCATCTATCTATCTAGCAACATAATTGCTTATGCTGATGACTTGGTTCTGCTTTCTCCTTCTTCATCAGGTTTACAAGAATTATTGAACATAATTGAAAATGAAGCAAAGGCAATTGATATTGAAATGAATCCAAGTAAGTCCGTTTGTATGTATTTTAAGCACAAACACGATAATGTCAAGGATCCGATTTTATATTTATATGAAAGTAAGTTAGAAGTTGTACACGAATGTAGATATCTTGGCTTTGTAATAGATTGCAATTTGCATAATGACAAAGACATAATAAGATGCAGGAATAAGTTTTATAACGAATTCAATTGCCTTTTGCGGAAATTTTCTAGCGTTAGCTGTAATGTATTTAGTAAATTATTCCAGAGTTATTGTATGAGTTTTTATGGATCGGAATTGTGGTTCTGTAATAAGAAATGTTATGTCCCATTGAAACAATTTGCAATAGGCTTCCATAAAGCAATAAAGAAAATGATGAAGCTAAGATACTGGGAGAGCAACCATAAAGCATGTCACCTTGCAGGACTAATGACGTTTAATCATTTTATAAATTGGCAGAGAATCAGGTTTAGTTATAAAATAATTAGTAATCCCTGCAAATATTTAAGAAAATGCCTGTTAAATGTGTCCGAGGATCTGTTCCTGGCTAACGAAGCCAAGTCTGTACTACTTTCAGAGTATAACATTGAAAGCATGATGGAAAATGACATAGATGCCATTAAGTCACGGATACTGTATGTTCAAAATAATGAACCCACCTTGCGGTAGGATGAAATTTTACACACTGTATATATGTAAAATGTTACCATGTAACCTTTTATGAAATAAAGAATTAACTAACTAACTATCTATCTATCCCCCTATCTATCTATCTATCTATCTATCTGTCTGTCCATATTATTTCTCTATCCATATAGTAAAAGCTCAATTACCCAGTATACAAATGTACTGCATAAATATATTATTATATTTACCGTTTCTGCCGTGGTGATGAAGAAGTTCCATGGTAGGAGAGAGAGAGAGCTAGTATATCTATCTACCTATCAATCCCTCTATCTACCTATCAATCCCTCAATCTACCTATCAATCCCTCTATCTATCTATCAATCCCTCTATCTACCTATCAATCCCTCTATCTACCTATCAATCCCTCTATCTACCTATCAATCCCTCTATCTACCTATCAATCCCTCTATCTACCTATCAATCCCTCTATCTACCTATCAATCCATCTACCTATCTATCCCTCTACCTATCTATCCCTCTACCTATCTATCCCTCTACCTATCTATCCCTCTACCTATCTATCCCTCTACCTATCTATCCCTCTATCTACCTATCAATCCCTCTATCTACCTATCAATCCCTCTATCTACCTATCAATCTCTCTATCTACCTATCAATCACTCTATCTACCTATCAATCCCTCTATCTACCTATCAATCCCTCTATCTACCTATCAATCCCTCTATCTACCTATCAATCCCTCTATCTACCTATCAATCTCTCTATCTACCTATCAATCACTCTATCTACCTATCAATCCCTCTATCTACCTATCAATCTCTCTAACTACATATCAATCCCTCTATCTACCTATCAATCTCTCTAACTACCTATCAATCCCTCTATCTACCTATCAATCCCTCTACCTACCTATCAATCCCTCTAACTACCTAGCAATCCCTCTAACTACCTATCAATCCCTCTACCTACCTATCAATCCCTCTAACTACCTATCAATCCCTCTAACTACCTATCAATCCCTCTACCTACCTATCAATCCCTCTAACTACCTATCAATCCCTCTATCTACCTATCAATCCCTCTACCTACCTATCAATCCCTCTATCTACCTATCAATCCCTCTATCTACCTATCAATCCCTCTATCTACCTATCAATCCCTCTACCTACCTATCAATCCCTCTATCTACCTATCAATCCCTCTATCTACCTATCAATCCCTCTATCTACCTATCAATCCCTATCTATCTATTTATCTATCAGAAGCTCTATTAAGGGGAGATGGACGTGTATATTTGCTTAAGGGGAGATCTCCACTTGAGGGATTTTTTTCTTGACCCCTTTCTCCCTCATGTTTAGCCCCATTGCTTTTGATATTATAAAACGTTTGCCCCATTAGTTTAGCGATTTTAAGAACTTTCACCCCATATTAACACCTTTCGTGCCATTCAGGTGTCGATTTTATCCTGGCGAGCGAAAGCGAGCCTGTAATTTAAGAGGAACCGGCCTTCGGCCGGGACATTTTTCTACCGAAAAATGTACAAATTTATCTTGAAAGGGACTCAAGGGGGTGTAATTTTAAGCTTGATGGAGGTCTAGGGAACAAACTAAATACCTCCCCTTAACATTTTATTTTGTTATTCTTTATTAGTTTCCTTCCCAGACCTCCATCAAGCTGTCAAAAACACCCCCTAGACCCCCTGCAAAATAATTGTGTACATTTTTCGGTAGAAAAATGTCCCGGCCGAAGGCCGTTTACTCTTAAAATTACAGGCTCGCTTTCGCTCGCCAGGAAAAAATCGAAACTTAAATGGCACGAAAGGTCTAAATATTGAGAAATAAATGGGGTGTAAAGTCATAATATCGCCAAACTATTGCACCGAACGTCTTAAAACCAATGGGGCTAAACACGAGGGCGAAGGGAGACCGGAAAACCCTTAATTAACCAGTGTATAAAGGTATATGCCTGTATTTACCGTTTCTGCCGTGATGAAGAAGTTCCATGGTAGGAGTGTAGCGATACCGATGATGTAGAACACCACGGACACGCCAAGGGGGCTGGAAAGGGTTAAAGAAAATATATGGAAGGTCTATCAAATAAATATATGTTAGAACAAGTCAGTCAGTCAGTCAGTCAGTCAGTCAGTCAGTCAGTCAGTCAGTTAGTTAGTTAGTTAGTCAGTCAGTCAGTCAGTCAGTCAGTCAGCCAGTCAGTCCTGGGGTAGGGAGGATCAGTAAAGGGGTTTATTTTTCTGGACCCTCTTCTCCCTCATGTTTAGCCCTATTAGCTTTGAGATTTTAAGACGCTAGCCCCATTAGTTTGGCTGTTACAAGACTGTTTGCCTTTCAACACACGCCCACCACTATTTTAGAAGTCCAACTCTCTAACACAAGAGTGAATCGATTTTCCCAGTCTTTCTTCTACTGTACAGGTAAACTCTGGAACTCTCTCCCTCGATCTATCTTTCCCTCATCCTATGACTTAAATTCTTTCAAGCTCCATGTGTCCTGACATATTCGACTCTAACGCACTTTAAATTTGGCACCCTATCACTTTCAACTTGGAAGGGTGGAGAGAGAGAGAGAGAGAGAGCGAGAGTGAGAGAGAGATATAGAGATAGAGACACTTGTTACAGGCAGCATTGCCTTTTGTCTCCTTCATACACATAGGGAACAAATAGGTCTCGATGTTTTCTTGGCGAGCGACTGCGAGCCTGTGAAAAGAGGAGGAACTGGACTTGAGAGAGAGATTTACATAGATTTACATAGATATACTGGCCACACAGATCTTACGATCCCTGCGAGGTGACCAGGACTTAATCCTAATAGAGATAGCAACCCTAAGAGAAAGTGGGAGGAAAGGATAGCAAAGATGAAGGCTCTCTTCCCACCCTCCGCCCCCTCCGGCAATATGCCGTACATGAAAATAGTTAGAAGTTAATAACCTTGCAGGGCTTGGAAATCGCCTGAAGGAATTTATAGTATAGTTAGAAATGGAAAGGAAAAGGCATGCACACCTTCACTTTTTTTTTTTTTTTTTTTTTTTTCTCTTCAACTGAAAACGTTTTCATTTCCGCCAGGTTCTCTTATCAGTGATCAGCTTCTACTGCAGACCAACTTTTCTGTGATATGTGTCTAACCTTTTTTTAAATGTGTATATTAAGTCACTGTCAATAACTTCATTAGGGAGCTTATTCCACTCATTAATAATACTGTGGGTGAAGACATTTTTAGTTATGTCTAGGTTCGCTTTCCTGCCTGTTAGTTTTAATATGTTTCCTCTTGTGGAACCTTCTTTGGCTATCTTAAATAGATTATTAGAATTTACATTACTAAAGCCTTTTAGTATCTTAAAACACTCTATCAGCTGTCCCCTTATTCTCCGTTTCTTAAGCGAAAACAAGTTAAGTTCTCTGAACTCCCCCAGACATATTATGTTCCAGTAAGTCCGAGGAGGCGGGAGCCCCAGGATCATTGCCACTGCCTCGCACTACACTCACAACAACACTGCGGCCGTTAGAATTATCGCAGGAGGCTGAGGTTGCCACCAACGGTTTTATCGTATGGTAACTTATCGGACTTACTGAGCTCATATGACGCAAAATTGCGTCATAAACTTATTGGAGAGGTATAGAGATAAGTCCATATGACGCGATCGCGTCATATGAGTTTTGGTGGACTTATTCATATGACGCGATCGCGTCATATATGTCGCAAGGAGTTAATCTCTCATTGTATGGCTTATTTCTAAGGGAAGGGATTAACTTTGTTGCTCTACGCTGAACGGATTCTAGTTTCTCTATGTCTTTTATTAAGTAGGGAGACCAAAACTGCACAGCATACTCCAGATGTGGCCTCACAATACTTTTATATAGTGGTACAACTATGTCTTTACTATGACAATGAAAATTTCTTTTAATGAAACCTAGCGCTCTATTTGCTTTGTTAGATGCTGCGGTGCATTGGCTTGTAGATTTTAGATTTTCATTGATAAGCACTCCTAGGTCTTTTATCTGTGATACTCTCTTTATCTTTTCTCCATTCATATAGTATTCGTATTTGTTGTTTCGGGAGCCTATTTGTAGTATCAGGCATTTGTTTACGTTAAAGGGCATCTGCCAATTTTCTGACCACTCTGATATCTTGTTTAAATCTGATTGCAGGCTACTTCTATCGCTTTCTGATATTATTGCATTTCCTATTTTAGTGTCATCGGCGAATTTGGAAATTATGTGCAGTTTCTTTGAGTTAGCTGTGGGCAGAAAACTAATTTTGGAGAGGTAATTATAAGAGTGAGAGAACTCTATTTCTTATTGCTAATCTGGCAACCTCTGCGTCATAAATGCGTGAAAGGGTTAAGAAGGATCTGTGGTAGCGAAAAGGGTTACGCGATATAGTTCGATTGTTGGAGGCTCTTTGTAACCCGTTCAGTACCAGGGACGTCCTTTTCATCATATTCTGGCAACTATTAGAGGATTTTATTCAGCTTAGGAAGGACCTCTAGCAATAATAAGGCTTCAAACTATCTCAACCAACCCTTCTAACTACCACAGATCCTTCCTAAGCTGCTCAATATCGTCTAAATATAGCTAGACAAAAAGATAACACGTCGCTGGTACTCAAAGGGTTAAACTAAATATATCGTCTAACAGCAGCCAGAACATACTTAAAAAGACGTCACCGGTACAGAAGGGGTTAAGGGGAGATGGGCCGTTTTATTGGTCTATTAAGTCATTTATTCCTTTATTTCCTAGTTTCCTCGCTAGACCTCCATCAAACTTAAAAAAAACATCCATTATATCCTCCTTCTAGATTAATTTATACATTTTTCGGTAGAAAAATTTCCCGGCCAAAGGCCGGTTCTTCCAAAAATTATAGGCTCACTATCGTTCGCCAGGAAAACAAATCGACACCTAAATATCACGAAAGGTCTTAATATTGACAAGGAAATGGGGCGAAAGGTCTTAAAATAGAAAAACTTTATGTTTGGGATCTGTGCTGTAATAATGTCTGCCAGATGTTGAATAGGGTGGGTAAGTGTAGGAATAGGTTTGTATATCCCCCTCGAAATGAATAAATTAAGTTCAGATATGGCTGATACCAATTATGGATCAAAATATACTTGGTGCCGGGACATCACTTATTAGGCCGACTGTACAATCGCGCTAATAAGTGATGTCTCGGCACCAAGTATGTTTTGATCAATAATGGGTAGCAGCAATATCCAAGCTTCATTTCTTCATATCGAGTGAAATATACAAACATGTTCCTCCACTTACCCACCCTATTCAACATCTGACAGGCATTAATACAGCACAGAGCCAGCCAAACGTAATGACAGCTGTGACATGACTTATTAGCGCGACCGTACATGCATTATCAAGGTCGACCGGATGTTTGGGACGAATGTTTTGAAATTTGGTTGTTTTGCGTGGTAATATGTTAGGGTGCGTGCGTTTTATCTATCTATCTATCTATCTATCTATCTATCTATCTATCTATCTATCTATCTATCTATCTATCTATCTATCTATCTATCTATCTATCTATCTATCAATCAATCAATCAATCAATCAATCAATCAATCAATCAATCAATCAATCTATCTATCTACCTATCTATCTTGCTATCTATCTATCTATTTACCTATTTATCTATCTATCAATTGCTGGACGCCTTACTCCTTTTTAAGGGGTGGCCATACACAAAGTGCCCCCAAGCGGACCTGTTCCCCGTGAAAAGGACAATCCATGCCAGTAGTGACCACTCAACTTACGGGCTCCGACTCTGAGGCCTTCTATGCATTTGTTTAGCACTATTGTTGAACAGCGGTGGGCTGCTAGTTCATCTACCCTTCCTAATCTGAATAAAATTGTATATTACCGGTACTAGCCAGAACAATACCTAACTTGATTATATTTAACTTTATAATATTTGTTATTTATTTATATTATTCATTTATTATTATATAAAATACATATATATTTTATTGATTAATGATTTTATTTTTCTATTGTTATCTAGGCTAGAGTGTGTTCATTGTTTTCTGTTGTGTGTTGTGTTGTCCCTATTCTGGCTCTGTCTTGAGTCGGCCAATCCCCCCAAAAAAATATAAAAATAAAACAAAAATAAAATAAAACAAAAATAAAATAAAACATAAATAAAATAAAACAAAAATAAAATAAAACAAAAATAAAATAAAACAAATAAAATAAAACAAATACAATAAAACAAATAAAATAAAACAAAAATAAAATAAAACAAATAAAATAAAACAAATACAATAACACAAATAAAATAAAACAAATAAAATAAAACAAATACAATAAAACAAATAAAATAAACCAAAAATAAAATAAAACAAATAAAATAAAACATAAATACAATAAAACAAATAAAATAAAACAAAAATAAAATAAAATAAAACAAATAACAATAAAACAAATAAAATAAAACAAACATAAAATAAAATAACAATAGGAGAAGTGTGGATTGGGCCTGAGCATATAGATAGATAGATAGCTAGATGTGTTAGCGGATGTAAGCATGGTTTTGGAACCGTCTGTAGGAATAACTAAACTGTGACAGGATACGGGTTATGTTTCAACACTATACCCTCTTCCAAATAGCTAGGCCACAAATCCTGAATACCTTAACCCTCTCCGACATATGACGCGATTTTGAGCCTATTAAGGACACTTTAAAGCCTTTGTTACCATCAGGGGTATTAAGGGGAGGTATTTAGTTGATTCCCTAGACTTCCATCAAGCTTAAAACTACTCCCCCTTGACCCCCTTTCAAGATAAATTTGTACATTTTTCGGTAGAAAAATGTCCTGGCCGAAGGCCGGTTCCCCTTAAATTACAGGCTCGCTATCGCTCGCCAGGAAAAAATCGACACCTAAATGGCACGAATGGTCTTAAAATTGACAGAAATGGGACGAGGGTTCTTAAAATCGCCAAACTAATGGGGCAAGCGTCTTTAAATCTCACAAGCAATGGGGCTAAACATGAGGGAGAAAGAGGTTCAGAAAAAAATCCTCCAGGTGGAAATCTCCCCTTAAGAAACCTTTAGTTTAGTTACTTCAACCTCTGCAGCTGTCTTTGAGTGGGCAGAAAACTAATTTTGGAGAGGTAATTATAAGAGTGAGAGAACTCTATTTCTTATTGCTAATCTGACAACCTCTGCGTCATATGTGCATGAAAGGGTTAACCTCTGGAACTCAACAATGCCTACTAGAGCCTTATTAGTTTGGCGATTTTAAGACCTTTTGCCCCGTTTTATTTATTTTAAGACCTTTTGCCCCGTTTTATTTATTTTAAGACCTTTTGCCCCGTTTTATTTATTTTTTATTATATATTTTTAAGATCTTTCGTGCCTTTTAGGTGTCGATTTCTTCCTGGCGAGCGAGAGCGAGCCTGTTATACGGGAGGAACCTGTCTTTGGCTGGGATATTTTTCTTCCGAAATATAAATAAAACTCGCCTTAATTCCATACCTAGTCTTTGCCTGTACTTCATAATAATTTAACAGTAATTTAAGGGGAGACAGGCCGGTTGTTTGTTCTATTGAGGGGAGACAGGCTGTTTGTTTGTTCTATTGAGGGGAGACAGGCTGTTTGTTTGTTCTATTGAGGGGAGACAGGCTGTTTGTTTGTTCTATTGAGGGGAGACAGGCTGTGTGTTTGTTCTATTGAGGGGAGACAGGCTGTTTGTTTGGTCTATTGAGGGGAGACAGGCTGTTTGTTTGTTCTATTGAGGGGAGACAGGCTGTTTGTTTGTTCTATTGAGGGGAGACAGGCTGTTTGTTTGGTCTATTGAGGGGAGACAGGCTGTTTGTTTGTTCTATTGAGGGGAGACAGGCTGTTTGTTTGTTCTATTGAGGGGAGACAGGCTGTTTGTTTGTTCTATTGAGGGGAGACAGGCTGTTTGTTTGTTCTATTGAGGGGAGACAGGCTGTTTGTTTGGTCTATTGAGGGGAGACAGGCTGTTTGTTTGTTCTATTGAGGGGAGACAGGCTGTTTGTTTGTTCTATTGAGGGGAGACAGGCTGTTTGTTTGGTCTATTAAGGGGAGACAGGCCGTTTGTTTGGTCTATTGAGGGGAGACAGGCTGTTTGTTTGTTCTATTGAGGGGAGACAGGCTGTTTGTTTGGTCTATTAAGGAGAGACAGGCCGTTTGTTTGGTCTATTGAGGGGAGACAGGCTGTTTGTTTGTTCTATTGAGGGGAGACAGGCTGTTTGTTTGGTCTATTGAGGGGAGACAGGCTGTTTGTTTGGTCTATTAAGGGGAGACAGGCCGTTTGTTTGGTCTATTCATTCATTTATTCATATATTATTTTTAGTTTCCTCCCTAGACTTCCATTAAGCTTAGAAAAACACCCCCTAGATCCCCCTTCAAGATAAATTTGTACATTTTTCGATAGAAAAATGTCTCGGCCCGGTTCCTCTTAAAATTGCAGGCTCGCTTTTGCTCGCCAAGAAATAATCGACACCTAAATGGCACGAAAGGTCTTAAAATTGACAACGAAATGGGGCGAAAGGTGTTAAAATCGCCAAACTAATGGGCCGAACGTCTTATAATCTCAAAACTAGTGGGGCTAAACATTAGGGAGAAGGGGGTCCAGAAAAACGGTCTGCTCCCCTTAAGCTACAGAAAACTTTGCCTTGTGTCTCCTTCACACACATAGAAAAATACTTATGATCAAATAATAGAACTTTAAATGTTGTTTCTGTTCGGGCTCTGTCTTGAGTCGGCCACCCCCAGCTTTTTTTTTTTTTTTCTGTGAGTGAGGGAGGCAAAAGGCAGAACTGCCTATAGCGAGTGACTCTCCCAAATTTGAAAGAGTGACAGGGCCAAAATCAAGGGGCGTTCGAGCCAAAATGCCTGGACACACGGAGTTTGAAGCAATTTAAGTCATAAAAAGAGGGAAAGACTGATTCTGGGAGAGAGTTCCAGAGCTCAGCTGTTGAATATAAGAAAGACTGAGAGAGGCCATATGTGCCTGTGTATATACATTCACACACATAATAGCTAAACACTCATAACACATACTACAATACTTGTTAACCCTTTCAAGCTCCAATACGCGTTTCTGTTCTGTTTCTGGCTACTATTAGACGATTTTATTCATCTTACTAAAGGTATATGTAAGTCGAAGGGTTGATTGAGATAATATTCACCCTTTTAATTCCCACAGATACTTCCTAAGCTGCATAAAAGCGTCTAATGATAGCCAAAATAAACCGCTAAAACGCGCCAGAGCTTCAAAGGGTTAATATTCAGAAATTATAACATAATAATAATGACCTAGATGTGTGTGAATTTGTATTTTGTTGTTGTGTGTTCATTGCTTTGTGTTGTGTTGTCACTATTCGGGCTCTGTCTTGAGTCGGTAACCCCCCCCCCCAAAAAAAAAAAAAAAAAAAAAAAAAAAAAAAAAATAATAATAATAATAATAATAATAATAAATAAAATAAAATAAATACAAAAAATAAAAGAAACCGATAAATACATAGGGAAAGTGGGGATTGGGCCTGAGTATATAGATTATATAGCAATGTTCTCCAAATAAGATGTACTTACGGTTTGCCTACAGCTTTCTCCTCCATGGCCACAGGTCTTGGCACTCGACCAGGCGATTTACCAACAATTCAGGATTTATATATATATATTTTTTTTCTTCAGCAGAATGTCTACAATGTTATATATATTTATTTATTTTCCATCCTGGCATTCTGTAAAAATCACAATAACTCACAATTGTTACCTCCGACAACGAACTAAACCCTTTCACGCTCATATGACGCAGATTTGGCCAGATTAGCAATAACAAATAGAGTTCTCTCACTCTTATAATTACCTCTCCAAAAATGAGTTTTCTGCCCACAGCTAACTCAAAGACAACTGCAGAGGTTAAAGTAACTAAACTAAAGGTTTCTAAATACCCCTAATGGTAACAAAGGCTTTAAAGTATCCCTAATAGGCTCAAAATCGCGTCATATGTCGGAGAGGGTTAACAAAGCCGGACGGAGGTTTTGTTTTCCCTCGTTTGTCTGTCTGTTTGTTTGTTTGTTTGTCTGTCTGTAAACAAGATATTTCACAAAGTTGAGCACCGATGTTCACGAACTTTGGTGGGTAGATAGGATATGCGCCAAGGAAGAAGTGATCCAATTTGGGAGGCAATCCGGATCATATTTTGGCACCCAGATCCAGAAGACGACAAAGCCGGCACAGGCGGAGGTATGCGCTCTACCAAGTACCCCTCTAGTTTAAGGGGAGGCAGACCGTTTGTTTGGTCTATTAATTTATTCATTCATATATTGTTTTTGTTTCCTCCCTAGACCTCCATCAAGCTTAGAAAAACACCCCCTAGACCCCCCTTCAAGATAAATTTGTACATTTTTCGGTAGGAAAATGTCCCGGCCGAAGGCCGATTCCTCTTAAAATTCCAGGCTCGCTATCGCTCGCCAGGAAATAATCGACACCTAAATGGCACAAAAGGTCTTAAAATTGACAACGAAATGGGGCGAAAGGTATTAATATCGCCAAACTAATGGGCCGAACGTCTTATAATCTCAAAACTAGTGGGGCTAAACATTAGGGAGAAAGGGGTCCAGAAAAACGGTCTGCCTCCCCTTAACCCCTTCTGTACCTGTGATGTCGTTTTAATTGTATTCTACCTATATTTTAGACGATATTTTAGAAGGTTCTGTGGTAGTACAAATGGTTACGTGAGATAGTTCCAAGCCTGTTAATTGATGGAGGACCTTTTTAAGCTGAATGAAATCGCGTATCACGTGTCTACTTGTGATAGTCTACACAGTATTTTGGTGTAGAAAGTAAGGTGTTGGGTCATTGTTGTTTTGTAGAAAGTAAGGTGTTGCGTCATTGTTGTTTTGTAGAGTGTAAGGTGTTGCGTCATTGTTGTTTTGTAGAGTGTAAGGTGTTGCGTCATTGTTGTTTTGTAGAGTGTAAGGTGTTGGGTCATTGTTGTTTTGTAGAGTGTAAGGTGTTGCGTCATTGTTGTTTTGTAGAAAGTAAGGTGTTGCGTCATTGTTGTTTTGTAGAAAGTAAGGTGTTGCGTCATTGTTGTTTTGTAGAGTGTAAGGTGTTGCGTCATTGTTGTTTTGTAGAAAGTAAGGTGTTGCGTCATTGTTGTTTTGTAGAGTGTAAGGTGTTGCGTCATTGTTGTTTTGTAGAAAGTAAGGTGTTGCGTCATTGTTGTTTTGTAGAAAGTAAGGTGTTGCGTCATTGTTGTTTTGTAGAAAGTAAGGTGTTGCGTCATTGTTGTTTTGTAGAAAGTAAGGTGTTGCGTCATTGTTGTTTTGTAGAGTGTAAGGTGTTGCGTCATTGTTGTTTTGTAGAGTGTAAGGTGTTGCATCATTGTTGTTTTGTAGAGTGTAAGGTGTTGCGTCATTGTTGTTTTGTAGAGTGTAAGGTGTTGCGTCATTGTTGTTTTGTAGAGTGTAAGGTGTTGCGTCATTGTTGTTTTGTAGAGTGTAAGGTGTTGCGTCATTGTTGTTTTGTAGAAAGTAAGGTGTTGCATCATTGTTGTTTTGTAGAGTGTAAGGTGTTGCATCATTGTTGTTTTGTAGAGTGTAAGGTGTTGCGTCATTGTTGTTTTGTAGAGTGTAAGGTGTTGCGTCATTGTTGTTTTGTAGAGTGTAAGGTGTTGCGTCATTGTTGTTTTGTAGAGTGTAAGGTGTTGCGTCATTGTTGTTTTGCATACTTCCGAGTTATTTCATTAGTAAAGCCGGTATCACACAAGCGCTTTTTCACTCAACATTTATCCTCAACACTGGTCTGGCAGCTTATGAGGTCAACATTTTAAGTATTTCCGTCACCTAAATTCATCTATCATCAGTCCAGTTTCCAATACCAGTGCAAAATATTCCAGAAATGTTGTTAGAAAAATGTTTACTATCGAATGTTGACTATAAAAGCTCTCGTGTGATACCGGCTTAAGTCATGTCCCAGCTGTCATTACGTTTGGCTTGCTCTGTGTTGTATTAATGTCTGTCAGATGTTGAATAGGGTGGGTAAGGGTACATCTTAGGAGTGTTTGTATAGGCTGGTGTGCAAGGTTGTTTATGAGTGAGGTAATGCAGGTGTCTTTTTTTTATCTTTCTCTCCTTTTCTCTCTTTCTCTGGCTTGTATCCATTCGGCCTCATTCAGCCAACTGTTTTAAGACGTTTATCCCCATCCAGGTGTCGATATCTTCCTGGCGAGTGATAGCGAGCCAGCATTGTATGGAGAAATCCGGCTTCGCCGGACACATTTTTCTATCGAAAAATGTACAAATTTAGCTTGCTGTCAAAACAAATATATATATATGCTGGCTCGCTACCGCTCACCAGGAAAATATTGACACCTGGATGGGGGTAAACGTCTTAAAACAGTAGGCTGAATGGGGCCGAATGGATACAAGCCAAAGAGAGAGAGAGAGAGAAAGCGAACAAAAGCGAGGTGGGCTCCCTTAAGTGTAGTTATAGATTATTATAATGAATAATAATAGGAGTAAATAATATATTGTGGATCTATATACAATAGTTGCTGGAAGAAAGAGTAAAGGCGGAGTCACACGAGCGGTTTTTCGAGCAATTTTTACGGGCAATTATGGTCTGGCAGCTTCAAATATTGCACCTTATCAAACTTTAGCCGCCTAATATACTCTACCTTCAGTCTAGTTACCGATACCAGTGCAAAAAAGTTCCTAAATATAACGAGAAAAATCTTGCTCATGGAAAATTGACGGAAAAATCGCTCGTGTGACAGCGGCTTAACCAAATATGTAAATATATTGTGTTACACTATAATTCATCGCTTCGAGTGAGACATACAAATATTTTCCTATCTTTACTTTTCACTCAACATTTATCCTCCACACTGGTCTGGCAGCTTATGAGGTCATTATTTAATATTTTTCTGATACCTAAATTCATCTATCATCAAGTCTAGTTTCCGATACCAGTGCAAAATACTCCATAAATATTGCCAGAAAAATTTTGATCATCGAATGTTGACTAAAACCGCTCTCGTGTGATACCGGCTTAAGGGGAGGTATTTAGTTTGTTCCCTACTTTTTCATCAAGCTTAAAATTACACCCCCTAGACCCCCTTTCAAGATAAATTTGTACATTTTTCGGTAGAAAAATGTCCAGGCCGGAGGCCGGTTGCTCTTAAATTACAGGCTCGCTATCGCTCGCCAGGAAAAAATCGACACCTTAACGGCACGAAAGGTCTTAAAATTGACAGAAATGGGGCAAAATGTCTTAAAATATCCAAACTACTAGGGCGAAGGTCTTAAAATCTCAAAAGCAATGGGGCTAAACATGAGGGAGAAAGGGGTCCAGAAAAAAATCCCTCAAGTGGAAATCTCCCCTTAATACAGCATACAGCGAGCAAAACGTAATGACAGCGGAGACATGACTTATTTGGCCGACTGTACTGGACAAGCAGTGGTCACAAGCACACACTTTCACCAGCCACAATGCTCTACCAGATACTCTAAGTCAAGCACCACTTTCTACCACACCACCACACCACACCATTCTCTACCACACCACACCATTTTCTACCACACCACCACACCACACCATTTTCTACCACACCACACCATTTTATAACCACACACGGCACCATCCACTACCACACCACCTCCCACTGTCACATCCAACCACACACTAACTAGCTCCACACAGTCCCCAGTACACACACACACACACACACTAACTAGCTCCACACAGTCCCCAGTACACAAACACACACACACACACATACAGTGTATACATATTCACTCACACACACACACACACACACACACACACACACACACACACGCACACGCACACGCACACACACACACACACACGTCACTCAAGGCCATAGTCAACAGGTGAATAACAACACGCGCTGCGTTTGAACCCAAAAATCTACCTCAACACTACCAGATTTTCAATTCAGGGATTTTTTCTGGACCCCTTTCTCCCTCATGTTTAGCCCCATTGCTAATTAAATTTTGAGACTTTCGCCCCATTAGTTTGGTGATTTTAAGTACTTTCGCCCCATTTCGGTAATTTTTAAGACCTTTCGTGCCTTTTAGGTGTATTTTTTTCCTGGCGAGCGAAAGCGAGCCTGTTATTTCAGAGGAACTGGCCTTCGGCCTGGACATTTTTCTACCGAAAAATGTACCCATTTAGCTTGCAAGGGGGTCTAAGGGGTGTAATTTTAAGCTTGATGGAGGTCTAGGAAACGAGAACTAAAAACCTCCCCTTAACCCCTTGAAGATCATAACCCGTTTGGACCGTTTATTCTGGCTATCATTAGACGGATTATATAGAAGGTTAGAAGGGATAGGTGGGAATTAAAAGGATAAAGACTTTATCAACTAAGGGGAGACTGGCCGTTTGTTTGGTCTATTAATTCATTTATTCATATATTTTTTTAGTTTCCTCCCTAGACCTCCATCAAGCTTAGAAAAACACCCCCTAGAAACCCCCTTCAAGATAAATTTGTACATTTTTCGGTAGAAAATTGTCCCGGCCGAAGGCCAGTTCCTCTTAAAATTGCAGGCTCGCTATCGCTCGCCAGGAAATAATTGACACCTACTGTAAATGGCACAAAAGGTCTTAAAATTGACAACGAAATGGGGCGAAAGGTGTTAAAATCGCCAACCTAATGGGCCGAACGTCTAATAATCTCAAAACTAGTGGGGCTAAACATTAGGGAGAAGGGGGTCCAGAAAAACGGTCTGCCTCCCCTTACCCCTCTGACTTACACATCATACACCCTTGCTAATCTGCGTAAAATCGTCTAATACAGAACCATAGCCAAAACGCGTCCTAATCGTCAAGGGGTTAAGAGGAGGCAGACCGTTTTTCTGGACCCCCTTCTCCCTAATGTGTAGCCCCAAGAACAAATAACCAGCACAAGAACAAATAACTAGCACAATAGAACACATAACTAGCACAAGAACATATAACTAGCACGAGAACAAATAACTAGCACAATAGAACACATAACTAGCACAAGAACATATAACCAGCACAAGAACAAATAACTAGCACAATAGAACACATAACTAGCACAAGAACATATAACTAGCACAAGAGAACAAATAACTAGCACAAGAGAACAAATTTACTAGAACTAAACTAGTACACCTTTTAATAATAACAGCAATAACACTCAGCTTGCTTCTGTATCTACGACGTGTTTTCAATTTTATTCTAGCTATATTTAGACGATTCTGTACCGCTTAAAAAGTATATGTGGTAGTTAAAAGGCTTAAGGGGGGGATGGTTCACTTTTTGGGCGATTTTTGCATGTATTCATTATTTTTGCATGTATTCATTATTTTTGCATGTATTCATTATTTTTGCATGTATTCATTATTTTTCTAGTTTCCTCCCTAGACC
Organism: Paralithodes platypus; assembly: GCA_032716605.1. Classification (NCBI taxonomy): domain Eukaryota; kingdom Metazoa; phylum Arthropoda; class Malacostraca; order Decapoda; family Lithodidae; genus Paralithodes; species Paralithodes platypus. Next base: position 3,621,120 of record CM064574.1, read on the forward strand.
TCCATCAAAAAAATAAATAAATAAAAAATCCATTAGATCCCCCTTTTAGATTAATTTGTACTTTTTTCGGTAGAAATATGTCCCGGCCGAAGGCCGATTCTTCCAACATTACAGGCTCACTATCGTTCGCCAGGGAAAAATTCGACACCTAAATAGCACGAAAGGTCTAAATATTGACGAAGAAATGGGGCGAAATGTGTTAACATCGCCAAACTAATGGGCCGAAACTAATGGTGCTAAACACGAGGGAAAAATGGGACCAGAAAAACGGCCCATGTCCCCTTAATTAAGATAGTTCGAAGCCTGTTAATTGCCGGAGGGCCTTCTTAAACTGAATACAATCGTCTAATAGTTGCCAGAATATAATGAAACTGATATCACCTGCACTGAAAGGGTTAACCCCTTCTGTACCGGCGACGTCTATATAATTATATTATAGCTATATTTAGACGAGTTTGTGCACTATAAAAAGAATCTGTGACAGTAAACACGGGTGGTAATTATTATGTTCTCTCCACCAACCAACTTTACTCCTAAACTCGATTAAGGAAATTAACAAACACATGTGGCAGTCCGGGGATTCGAACCCAGGACGCTCACACCGAAAATCAACACACTTATGCATTGCACCACGAAGACAGTTAAAGAATGCTGCAAAAGCCTACGATTTAGTATGCAGTTTCGAATCCTGCATACCAATCTTAGCATGTACATTCATTCCAACTGCACTATCGGAGGCTATGAGATAGTTCGAGGCCTCTTAAGGGGAGATTTCCACTCGAGGGATTGTTTTCTTGACCCCTTTCTCCCTCATGTTTAGCCCCATTGCTTTTAAGATTTTAAGACGTTCGCCCCATTAGTTTGACGATTTTAAGAACCCTCGCCCCATTTAAGTAAATTTTAAGACCATTCTTGCCATTTAGGTGTCGATTTTTTCCTGGCGAGCGAAAGCGAGCCTGTAATTTAAGGGGAACCGGCCTACGGCCGGGAAATTTTTCTACCGAAAAATGTACACATTTATCTTGAAAGGGGGTCTAGGGGGAGTAATTTTAAGCTTGATGGAAGTCTAGGGAATCAACTAAAAACCTCCCCTTAAATGCTGGAGGCCCTTTTTAAATTGAATAAATGTGGTTGAAATACAAAAACGTTAGCACCCTTACCTCACGGTGAGAATATCCTTGTGCGGCGCTGTACAGTATAGGCTAGCCTAGGCCAAGCAGTTCCCATCCAATGTCGTCAACGCTCCAGAAACTGCGACCTCAAACCACAATCCGACCTAACCTACATCTACAGTGATGACCACACGAACCACCGACCTCGACTGAATCTATTCACCTACCACAGCAACACTACACTCGGTAAATACGACGGGAGCTCCCTGCGACCTCTGCACCCCAATCCTCACACCCGTGTTTTACCCTCCACCCACCTTCGTTCGCCCAATGTGCCTAAAACTAACTAACCTACCCAACGTAAATCAAATCTACCCAACGTAAATCGAATTACACCACATGCCCCCCTGATCTCAAGATCAATCTAACAAAAAAAAACAAAAAAATTATAGTAGTTTTCCACCGTACCTATTGGCATACCGCTCTAGTACTACTAAGGTACGTTGGACATCGCGCAGTCCCTTTATCCCACCTACTCCATTTCACAATCACTTCCCGTCTCATAATTTCCCATCCACCCTGGCCGTCGCCTCTCTCTCTGCGACCGTCGTGGTACCACTTCGTTTTCTTCTACCTCTTCTTGCTCGTCATCCCCCACCTCATCATCAGTTGAAGACTCTACCACTCTTCTGACGTCCAAGATATGACGTGGCATCCCGTCGACACTGAGGTTATTCCTGGAATGCATGTCCGTCACAGTACCCCTCCCCCACTGGGATGTACACTTTGCATTTGGGGGCTTCACCCAAATCTCCTCCCCAATTTGGATAGAGGCAGGCCCTTCCTCCCCCCCCAATGGCCATCGGCACCGCACATGGATGTCGCCATTCATACTGAAATACTGCTCTTTGTGGTACAGTTCTCTCATCCTGACCTGACCTAGGGGACATATTATACCAAAATACTGCTTCCATAGGCGCTACCTTCCCCCTCTCTGCCATCGCCTTGATTGTCCGATGATGTCTTTCCACAATTCCGTTCCCACTTGGCCGATACGCGGCTCTAAAGAAACGTCGGACATTCCACCTATCAAGCATGTTCTTCAAAGCCTGCGACCGAAAAGCAGTACCGTTATCCATCAACACCTCATCAACTGGGCCCCTCTCTAGGAAGATCTCATTCAGCACACCTGCAATCTCTTCCACATTCTCTGCTCTTAATTCCCTCCAGATAGCCACCCGCCCAGGTCCGCAGTCTACCATAGATAGGTACAGCCCCTGCCGATAGTGTGTCACATCAACCGCCAACCTTTGCCAATCATTATCCACTCTAATCTCCCCAGACACATGTACACTCAGTGCAGGGTCGATCGACTGACATCTGTCACAACGTCTCACCACCTCTCGAACGTTGTCCCTCGTGACTGCAGGGTCGACCTTCCTTGCCATAAACAGCGTCATTTCGACTCCCATGTGGTGCATTTGATGTAGCTCCTTTACACTTGGTGCTCCCATGCAGCACACCATAGCCGCCTCCTTTGTCTCCTCTGGCACCCCGAGCCAGGATTTCTTTACTCTTGTTAGGGCATCTGCCTTGTTCTTCTCTGATGGCACAAAAACTACACACAACTGCAGACCATACACATCTTTCAACTCCCTCAGAATTCCCAGACGACGCTTCACAATCAGTTCTGAGGCTCCCTTTGTTCGAACTCTTTTCTCTTCCGTCACCACTGATTTCAGCCAACCAAACACTGTAGCAGAATCCGTTCGAACCTCGATCTCTTGCAAACCCCACTTCAAGGCCAAATTGATACCTTTCAATACCGCGTCCAACTCGGCCACGTTGATATGACTGTAGTCGTGCTTCTTCCTCAACCACGCAGCATCCTTAACTTCTACATTACCTATCTCCAATGTCACGCCTGTCGCTATACTACTTGCGTCACACCATACGACCCCCTTCTCCGACTTCGGAGTGTACCATCTTTCTCTCACTGGGTCTTCGCGTCTCACTCTTTCTATGACATCTTGCATCATCGTGACTGTCTCTTTTCCGACCTTGTCTTCCCATCTTGCACCTTCCGCTCTCCTCTTAACGTAACTACATGCTACCCCTGCAATGGGATAGTGGCCCACCAGCCTTCCACAAGCTGAGAATAGCTCTCTCCTACTCCAGTTCTCCCTAATTTCCGGAACCTCATTACCTCTCTGGAATACTAGCTCGCCTGTTCTATCTCTCGTTAATCTCAAGCCTAACGCCGCACCCCCTTCCAACAGCTGCGGCTCCTTTGTGGCCAATCCAAACCTAGCCAAGTGCTCTACAACCTCAGCTGCCGTCACCACAGTCTCATCCACTAGTATATCGTCAATGTATGAATTTGTGGCAGCCTTCATCTTATGCGTTTTCCCCAGCACTGTCTTGAGTATCCTCGCCATAATTCTTGGAGCCGAATTCAACCCGAAACCCAACCTCGTCAAGCAATACGTCTTCCCCTTGTATCTCACCAGCTGGTACTTCCAGAGCTTCTCTGTCACATGAATTTGTAAATAAGCGGACTTCAAATCCACAATGGTCGAGGCCCCACTCATCTGCCTCCACTCCCTGAGTGTCTCGCCGCACACATCCGCGACGTCATCGCCTGTGTGACTCATCACGTGGGTATTAAGTTCACGAAAATCCAATACAGGCCGTACCTTGTTTTTCGTCGGTTGAACCACCGCCATCAACGGCAACACTCCACTCCCCACTTCCTCCCCCCATGGCAGCAGAATGCCCTCATCAATCCACCTCTTCACCTCCTTGTCAAAATCTTCTCTCACTCCCTCTTTCATAGCATGTTCATAGCAACCAACTTTGTTCTTCAAAACAGGCAACTCTCCTTTCAACAACCACTCGACTACCCACTTCCTACCATCAAATACCGCAACAAAATCCTTATCCTCAATCTTGCATGGATCAGCCCCCCATTCGGTTCCTGGCTTCGACACCCCTCTCTTTGGCTCAACAACCCCGGCTGCCTTTGTGAACTTATCTTTCAGCTCTTCAGTCTCAGGCATCTTCACAACCCTCCCTTCCGACTTTATGGCCACAGCGCATTGGGTCTCTCCACTCTCGGCAGTTGAACGGCTTACCGGTACCTTCCCAAACGTTACCGGTACTCTTCCATCTACAATCGTAGCGCCACCCAGTTGGCTGATTACATCCATCCCCATCACTACATCAATGCCATCAATTACTGTATCAAGTACTATGGCCCTGATCCGCAATCGGATTCCTCGCACTGTCAACTCCACTTCTCTGGCACCCTCACACCTTATCTCTCTTCCATCGACTCCGACCAGCCTAGCGTCCTCTCCCTCACACTTTCCTACCAAACGAGAGGCCAACACAGTGGTCGAACAGCCAGTATCCACAAGGGCTCTTGCCCCTTTCCCCCCCACCAGTACCTCCACCACTGGCAGGGAGCTTGGGAGCGCCTTTACTCGACTAAAGGGGTAGCTTCCGGCGCAGCAGCTCCCCCTTGACCGTTTCCCTGGTTGCAACGGCTCGCTATGTGACCCTCCTTCCCACACCGATAGCAAGTTATGGCTGGCTTCGGCTCCTTACACTCCCTTGCCATGTGAGAGCCACCACATCTGAAGCAGCGACCTTTGAACCCACGCGCCTCCCACTTCCTGCTACTCGGGTCACCCCGTGGAGCCTGCCACCTTGCCTCCACTTCCGGCCCCCCAGTAGCAACTGCTGCAACTCCCCGGCTTCCTCCTGACGCCAACACTCTAGCCCTAACTATTAATTCACTCACGCTCACCGAATCCGACTCGACGTCCTTAACCTGCTGCAGCTCCATCGATATCCTGTCCGGAAACCCAGTTATAAAAGCTAGCTTCACAGCCCTCTCCAAGCCCTCTCCCTTCCACCCAGCTAGCCCTGCCACCCTCCTTATCTCGTTAGCATAGACATCCACCCCCTCACCTGTCCATGTCACCCTCTCTAGCCTTCCATATGCCTCAAACATTCCCTGTGTAAAAGCCTCCTTCAATCTAGCACTTATCTTCTTAGCATCTAATTGATCATCCTCACTCATTTCGAGGTACAAGGCTAACGCATCTCCCTCCAAGTACAGTGGTATGAAACTAGCCAAGTCGTCAAATTTCAAGAGTTTCGCCACCAACTCTGCCTTCTTTAGCCACGCCACCACGTCGCCCTTACCATCATACGACTTCATCATTTCACTACTCACCTTCCCTTTTCCAGACATGGTGACTAGTATGGCCTCGATAGCTTGTGGTTGAAATACAAAAACGTTAGCACCCTTACCTCACGGTGAGAATATCCTTGTGCGGCGCTGTACAGTATAGGCTAGCCTAGGCCAAGCAGTTCCCATCCAACGTCGTCAACGCTCCAGAAACTGCGACCTCAAACCACAATCCGACCTAACCTACATCTACAGTGATGACCACACGAACCACCGACCTCGACTGAATCTATTCACCTACCACAGCAACACTACACTCGGTAAATACGACGGGAGCTCCCTGCGACCTCTGCACCCCAATCCTCACACCCGTGTTTTACCCTCCACCCGCCTTCGTTCGCCCAATGTGCCTAAAACTAACTAACCTACCCAACGTAAATCAAATCTACCCAACGTAAATCGAATTACACCACAATAAAATAGTTTAATAGTAGCCAGAATAAAGTTAAAAAGACGACGCCGGTACAAAAAGGGGTTAATCATTCTGGACTGTTCAAGTATCTCTGACACCAACTGTACCTTTCAATGCCAAATATTTTCATATAATATATTTGTTATTCGTCTATTATGTTCGCCACTAAATGCACCGTTCGAGTATCAGATAACCTAACCAACCTAACTTATTTACCTCTCTGAAGATTATCACGCATTTTGACCCTCTATTCTGGCTAGTAGACGATTTTATACAACTTAGTTATCTCAACCAGAAGACCATTTCAACCAGTAGCTCTCAACCAGTGCCAAATTAACCCAGATCAACCAAACCAGTGCCATAATATAGTACTAACCTAACCTAACCTAACCGTATTGGTTGATTTGGTACTGGTTGAGAGCTACTGGTTGAAATGGTCTACTGGTTGAGTTGACCGGCCACCCTTAGGAAGGATCTGTGGGAATTATAAGGGTAAAGACTATCTCAGTTAATTCTCTGACTTCCATATACCCTTCCTAATCTGAAAAATCGTCTAATAATAGCCAAGACATAAAAATGTGTCATCGGATTTTCTACCTACCTACTGTAGGTATTGTAAACAAGTTTATTCACTTCCGACATAGTAAACATGGCCTGGCAATATCCTCTCTCAGATATTAACCAATTTATATAACGCCTGCACACCATACTGCCCGAGAACAACCTAATTCTAGTCTTCTAATGAAATTTACTAAAATGAATAGCAGAAACTGTATAACATTTTAGTTACCCATAGAAAATCAATTTTCTATGTTAGACGCTATTTACAGAAAACCGATTAAATGGTAAACTATGATAGAATTATAGAATATCATATTTACTAATTTATTTATATTTTGATTTATACCTTAATAACACGTCAGTTTATCTACTGTGTTTATTCCTTCAATTTTACTTAAAATTTATCACAATTCTAATCGATCATACGAACGTTTGTTGAAAAAGATGTTTAGGCCTAACTTCCGCTCAAGACCAGGTGAGTTAACCAGGTTAGTCAAGACGTACGCCATTTTAGATTTGTTCTTCAAGCAGCTTGGTTGAGTCTGAGTTTAGTGGTGCATTAATAGGTTAGTTTCTGTTAACTTTTGTTGTGGATTATTGTAGATTATTCGACTTTTTACTACTATTTCGTTATCTTTGCTAATACAACATCGAAATGACTGTGGTTATGAAAGTAATGGGAGTCCTTTGGTGTGTGTTGGGGTGGTTTGTTTTGATGTCAACTACAGGGTTGTTCATTACTTTCATCTGTACTTCACTGTACCCGCTGTTTGGATTATATGTACCAGTTATTCACGGCATAATAACATTGATCGTGATAGGATTGTACATTTCACTGATGTTTTTAGATCCCGGTACCATTCCTGCAGCTCCCCCCGCCGCCATTGAAGATTTAAATAGGTGCAAGTTTAAGCAACTAATAATAAATGGCATAACATATTACATTTTTTGGTGTAAAAAGTGTAATATGTATAAGCCGACTCGAGCGAACCACTGCACTTACTGTGAACGTTGTGTCGATAAATTTGATCACCATTGTATCCTTATCAACAACTGTATCGGGCGTCAGACTTATGCAATCTTTATTCTGTTTATCATTTTGTTAACTGTTGATGTTATTTATGTGATGACATTCAGCATACTTAATGAGGTACTGATCATCCAGCACATATCATTCGCACACATGATAGTTGGAAGAGTCTTAATATCTGTCTCGGTGCCATTCCTTATTTTTCTCCTTTATTTATGTATAATGAATATTTACTTGATCAGTATCAACCAGACTACTAACGAGTATTCCAGTCGTACGTTCGAGGATACTGAGAATCCCTTTACCCACGGCTGTACCCTCAATTGTGTAGAAGTGTTCTGTGGACCCCGGGAACTAAAAGCTGACCCAATCTACGAGTGTAATGTATAATTATTACTAGCAGGGGTACCCGGCGTTGCCCGGTAATCACCATAATCACCATCACTACTACCACCACTACTACTACCATTATCACCATCATCAATCACTACTACCACAATCATTACAATACTACTACTACCATAATCACCGGCCTCGACCTCCCTGTGCCTCATTAAACGGCGACCTCGATTTCGGCCGCTAAATGACCTCCGAGTTTTGGATCTGACCTCATCCGTACCCCCATTTTGGGTGGCTGCGAACAACTTTCGTTCATACACCTTTTCGATCGGAGGCCTCCTTCTGCCCCAAACGGCAATTTTGTTCGCATTTTTTTCGCTCCCGTACATAAGTTCTGCCGAAAATTTTATTAAACAAAAGTGTCTCTGATTTCCACTAAACTCGCCTAAAACCATCTCCAAAGCCTGGGCTTTCTAACGGTGCCCCACACTCCCACCTGGCACCAAAACTGTGGGAGGAGTTTAGTAACAAAGGTCGGGTAGGTCGGGTAACTGACAGACATACAGACAAACAGTGACCTATATTTATTAAGATAATGCTATAATATTAACCCTTTGAGTACCAGCGATGTGTGTTATATTATTTCTAGCTATATTTAGATGATATTATGCAGCTTAAGAAGGATCTGTGGTAGTTAAAAGGGTTGGTTGAGATAGTTTGAAGCCTTATTATTGCTAGAGGTCCTTCCTAAGCTGACTATATCGTCTAATCATTGCCAGAATGTAATTAAAAGGATGTCACCAGTACTGAACGGGTTAATACTACTGATATTAATACTAATGCAAGTAATAATAACCGTAATACTAATGCTGCTAATACTGATACAAACATAATAATGATAGGAGTAATAATGATTCTAATACTAATTCTGCTAATACTGATATTATTGCAGAAACTAATGACATAAATCCTAATACTAATGGTGAAGGTGAAAGTATTGAGGAATAAGCCTTTACAACAGCACCTCGTAGCTACTTTACACTTCTCCTATTTTCTGAAGAGTGTAGAGAGGGGAGAAAGGGTGTCGGAGAGAGAGGAAGCTGTTGGAGTGGCTTTGTTATGTGTGTTATTAGTTTGGATACGTCTACTGAGTACCAAGGGGTCCTGGATATACGAATATTGGCGATTTTAACATCTTTCGCCCCATTTCGTTGTCAATGTCAATACCTTTCGTGCCACTTAGGTGTCGATATTTTCCTGGCGAGCAATAGCGAGCCTGAATTTTTGCCTAAACATTATCTGGTATGGTGGCGCTAATATGTCATGTCTCAGCTGTCATTACGTTTGGCTCGCTCTGTACTGTATTAATGTCTGTCATATGTTAAATAGGGTGGGTAAGTGTAGGAACATGTTTGAATATCACACTGGAACTGAATCAATCATGTTTAGATATTGCTGATACCAATTATTGATCAAAATATACTTGGTGCCGAGACATGACTTAAGGGGAGATTTCCACTTGAGGATTTTTTTTTTTTTACTCCTTTCTCCCTCATGTTTAGCCCCATTGTTTTTCTATTATTAGGACGTTCGCCCCATTATTTTGACGATTTTAAGAACTTTCAACCCATTTCTATCAATGTTAAGACCTTTCGTGCCATTTAGGTGTCGATTTTATCCTGGCGAGCGATAGCGAGCCTGTAATTTAAGAGGAACCGGCTTTCAGCCGGGAAATTTTTCTACCGAAAAATGTACAAATTTATCTTGAAAGGGGCTCAAGGGGGTGTAATCTTAAGCTTGAAGGATACCTAGGGCCAAAACTAAAAACCTCCACTTAAGGGGAGGTATTTAGTTGATTCCCTAGACTTCCATCAAGCTTAAAATTACTCCCCCTTGACCCCCTTTCAAGATAAATTTGTACATTTTTCGGTAGAAAAATGTCCCAGCCGAAGGCCGGTTCCCCTTAAATTCCAGGCTCGCTTTCGCTCGCCAGGAAAAAATCGACACCTAAATGGCACGAATGGTCTTAAAATTTACATTTTATCCATTCGGCCCCATTCAGCCAACTATTTTAAGACGTTTATCCCCATCTAGGTGTCGATTTCTTCCTGATGAGCGATAGCGAGCCAGCATTATATGAAGAAATCCGGCTTCGCCGGAGAAATGTTTCTATCGAAAAATTTACAAATTTAGCCTGCTGTCAAACAAAACAAAACATATGCTGGCTCGCTACCGCTCACCAGTAAAAAATTGACACCTGGATGGGGATAAACGTCTCAAAACAGTAGGCTGAATGGGGCCAAATGGATACAAGCCAGAGAAAGATAGAAAAGGACCGAACAAAAACAGGTCACCCCCCCTTAACTGAGAGGTAGAAGACGAGCACAAGACACAAATCACATAAGGAGATGAAGAGAAAAAGTGGGGGTTGACATAAATCACATAAGGAGATGAAGAGAAAAAGTAGGGGTTGACATAAATCACATAAGGAGATGAAGAGAAAAAGTGGGGGTTGACATAAATCACATAAGGAGATGAAGAGAAAAAGTGGGGGTTGACATAAATCACATAAGGAGATGAAGAGAAAAAGTGGGGGTTGACATAAATCACATAAGGAGATGAAGAGAAAAAGTGGGGGTTGACATAAATCACATAAGGAGATGAAGAGAAAAAGTGGGGGTTGACATAAATCACATAAGGAGATGAAGAGAAAAAGTGGGGTTGACATAAATCACATAAGGAGATGAAGAGAAAAAGTGGGGGTTGACATAAATCACATAAGGAGATGAAGAGAAAAAGTGGGGGTTGACAAACGATAGAGCCCAACCTAATCGGCCAGGACAATTATTTTCTACCGAATAATTTAAAAATTTAGCTTGAGGAGGGTCTGGCCAATCCCTCGGTGTTCAAGATCGAGAGCCCATACTTGGCATGAATACTAAAGCCGGTATGACACGAGAGCTTTTATAGTCAACATTCGATGATCAACATTTTTCTGGCAACATTTCTGGAATATTTTGCACTGGTATCGGAAACTAGACTGATGGAAGATGAATTTAGGTGACCGATATATTTAACATTTTGACCTCATAAGCTGCCAGATCAGTGTTGAGGATAAATGTTGAGGGGAAAAGCGCCCGTGTGATACCGGCTTAAGGGGGTGCCAGAATAGGTTTTAAGTGAATTTTCTTTAGTCCCCTCACCCCTGGGGGAAAGGGACGGACCCCCCCCCCCCCTTAAAAACAAAACACACAAAAACAGCCCATACTTCGATTTTCCCCCGGGCAGCGCCGGGTACCTCAGCTAGTAAAGCCTATAATCCGGAACCACAAAGATCACACACAGGAGGAAGGTGGCCGTATTGATGGTGGCCATTTCGGAGTGTGGCCTTTCCGGTTGTGGCCGTTTCGGAGTGCGACCGTATTGACTGGAAGCCCATAATCCGGAACCCCAATAACCCCACACAGGAAGAAGATCCTAAGAAAAGCCGGTATCACACGAGAGTTTTTACAGTCAACATTCGATAATCAAAACATTTCTGGCAAACATTTTTGGAATATTTTGCACTGGTATCGGAAACTAGACTGCTGGTAGACGAACTTAGGTAACCGAAATATTATAAATGTTGACCTCATAAGCTGCCAGACCAGTGTTGAGGCTAAATGTTGAGGGAAAAAGCGCTCGTGTGATACCGGCTTAAGAGGACACATAAAAACAAACCCCAGCCTCCAGACCACAGCTATGTGTGTTGGGGGGGGGGGGGGGAAAGGGGGAGATGGTCACGGAAACACTGGAAACTCTATATTACGGGGAGCTTTTTAGTTTGTTCCCTAGACCTCCCTCAAGCTTAAAATTACACCCCCTAGACCCCCTTTGAAGATAAATTACACCCCCTAGACCCCCTTTGAAGATAAATTACGCCCCCTAGACCCCCTTTGAAGATAAATTACACCCCTAGACCCCCTTTGAAGATAAATTACACCCCCTAGACCCCCTTTGAAGATAAATTACACCCCCTAGACCCCCTTTGAAGATAAATTACGCCCCCTAGACCCCCTTTGAAGATAAATTACGCCCCCTAGACCCCCTTTGAAGATAAATTACGCCCCCTAGACCCCCTTTGAAGATAAATTACGCCCCCTAGACCCCCTTTGAAGATAAATTACACCCCCTAGACCCCCTTTGAAGATAAATTACACCCCCTAGACCCCCTTTGAAGATAAATTACACCCCCTAGACCCCCTTTGAAGATAAATTTTGTTGTCAATTTTAAGAACTTTCGTGCCAGTTAGGAACCGGCCTTCGGCCGGGAAATTTTCTACCGAAAAATGTACAAATTGATCTTGAAGGGGGGTCTAGGGTTCTTTGTTAAGTTTGATGGAAGTCTAGGGAAGAAACTAGAACAAACAATATATAAATGAAAAAAATCGACCAAAAGTTGAACCATCCCCCTTTAACCCCATCTAACCATCCCTAATTTAACCCTAAATGCCCTAACTTAACCTAAAACGTATCCCAAAGTCTAGCAGCGACATGAGGAGGGAAAACGGAGTGAAATCGTGGCTAAATACGTCCGTGGCCTAAATGACACCTATTAAGAGGAGGCTGGCCGTTTGTTTGGTCTATTAATTCATTCATTCATTCATATATTTTTTTAGTTTCCTCCCTAGACCTCCATCAAGCTTAGAAAAACACCATAGACCCCCCTTCAAGATAAATGTGTACATTTTTCGGTAGAAAAATGTCCCGGCCGAAGGCCGATTCCTCTTAAAATTGCAGGCTCGCTATCGCTCGCCAGGAAATAATCGACACCTAAATGGCACGAAAGGTCTTAAAATTGGCAACGAAATGGGGCGAAAGGTGTTAAAATCGCCACACTAACGGGCCGAACGTCTTATAATCTGAAAACTAGTGGGGCTAAACATTAGGGAGAAGGGGGTCCAGAAAAACGGTCTGCCTCCCCTTAACCAACACAAGGCCTAAATGGTGGTCCTACACCCTGTTTCTTTTCAACTGACGGTCAATTGTAATCACCCCATCAAGATTTCTCAGTTATTTTGAAGATGTTGTAGTGAGATAGGATGCTAATTATGTAAACTTAAGTCTTAGTACGATGCAGAGACATTGCAATATGGTGCAACATCATAAACCTATATAAGAACGAAATGAATGAGTCAGTGTTCGAAGTGGTATATACAGGTAAAGAAAATGTATGTGGTGTTGTTGGTTGTCCGTTTTCTGTTTACCTGGGGATGATTAGGCCTCGGGTGGTAAACAAAACAAAAACACTCCTGTGGCTTCCTCAAGGTCGTTCAGGGATACGAGTGAGGGGAGGGCTAGGTCGGAATATATATGAGAGAGAGAGAGAGAGAGAGAGAGAGAGAGAGAGAGAGAGAGAGAGAGAGAGAGAGAGAGAGAGAGAGAGTAAATATAGTATTAGTACTATTAATTTTTACAATAATAATAATAATAATAATACAAATAATATTTCTATGTCTATTCTATGTATAAACAGCTGTCCACTGAGAGCCTTTATCAAATCGAAAGGGAATTAAACTAATGAATTATTCAGAAGCGAGCATTACCAGTTGAGGACTCGAGGCCAGATAAGCGTCCATGGGACTTTGAATGGTTTGAACTATGCCACTACACATAACCCTCTCTTGAGCACATTTCATACATACTCTATACATTTCATACATACTCTATTGAAGAATTGCTCGGTTTCGTGTGTGTGTGTGTGTGTGTGTGTGTGTGTGTGTGTGTGTGTGTGTGTGTGTGTGTGTGTGTGTGTGTGTGTGTGTGTGTGTGTGTGTGTGTGTGTGTGTGTGTGTGTGTGTGTGTGTGTGTGTGTGTGTGTGTGTGTGTGACTATAAAGCAGAACATTAAGCCAGACCACCACCAACTAATTAAACACGGTGGTTGACTGTGGAAAGGAGGAGACATAATTACCCACCAATATAACACAATATTATCATAAGTGAATTTGTGTGAGCCTAACTAACGACTGGCTTCCCGCAGGACTATATACCACACAAGGTCACACAGAAAGAAAATAAGTCAATGTAATGAATGAGAGTTACATAGATACACAGACCTTGCGCTCCCTACTAGGCAGTCCGGACTTAATGCTAAAATAGAATTTGCTACAAAGTGGAAGGCAAGGATACCGAAGCAGAGAGAGAGAGAGAGAGAGAGAGTGTGAGAGAGAGTGAGTGAGTGAGTGAGTGAGTGAGTGAGTGAGTGAGTGAGAAAGAGTACACAGGAGTACAAAGGAAATCAAGCAACAACAGGTCTAGTGACCCTTCTAGGCTGCTTGTCCTCCAAAACACTGAGGATCAAGTGTCCAAATAGTGGTTTAGAGTGGGTAAGGGAACATTGGAAAGGGAAACACTGCCCTGGAACTAATGTCCATGGCAGGATTAGGAAGTTAGTAGGGGACAGATGGGTTAGTAACTAAGGGGGGGATAAAAAAAAGTTATTCATTTACAAACGCAGTCAGTCGCGGGTTTGATGCAAGATATTTGTCTAGGCGAAGTTTAAAACAATCAACGGTGCTGCAGTCTATAACGTCTCGGGGAAGCCTATTCCACAAGTTGACAACTCGATTGAAGAAGAACTTCTTAGATTCGTGAGAGTTAAAAGTTTTACCAATAATTTTGCAACCGTTTCCCCGCGTATAATTAGATTGGTCGATAGTGAAGTACTTACTACAGTGCATATTGTCGATGCCTTTGATGATTTTGAACACTTGATTTAAGTCGCCTCTTAATCTGCGTTGGGTTAAAGGAAATAGATTTAATTCTCTAAGACGCTCCTCGTATGGTTTGTTCTTTAGGCTAGAGAGAGAGAGAGAGAGAGAGAGAGAGAGAGAGAGAGGATGTTAGTGTTATTCGTGGTCACCCTTTAACTTTCACTAGGTAGAGAGCGAGAGAGATGTACAGTCAGGTGTCAAGGTCGCTTACATCTACACGTATTAACACTAGCCCGGCCGAGGTGAAGGTTTTTTGTTTAACTTTCGAGCAATCTAGTTTTAGTCATCCCCTTAAGCTACAAATAAAGCCTCCACAACTAACATATAATAAAAACGCCCAAAGAACTCCCATCAAACCACATAACCCACCTGTCTATATAACCCACCTGTCTATATAACCCACCTGTCCAGGCTGTCTATATAACATGTCTATATAACCCACCTGTCTATATAACCCACCTGTCTATATAACCCCCACCTGTGGATACTTATAAACTGGGATTAAATTCATACTTTTAGGTTTGTAGAATACTAATATATCTTCCTTCCCTCCTATTTACCTATTTACCTATTTACCTATACAGTATAATTATATTCTACCTGTCTATATGAGTTATGTAATGCACACCCAAAATAAACAGTGCAGGTGAGTCAGGTGACCCCAATTAAGGTCAGGTAAGCTTCAGGTAATCCATTTAATATACCGTTACTCAAGTATGCATGATATAGTGGAATAGTCGAACGTTCTCTCTTCTTTTTCCTGTCAATATCTCTCTTTGCCTCTGACTCTCTCTTGCTCGCTCTCTCTCTCTCTCTCTCTCTCTCTCTCTCTCTCTCTCTCTCTCTCTCTCTCTCTCTCTCTCTCTCTCTCTCTCTCGAATAGTAGTTTAAATGACGCATACTTTTCCGTGAACGAATTTATTTTGCAGTGTTTTTCATTTGTTTTATAAACAAATGAAAAACACAATGCACACAAATAATAATAAACAAATAAAATAAATATATAAATAAATAAAACGGATGAAATGTTTATAATAATTTTGCAATAAGTTAACTGGCCAAACAAGTGACATTTTGCACCCAATATTATTTTTTACAGTATATAATTATGTGAAATACGTAATATCCTAACACTTTGTTGGCCTGCGTCCATTTTGTAGGGCGGTAAGTAAAGGTTAGCTATAATCCATTCATTATAGCTAGGCCAGAAATTGTAACCCTTGACCTCTGGAACTCAAAAAGGGCTAGAGCAAATGGGCTGTAAATTTCCACACCTTTTCCTTGGCTGACTCTTCCCAAACGGTAGACAAATGAACTTGATTACGTTAGTCGTCTCTTGAGTTATAGAGGTTAGTGATCGAGAGTTTTGGCCACCCTATAAAGAACAGGGTATATTTAATTAATCCCTGGTGATAATACACACACAGACATGCACACACAAGCCCCTGAAATATACTTGTCTCTACTACACAATACAGTATTTCTGTACAGTATACACACATGTACGCCAATACACACACGCCCAATAATACACACGTCCACCAACACAATCACACACACACACACACACACCTAGCCAGCCAACACGCATATAATCCATCACACACGCCAGTCAACGCACACAAATACACATCACACACACCAGTCAACGCACACAAATACACATCACACACCTAGCCAACCAACACACACATACACACACCTAGCCAGCCAACACACATATAAACACATATAATCCATCACACACGCCAGTCAACGCACACAAATACACATCACACACCTAGCCAACCAACACACACATACACACACCTAGCCAGCCAACACACATATAAACACATATAATCCATCACACACACCAGCTAACACACAACAAAGACACATATACACACATTTTACACACCATCACCACACACATACACCTAGCCAGCCAACACACACATACACACACACATTATATCACCCAATCACACACGTCATCCAGCACACACATAAATTGCTGAAGAATCTGGCAATCTTTCTCAAAAGAACGTTTAATATGTATAGAGAGATCAAGTCTTAGGACATTTAATATGGTTTGTTTAAGGGGGGTGACCTGCTTTTTGTTATTTCTGTCCTTTTCTCTCTTTCTCTGGCTTGTATCCATTCGGCCCCATTCAGCCAACTATTTTAAGACGTTTATCCCCATCTAGGTGTCGATTTCTTCCTGGCGAGCGATAGCGAACCAGCATTATATGAAGAAATCCGGCTTCGCCGGAGAGATTTTTCTATCAAAAAATGTACAAATTTAGCCTGCTGTCAAACAAAAATAAAAAATATGCTGGCTCGCTACCGCTCACCAGTAAAAAATTGACACCTGGATGGGGATAAACGTCTTAAAACAGTAGGCTGAATGGGGCCAAATGGATACAAGTCAGAGAAAGATAGAAAAGGACAGAACAAAAACAGGTCACCCCCCTTAAGATGTACCAGTGTATTTACGTGTACGGTAATTTAGTCAGCAAAGGCATACTGTAGGCTACATGTGTAATATGTAAGAGGCTGTGCTCCATACTTGTTGTAAAACTCGGAGCAAATAAACTTAAGTCAATTCAATTCAATACACACACGTCCCCAATACATTACAAACACTCACAGTCACACTTCAATCAACACACACACACATCCAACACACACCATACACACCTAACCACCCAATACGCATATACACACATTTATAACCCATCACACAAGCCCGCCAACACACACACACACACACATCGAACACACACACCACACACACCTAACCACCCAATACGCATATACACACATTTATAACCCATCACACACGCCCGCTAACACACATACACACACACAACCCATCACACACATAGCCAGCCAATACACACACATTCAACCCCACCCCACACCCACACACCTAGCAGCTCCTTCCACCCTCCCTCCCTCACACCCACCGCCACCAACACACAGAGTAGACGTGTACCCCCTCAGCTCTACCAAGTCTTCACTTAACTCCAGAAAATAGTGTGTGTCGATAGGTTGAAAGATTGATGTGTTAACTGATAAATACCATGTGTACTGATATATATATATATATATATATATATATATATATATATATATATATATATATATATATATATATATATAAAGACCCTTCCTAACGTTCATAAAGACGTCTGGTGGTAATAAGAACATCATAATGTCATTATACTGAATTAAACTGGCATCGTATTGTTCAGCTTGCATTCTATTCAGCTTAGAAAGGACCTCTGGAAATCAAAGGCACTGTAAGGTATCTCAATTAACCCTTCGACTCTCACAATTCCATAAAAAAAAAAAAAATCGTCCAATAATAGCCAACGAAAAATAATAGAGAACGCGTCATCGTTCTTAATGGGGTACTGCTCGGTTTTTATGGCCCCCTTCTCCCTCGTGTTTAGCACCATTAATTTTCAGATTTTAAGACGTTCGGCCCTTTAGTTTGGTGATTTTAAGACCTTTAGTTCCATTTCGTTGTCAATTTGAAGACCTATCCTGCCATTTAGTAATTTGTTTTCCCTGGCGAGCGATAGCCAGCCTGTAATTATAAGAGGAACCATGCCTTCTTGAGGAGGGGGGAAGGGGGGGGGGGGCAAGGGGGGGTTTTTCTAAGTTTGAGGGAGGTCTTGCAAGGAAACTAAAACATACATGAATAAATGAATTAATAATCGAGAAAAAAAAAAAAAAAAAAACAGCCACTAGCCCCTTAAGGGGAGATTTCCACTTGAGGGATGTTTTTCTTGACAACTTTCTCCCTCATGTTTTGACCCATTGCCGTTGAGATTTTAAGACATTCGATCCATTAATTTGGCGATTTTAAGAACTTTCGCCCCATTTCTGTCAATGTTAAGACCTTTCGTGCTATTTAGGTGTCGATTTTTTCCTGGCGAACGATAGCGAGCCTGTAATATATGAGGAACCGGCCTTCGGCCGGGAAATTTTCTACCGAAAAATGTACACATTTATCTTGAAAGGGGGTCTAGGGGGTGTAATTTTAAGCTTGATAAGAGGCCGAGCGAACAATCTCAAAACCTCCCTTAACCTGAGTTAAAAGGTTCGTGGAATTGATAAGCTTAGGATAAATATAAGGACAGAATGACACAAAAACAAATGTAAAATATAATGGGCTTGGCTAGAGTATTCATAGCGTCCATCGGAATGAGCCTTTTGAAGATATATTGACATTAATAGAACCACTTAATTGTTTTGTTTTTTTTTGTTTTTTTTTTCACCAACCAACTTCACTTCTAAACTCAATTAATGAAATCAACAAATACATGTGACACTCCAAGGACTCGAACCTAGGATACTCACACCGAAATTCCGCGCACTTATGCATTACGCTATCAAGACAGTTATTGTTATAGTATATTAGAGTAAAAATGCATACCAGAGAATGAAAGGCAATTCATTATCGATATACCCAACTTGATACGAGGTATATATATAACAACTTATTTTAATTGACAATATAATTATAATGGTCATACAATTATCCTTACCTGATCTTATACTCTATTTCCACTTTAAACAACATATCCGTAAAATCAACAATATAGTTTATACTTGTTAACAATAGACGACTTTGTTCAGCTTAGGAAGGATCTCCCAAGTCTTACACGGCAGTTTTTACCCCTTTGATCTCTATAGGAATCAGAAGTATATAAAAAGTATATAAAACAAAAGTTCGGAATCGTATATCGATAGTGATTTACTTATACCTAATTGATATACCCTTTTAACCGTAAAAAAAAAACCGAAACAAAATAATACCAATATATCTTTTCAATGGTAGATTATCATGGATGCTTTAAGGGGATTTTTTTTTCCTGGACCCCCTTCTCCCTCATCTTTAGCCCCATTAGTGTGGCGATTTTAAGACGTTCGCCACATGATATTGGCGATTTTAAGACCTTTCGCCCTATTTCTTTGTCAATGTTGAGACCTTTCGTGCCATCTAGGTGTCGAATTTTCCTGGCGACCGATAACGAGCCTGCAATCTAGGAGGGAGCGGCGTTTGGCCGAGATATTTTTCTATCGAAAAATGTGCAAATTTATCACGAAGGGGGATGGAGGTATTCTTAAAACTTGATGAAGGTCTAGGGAGCAAACTAAAATCTCCCCTTAATTACCTTTCTCATACCTTAAATATTTATCAACAGATGAAAGTTGTAAAATGTTAGGCTAGAAAAGGAACATGACTTTATCGTATCTCAAGGTTTAATCGAATCCCAATTATTTAGAAAAGACTGAACGTAAACAACGGAAGTGCTTTAGTGCTTGAATGAAACTATTTGGAAATGCATTAACTGTTATTACGTTTAAAGGTATTTGTGCATAATACATTTACGAGTGTTTTACGAACTCTGTGATGCGATTGTGTCCACTGGCTCGTCCACTGCATCTCAATTAATAGTAAGTACAATGTTGGTTTTATTTGCTCTCATATCATTTTCAGTGGAACAGTTTTGGACTTATCGTTTTTTAATCAAAGAACGATGTAGTTATTTTATTCATGTTTCCAGCAAACGATTTAATTCAGCATAGGAAGGTCCTCTTGGCTCAAAGTGTTAATACAGTAAATAATGTTATCGTTCTGGGCTTATGATGATATAGTAACAGTTCCATCACTGTAACGATGGCAGCCGCATGTTGGAAGGAAAAAAATACATAAATAAATAATATATCTCTCTCTCTCTCTATATATATATATATATATATATATATATATATACACAGTATATACTAAAATGTCACCTAATGTTGGGTTGACCACTCTGTTAATGGAACCGAGGAGCGCGTTGCCCTTCGTAGTGAGTTGAACATATAACAAAATATATTATACGATGTCAAATTATGACACGCGTTACGAAACACCATCCATTATACACAGACCACAACAACACTGGGAGGGGGGGGGGGGGAGGGGTTATGAAGGCCGTACATATATATACACATATATATTATACACACTAACGAATTACCAAGTACCTCAGAAATAATGTTAATCCCAGTGTTTTACAAAGGGGGGATGGCCGTATTTATTTGCTCATTTATATATCTTTTCATTGTTAAGTTTCCTCCCTAGACCTCCATTTTAGAGGGGTAATTAATACAAATATAATACTATGAACAATCATAGAAAATCTGGCAAAATATGACTTAGAAAACGGAAAGAATTAGAGTATATAAATAAAGGGATAACTTGTGTAAAACTAATGTAAGATTATTATACAACACAATAACATTGAAGAGTACTCCTCTGGTCCATCCCTTCTCTCCTGCCCATCCAACCTTGTGACACTCCAGGGTTACTCTACTGTGTGTGTGTGTGTGTGTGTGTGTGTGTGTGTGTGTGTGTGTGTGTGTGTGTGTGTGTGACTAGTGTTTTGTATGTGTATGAGTGTGTGTGTGTGTGTGATTGCAGTGTTGTGTGGTTGACTATGTGTGTAATGTTTGTGTTTGTGTGTGTAAAGTATGTGTGTATGTGTTTGTGTGTGTTTGAGTATGTGTGTAATGTATGCATATGTGTGTTTTAGGTGTTGTTTGTGTGGTTATGTGTGTGTGTGTGTGATTGCAGTGGTGTGTGGTTGACTATGGGTGTAATGTTTGTGTTTGTGTGTGTGTGTGTAAAGTATGTGTGTATGTGTGTGTGTGTGTTTGAGTATGTGTGTGTTTGAGTATGTGTGTAATGTATGCATGTGTGTTTGCAGTGTTGTTTGTGTGTGTGTGTGTGTGTGTGTGTGTGTGTGTGTGTGTGTGTGTGTGTACTGCATTTGTGTGTGTGCGTGTGTGTGTGTGTGTATGTATGTGACTGTAGTGGTGTGTGTGTGTGTATATGTGTGTGAGGGTTAGTGGTGTGTATATGTGTGTGAGGGTTAGTGGTGTGTATATGTGTGTGAGGGTTAGTGGTGTGTATATGTGTATGTCTAAGGGTGTTTGTCAAGTCCAAGTTCCGGAACACCCCCTCCACCATCACCACATTGACCAATCCTCTATCATGTCGCTGAACCTACACCAATTCATTGAGCTTAAGGGGAGATGTCCACTTGAGGGAGTTTTTTCTTGACTCCTTTCTCCCTCATGTTTAGCCCCATTGTTTTTCTAATTTTAAGACGTTCGCCCCATTATTTTGACGATTTTAAGAACTTTCAACCAATTTCTGTCAATTTTAAGACCTTTCGTGCCATTTAGGTGTCGATTTTATCCTGGCGAGCGATAGCGAGCCTCTAATTTAAGAGGAACCGGCTTTCAGCCGCGACATTTTTCTACCGAAAAATTTACAGATTTATCTTGAAAGGAGCTCAAGGGGGTGTAATCTTAAGCTTGATGGATATCTCGGGCCCAAACTAAAAATAACACCTTAAGTGAACGTAATTATATGTATGTATGCATATATATAATTATATATATATATATATATATATATTTGTTATTATTACCGGTATATATATATATTTGGTTTAGTTTGCTCCATAGACATCAGTCAAGCTTATTTAATTAAAAACAAAATCCCAAAGGCCCATAGATAGATGCACATGTAGGTAGGTTTGTAGATAGATAGATAGATACATTAATAGATGAACAGGTAGGTAGGTTTGTAGATAGATAGATAAATAGATATATAGATAGATAGATATAGATAGATAAATAAACAGGTAGGTAGGTTTTTAGATAGATAGATAGATAGATAAATGAACAGGTAGGTAGATAGATAGATAGATAGATATATGGCTAGATAGATAGATAAATGAACAGGTAGGTAGATAGATAGATAGATAGGTAGATATATATATATATATATATATATATATATATATATATATATATATATATAGATAGATAGATAAATGAACAGGTAGATAGGTAGATACGTAGACATATAGGTTAGAAGTCACGATGTTTGACCTACCTATAATGCATGGACTATAGGAAGATGACAACATTGATATAAGTGAACATATAATGAATCTCCAGTGTTCTGTAGAGCCGGAGTCACACGAGCCCTTTTTCGAGCAATTTTTACGGGCAATTATGGTCTGGAAGCTTTAAAAAATTACACTTTATCAGAATTCAATCGCCTAACATAATCTACCTTCAGTCTAGTTACCGATACCAGTGCCAAAAAGTCCCGAAATAATACGAGAAGAAACTTGCTCATAGAAAATTGACGGAAAAAGCGCTCGTGTGACAGCGGCTTAATGAAAGACTATAGGAGCATTATATATTCGTTTCCCCATGTGACTGCCTCCCGCCTTTCTAGTCTCGAACTGGGAGGCGCGCCCTTTATTACGCGCAGGTGTAGGGGAGGGAGAATATCTAACAGTCACTACCTTCATGTATATTATATTTACTGATAGGGCTTTGTCACTCTCACACACACACACACACACACACACACACACACACACACACACACACACACACACACACACACTCTCTCTCTCTCTCTCATCAGTCACAGCCATAATTTGTTTAGTCGCGGGTTCAAAAAGTTACCATCGTAATATACGCATCTCCAGTGAAAAAAAAAAAAAGAAGGCCGAGAGACCTAAAGGGCAGGGGCCGTTCTGGACCCCTTCTCCCTCAAGCTTATGTGAAAATACAGTAGGTTGATATTTGGAGACCGCTAATCTATCTCACCCTGCCCGGGAATCGAACCTGGGACCTGTGAGCTGAGCTTGCTAATCACTGTACCACAGGTCACCCTGAAAGCGTTAATGTAATAGAGCTAATAATGGCCAGTATATAAATCAAAATTGAACAGCTCCAACAGCTTCCTCTCCTTCCAACACCCCTTCTTCCCTCTCAACACTCTTGGAAATTTAGATACAAAGTGCCGTTGTAAAGGGCTATCCCTCCATAACTTCACCTGACCTGGCGATGTGGGTGGTTAAGAGAGACTTTTTATGTTGTCTGCTCAGGTGCTTGGTGTGAAGACGTTCAGTCGGGCGTCGATTTATATATATATATTAGTCGATAATTATTTCAGTCGATTTTTATATTAACTTGGCGAAAATTTGACTCTCTTAGCAGTTGATTTATCGATAGTCAATGGATAAAATAAACAATTGCTCGGTCTCTGCATTATATTATAGACAGATGTTCACGATTAACACCACATTTGGCTATACCAAATATATAACATGAGGATAAGTCACTGTTTCGTCAGCTAAAACACACACACAGACCCTCCCACACACACATACATACATACATACATACACACACCCACACCCACTCAAACACCCCCTCCACACACACACACACACACACAGACCCTCCCACATACACACACACACACACACTCAAACACCCCCTCCACACACACACACACACACAGGCTATAGTGAATCCCAGTAATGTGACCTTTGTGTCTCAAGCAAGTTATCAATATGGGCTAGTTCGCTATACAGTAGGTTATTGCCATTATACCTCCAAAAATGGTTCTAAAATAAATGTCTACCATTGTACCTTTCCACACCACTGTACCCCTTCCCCTCCCCTCCCACCCCTAACATAACGTAAGCTAGGGTGGGTGAACGGGGGCGTGAGGAAGTATTACACTCCCCCCCCCCCCCCACCCACCCACGCCCACCGCCCGTAACGGAGACGTGACACAACCTTTGGCTCGCCGCGCTTCCTTAACCTTCCGGGAAAGACAGATAGAAAAGGGTTTGTTTTTTCATATATATTTTTCGATTTAGTAATTACAAATACGTGTCTCAAATATATATATTTTTTTTTTAAACGTAGCCCCCCGTAAGGATGGCGTAGTATTGTAATCACCGTGTATGTGTATGTGTGTGTGTGTGTGTGTGTGTGTGTGTGTGTGTGTGTGTGTGTGTGTGAGGTTGTGTGTGCGTGTGTGTGTAGTGAGGATGACTACTGTATTTTAGGCTCTGATGATGAAATGAGTCGAGTTCCGAAACGTTAGCCAAAAGATCCTAGTTCGTCAGGATGTTTGTGTCATCCTTGGTTGCCCTATTCATCATTATATATATATATATATATATATATATATATATATATATATATATATATATATATATATATATATATATATATATATAGAGAGAGAGAGAGAGAGAGAGAGAGAGAGAGAGCTAGAGTTCCAGAGCTGAGTTAGAAAGAGCGAGCGAGACAGGGGGAGAGTAATAATAGATTTATACACACACACACACACACACACACACACACACACACACACACACACACTCACATACACACACACACCTTACCGTTCACCATTACAGAGAAAACTGTACCTGTAAATTAAATCCATGTTCCTTGCGTTACAAAAAGGAAAAAAAAAAAAAAAAAAAAAAAATAAGGCTATATTAATCAAAGCCGCAATTTCTTTATTTCTTTTCTGTTAACTCTCAATCCCTTAACCCCTTCTGTACCGGTGACGCATTTGTTAATTTAATCCTGCTATATTTAGACTATTTCGTCCAGTTTAGGAAGGATCTTTGGTAGTGAAAAGGGTTAAGTGAGATAGTTCGAAGCCTGTTATAAGCTGGAGGCCTTATTTTAACTGAATACAATCGTCTAATCGTAGCCAGATTAATGTCAAAAGGACGTCGCCGGTATAGAAGGGGTTAAGGGGAGATTTTTAGTTTGCTCCCTAGACCTCCATCAAGCTTAACAAAAATACCTCCAAGACCCTTCTTCAAGATATATATGTAAATGTACAAATGTATCTTGCAGAGGGATCTAGGGGGTGTTTTTCTAAGCTTGATGGAGGTCTAGCGAGAAAACTAAGAAATATAGGAATATATTAATTAACCCGTAGAGTCCCGGTAACTTATTTTCTGTATATGGTGGCAACTATTAGAAGAGTGTATTAAGATTAGGAAGGACCTCTTGCAATAATAAGGCTTATAACTATCTCAACCAACCATTTCAACTATCACAGATCCTTCCTAAGCTGCATACTCTCGTCTAAATATAGCTATAATAAAAGATAACACACGTCGCTGGTACTCAGAGGGTTAATAGAAAAAAAAAAAAAAAAAAAACCCGGCCCATCTCCCCTTAATATTACTGCCTGTGATATACTTTGTGTTCACTATAATACTGTGAAGTGGGGAGAAGTGATTTATGTTAAAAAAAAAAAAATCACTCTGGCCATATATTATGTCACTATATTCTCAGCCATTATGTTATATTGGTCACATTTTTTTTACACACACACACACACACACACATACACTCACGCTCTCTCTCTCACACACACACACTTTCTCTCTCTCTCTCTCTCTCTCTCTCTCTCTCTCACACACACACACACTTTCTCTCTCTCTCACACAAACACACACACTTTGCATCACACTCATTAATGCACGATGGTTGCTACACAAACGTTTGAGAGTTACTATACACAACAGATAAACGTTAACAAACAGATACAATATACAAATATCCACAATAAAACCCAAGCTCTAACAGAAGACAGAACTGGTGCATATTTCAAGAATAGTTGACTTTGAAAGCATTTTAGAAACCTTCACAATATTTGCATTCATTCCACGATAATTTTACAATAATAATCACAACCGTTCTTAACCCTTTGAGTACCAGCGACGTGTTATATTTTATTGTAGCTATATTAAGACGATATTATGCATTTTTTTTTTTTTTTTTTTTTTTTTTTTTTAAAGAGACAATGAACGGAGGAAGGAAAAACACAGATAAAACAAAAAGGTCCATGTGCCTAAAGGCATCCTCCATTCATAAAATGTTTGTAACAACTGGATTTAAACATTTGTAGATTGTAAGTTTGTGGAAAGCAATTCGAGGGAAGTGAATTCCAAAGAGTAGTAGTTCTAGGGATAAATTAATTCTGATAAGCAGAAGTTCTGCATTGTGGAGGAGAAAGTGTAAATTCATGGGCGCTCTCAGCTGCCCTAGTTCTACGGGGAAAGATGTGGAGAGGCGGCACAATTGAAGCAAGTTCCTCGGAACAATTGCTGTGAAAATATCTGTAGAATAATGCAAGGGATGCAACGTTTCTTCGTTTGGATAATGTAGGAAGGTCATGTGTGATTGCAGGGTTATTGATTAATCTCATAGCTTTATTTTGAATTTTGTCAAAGCTTAGGAAGGATCTGTGGTGGTTAAATGGGTTGGTTGAGATAGTTTGAAGCCTTATTATTGCTAGATGGTCCTTCCTAAGCTGAATAAAATCGTCTAATAGTAGCCAGAACAGAATTCAAGCGACGTCGCTGGTACACAAGGGGTTAATAACTCTAAAAAAATCCATCAAATTGTCACGCACAATAGATTAGGACACATTTATTATCCGCTTTTGTTTTTGTAATCAATGTGTTTTATATATAATACCGGAATTTTACAGTATAGGCTATACACCAGAGGTACAGACAGACAGACTATAGTGTATTCGGTGTAAGTAGGCGAGAAATCATGACCTCTAACTGCTGTACCTCAAAACCGACTAGAGTAATCGAGCTAATATTTCTACCATTTGGCAAGAGTCAGTCAAGGAACAGATGTGGAGATGTACAGCCAATTTACTCTAGCCCTTTTTGAGTTACAGAGGATAAAGTTAGTGATGTATCGCCTACTTACAGACAGACAGACAGACTACCAGTGTAAGGTCCGTTAGTTTGATAGGGCTGGGAAAATAATAATATTATTCTGTTTCCTTCACCCTAGGTCAGTGGGAAGGTCTACACTCTACACACACACGGATATAAGACAACAAAGAACACATAAGATAACAAAGAACACATAAGACAACAAAGAACACATAAGACAACAAAGAACATATAAGATAACAAAGAACACATAAGACAACAAAGAACACATAAGACAACAAAGAACACATAAGACAACAAAGAACACATAAGACAACAAAGAACACATAAGACAACAAAGAACACATAAGACAACGAAGAACACATAAGACAACAAAGAACACATAAGACAACAAAGAACACATAAGACAACAAAGAACACATAAGACAACAAAGAACACATAAGACAACAAAGAACACATAAGCCAACAAAGAACACATAAGACAACAAAGAACACATAAGACAACAAAGAACCCACTCTGTTTATTTTGTGTGCATATCAGAAAACAACAATAATCGTATTTATTAATTTCACTCCCAGCCCCAAACACCTCCCAATTAAATTAATGAAGGCATGTGATCCAGCCGGGATTCGAACCTGGGTTGCCGCATACAGATCTTAAACACTGTAACCACTGCACCATCAAGATAAATAACTGGTATGCATTTGAGTGTATTAAGGGGAGATATCCACTTGAGGGACTTTTTTCTTGACCCCTTTCTCCCTCATGTCTAGCCCCATTGCTTTTGATATGTTAAGACGTTTGCCCCATTATTTTGACGATTTTAAGAACTTTCAACCCATTTCTGTCAATTTAAAGACCTTTCGTGCCATTTATGTGTCGATTTTATCCTGGCGAGCGATAGCGAGCCTGTAATTTAAGAGGAACCGGCTTTCAGCCGGGACATTTTTCTACCGAAAAATGTACAAATTAATCTAGAAGGGGGATGTAATGGATGTTTTTTTGTTTAAATTTGATGGAGGTCGAGGGAGGAAGATGGAAAACAATGAATACATGCAAAAATTGCCCCAAAAGTGAACCATTAAAGGGGGATGGTTATAATATTACTAGACATATTTATTTGTTATTATTTTAGTTAGCTCCCAAGACCTTCACCAAACTTTAAAAAAAAAAAAAAAATCTCTAGATAAATCTGTACATTTTGTGTTAGGCAAATTTCCCGGCCATAGGACGCTGCCTCCTAAATTACAGGCTCGCTATCGCTCGCCAGGATGAAATTGACACCTAAATGGCACGATAGGTCTTAATATTGGCAAATAAATGGGGCGAAAAGTCTTAAAATCGCCAAACTAATGGGTCAAACGTCTTAAAATCTGAAAACTAATGGGTTAAACACGAGGGAGAAGGGGGACCAGACAAAAACAAGGAAACCCCCTAAAGATTTGTAGAATTTATGTTCTAAAAAAAGTCTGTCAAAAGTGTTAGCTTCTTTACACAAATATACTATAAACACACTTTTATCGGTACCAGTTATACGGTATACAAACACTTAAGGGCAGGTTTTTAGTTTGGGCCCTAGATATCCTTCAAGCTTAAGATTACACCCCCTTGAGACCCTTTCAAGATCAATTTGTAAATTTTTCGGTAGAAAAATGTCCCTCTTAAATTACAGGCTCGCTATCGCTCGCCAGGATAAAATCGACACCTAAATGGCACGAAAGGTCTTAAAATTGACAGAAATGGGTTGAAAGTTCTTAAAATCGTCAACATAATGGGGCGAACGTCTTAACATTAGGAAAACAATGGGGATAAACATGAGGGAGAAAGGAGTCAAGAAAAAAAATCCCTCAAGTGGATATCTCCCCTTAAGTACAGTCGTTCAAATAAGTTCGGGCCCTCTCAGTGATTTTCTATGCGAAAGAGGAAAACATAATTGATATAATATAAGTTTATATATATATATATATATATATATATATATGTTAATTTATCATATAAATTAACTACTGCATAAACAAATTATATTCTTAATTCAAACTGAAATATGTTATTGCCAAACATAAAAGGACGAACAGAGAGTAACCTTATTTGAGTGACTGTCCATACGTACGCTCAGGAAAAACACACACACACACACACACACACACACACCTTGCAACCATCAGTACGTGTAAGGTAAGGGGGTGGAGATATAATAGCTAAGGGGGTATACGTGTCACAGGGGTGGAGATATAATAGCTAGGGGGGTATACGTGTCACGGAGTACCAATTATAACAGGGCTTTCAATTATATATTTTTTTTTTTTTTTAAGAGACAATGAACGGAGGAAGGAAAAACACAGATAAAACAAAAAGGTCCATGTGCCTAAAGGCATCCTCCATTCATAAAATGTTTGTAACAACTGGATTTAAACATTTGTTGATTGTAAGTTTGTGGAAAGCAATTCGAGGGAAGTGAATTCCAAAGAGTAGTAGCTCTGGGGCTTTCAACTCTAGGGCTGTTTGGGCTTTCTTCCTCCAGTGTGGAAAAACAACTCATACTCAAATTAAGCCTGCAAAAATTATAACGGGACTTTTAAAATATATGGTACTTTATTTTGTTTGTTTAGCTAATATAGCTGGTTTGATCTCGATTACGCTTTTTCATTGATATTCTTAGATTGCTGAAACTTCTATTGCATTATATATACTGTATATATATGCATATATATATATTTATTTGTTCGCATTATGAATCGGAAATTAATGTCAGGTATTCATAAATTTACATTGTCGCTGTCCCCTCATTTCTAGTTTTGGTCCTGTTTATATTATGTAATATTATTTTGTCAATTATTTTCATAGTACTTCTGTTACACAATTTATCATAACACTTTTTTTTGTATTGCCCTCAACACACTCACACACAAACGTTCTCTCTCTCTATCTATCTATCTATCGTATTTATCTATCCATCCATCTATCTACTTATCCATCTATCTATCCCATTTCTTTCCCATTCCTGGTATGATAACTGACCTTCCCACCAGCCAATCACGGAAACGTTTATGTGGTCATCTGCAGCCACTGACCAATTAGCGGCCACCTGGTAGTTATGGACGGCTCTCATTGGTCAGTTGATTGTCACGGAAGGTTCTCATTGGTCAGTTGATTGTTATGGAAGGTTCTCATTGGTCAGTTGATTGTTATCATGTTATGGAATATGGACGGTTCTCATTGGTCGGTTGGTTGTTATGGAGGGTTCTTATTGGTCGGTTGATTGCTACGGAAGGCTCTCATTGGTCACTTGGTAGTTACGGACGTGGTGGTGATCTTCCCACCGTCGTACCACAATGACCAGTACTGGCATCATCATCATCATCATCATCATCATCATCATTATTATTATTATTATTATTATCATCATTATTATTATTATTATTATTTCCTGCATTGCGACAGTGGTGTGGAGCGCATTTTCCCTCAACATTTATCCTCAACACTGGTCTGGCAGCTTATGAGGTCAACATTTATAGCATTTGTGTCATATAAATGCATCTATCATCAGTTTAGTTTCCAATACCAGAGCCAAATACTCCAGAAATGTTGCCAGAAAATGTTGATCATCGAATGTTGACTATAAAAGCTCTCGTGTGATACCGGCTTTACAGAAGTATAGTTTTCACTCCTGCAATATATCATGAGAACGATTGATGGATATTGACTAAACTTGGTGGGTTACATTATGTTGTACCCAATTAGATTGAATGAACTTTGGATGTGGGTGTGTGTACTGAATGTGTGTGTGGCTTTGTGTGTTAGTGTGTGTGTGTGTGAAATCACCACATTGTTCAAATGTGGTGATTTCATATGTAAGCAAAATATAGGCATTCCAATGGGAACAGACCCAGGGCCAGATTTTGCCAATCTATTTCTTCATTATTACGAGTTTTTTATATGCAAGATAACACTCGTACTAAATACGGAACATGCAAACAAATAAGCAAGTGTTCAAGATATATTGATGATATAATATTGTTCAACAGTGGCGACATATTTGATAAAATTAAGACAGACATCTACCCTGAGGAGCTTATTTTAAATAAAGAAAATGACTCCGATAAGAAAGCTTCATTCCTCGATATACAAATTGAAGTAATTGATAAGAAATTTGTAACAAAACTTTATGACAAACGAACAGTTTTCCAATTTCATATAGTTAACTTTCCCTTTCTTTGCGGAAATATCCCCAACAGACAAAGCTATGGTGTTTTTACTTCCCAAATAATACGGTATAGTAGAGTCTGTTCAAAATATGAACACTTTTTAGAAGCTTGTAAGATCCTTATTAGAACATTGTTGAAACAAGGATATGAAATATACCTCTTAAAAAGACATTTTAACAAACTACCAATTAGATATTTTAACTACAATAAATTAAAAAATATTATAACAAGTGACGTATTTCAAGAAACACCATCTTAGAACTGCTAGAGATGATATGAGTACATTTGTGAAGAGTATCTCAGCTAATAATGATGACGTCATTGAATTTACCACACACTGCATCTACTGAATATGTCGACGTATTATTACCAGAATGTTGATGCCAAGGAGATGGGCTGATCCTGTCAGAGTGGGGGTTGAGCGTCCCCTGCCTCCCAGAGCTCAACCTCACTTTATCTTATGCTAAATATGTTTCAATACTTTTTGACGTAGTTAATGAATTTCTTCTTCGATATCCGACAACAAAATGTGACTTCCCCAATTTGAACTAACTGATTTTGTCTACTCTACTTCTGACTATCAAATTGACTTCCCGAATTTGTCAACCCCCTGATTTTGACTATTTCATTAGTACTATACTACTTTTTCTTTTAGGGCAAACACTCTACACCAGGTATTATAGAGATAGCCGGTTTGCCACAGTTATAACAGAAAACCGATTACGGCGGATGGCTGTGGCCTGATGAAGTCCATCCGCCTCTCTATTTTGCCTTGGGGTGGGTGTTTGACTGTCTCTCTATATTTGTCATATATCTGTGTTAATTTCAACTCTTTTCACATGTGTGTGTGTGTGTGTGTGTGTGTGTGTGTGTGTGTGTGTGTGTGTGTGTGTGGGTGGTTTTGTGTGTTATAGTATGTGTGTGTGTGTGTGTGTACTGTGTGTGTGTGTTATAGTGTATATGTGTGTTATCGTGTCCATGTGTGTGTGTGTGTTATTGTATTTATAAGCGTATGTATGTGTGTACTGCAATATGTGTGTGTGTGTGTGTGTGTGTGTGTGTGTGTGTGTGTGTGTGTGTGTGTGTGTGTGTGTGTGTGTTTATATGTGTGTGAGCAGCACACGTGAGAATCTGAAAGGAACATGAGGAAACAACCTTGCCTAGTGTGTCGCCTTGGCTGTCATATACATATTACAGGTATATCATCCAGGTGACAACATTCCGACACTAGGGGGATTCACGCTACCAATATTTCACAACAATTCACCACTTGCGAGTTGCAGGCTATAAGGAAGTTGGAGCTGTAAACATCGATAGTAAACACAAATACAGTAATTATGTAGGTTTCTGATGGACAAATAGTAGGTTGAATTTCTTGTTTAGTATTTATAAATGTACTAAAACCGCATTATAGCTGGTTATTATGATAAATATCGATGTCTACAGCTCCAACTTCCTTATAGAATGAAACTCGCAAGTGGTCAATTATACGCAGCTACTGACCACTTGAGAATTTCGGGCTATAAGGAAGTTGGAGCTGCAGACATCTACTGTATATTTAGGAGTAATACAAACTATAATAATATTCAAGGGGTTAAGCTGAGAGAGAGAGAGAGAGAGAGAGAGAGAGAGAGAGAGAGAGTACAAAGGAGTACAAAGTACAAAGGAAATCAAGCAACAACAGATCTAGTGACCCTTCTAGGTTGCTTGTCCTCCAAAACACTGAGGATCAAGTGTCCAAACAGTGGTTTAGAGTGGGTAAGGGAACATTGGAAAGGGAATTACTGCCCTGGAACTAATGTCCGTGGCAGGATTAGGAAGTTAGTAGGGGACAGATGGGTTAGTAACTGAGGGGGGGATAAAATAAAGTTATTCATTTACAAACGCAGTCAGTCGCGGGTTTGATGCGAGATATTTGTCTAGGCGGAGTTTAAATGAATCAACGGTGATGCAGTCTATAACGTTTCGGGGAAGCCCATTCCACAAGTTGACAACTCGATTGAAGAAGAAATTCTTAGATTCGTGTGAGTTAAAAAGTATGTACATTACATACATACATACACATACTCCTCATTCTCACACTCACTCTCTCTCTCTCACACACACACGCGCGCACACTCAATTTTCACACACCCTGATTCTCATGCACACACTCACTCATTCACTCATTCACTCATTCACTCAGAGAGAGAGAGAGAGAGAGAGAGAGAGAGAGAGAGAGAGAGAGAGAGAGAGAGAGAGAGAGATGGATAGTGAGATGGTTAAAGAGAGAGAGAGATGGATAGAGATGGATAGAGAAATGGATAGAGATGGTTAGAGAGAGAGAGAGATGGTTAGAGAGAGAGAGAGAGAGAGAGAGAGAGACAGAGAGAGAGAGAGAGAGAGAGAGAGAGAGAGAGAGAGAGAGAGATGGATAGTGAGATGGTTAAAGAGAGAGAGATGGATAGAGATGGATAGAGAAATGGATAGAGATGGTTAAAGAGAGAGAGAGAGAGAGAGATGGATAGAGAGAGAGAGAGAGAGAGAAATGGATAGAGAGATGGTGAGAGAGAGAGAGAGAGAGAGAGAGAGAGAGAGAGAGAGAGAGAGAGAGAGAGATACAAACAAACAATAAATCTACATAATCTACAATATTCTATGAGTTTAGTCGCCGATAGCTGTACCAATGATACTAAAATGATGTGAATGTGCTTGTATTTTGGTGTGACCTTGGGCGTTGTGGACAGGGTACAGGCGGAGTCACACGAACGGTTTATTGTGTATCGGAGTCTTGTATCGGGTGCCAGTTATCGGGTTAATGTACGGTTATTATGGCTGTCGTGATGTTGGGGAGGGGGGGGGGGGGTTCTGTGTGTGTGTGTGTGTGTGTGTGTGTGTGTGTGTGTGTGTGTGTGTGTGTTTCAATGCGTGTAGTGCGTGTGTGTGGGTGTTTTATAATATTCTTGACTAATACATCCACTCATATATATATATATATATATAGTGACGCCCTATTACTGTTAAGAGTTCGAGGAGAGGTAATAATGAGATGACTCGGGAATATTGCAGGAATGAGGAAGCCAACATCCAGTATGTTATCCTGCCGAGTTGAGGCGCCTTAACTGTCTAATTCAATAGTTTGCCGAACACCTTCATCATAATTCAATAGTTTGCCGAACACCTTCATCATAATTCAATAGTTTGCCGAACACCTTCATCATAATTCAATAGTTTGCCGAACACCTTCATCATAATTCAATAGTTTGCCGAACACCTTCATCATAATTCAATAAAATCAATGAAATGGCATCAATTTATTTGAAAATTTTAATATTGATTGTCTGAAAACTCTAAAGGGAAAAAGCATCGTTTAAATATCATACAAGAACATGTGGGACCGAGTATATACACCCTTATAATTATATGTAAGGGTGTATAATAATAAGGGTGTATAATAATAAGGGTGTATAATAATAAGGGTGTATAATAATAAGGGTGTATAATCATAAGGGTGTATAATCATAAGGGTGTATAATCATAAGGGTGTATAATCATAAGGGTGTATAATAATAAGGGTGTATAATCATAAGGGTGTATAATAATAAGGGTGTATAATAATAAGGGTGTATAATAATAAGGGTGTATAATAATAAGGGTGTATAATAATAAGGGTGTATAATAATAAGGGTGTATAATCATAAGGGTGTATAATAAGGGTGTATAATCATAAGGGTGTATAATAATAAGGGTGTATAATAATAAGGGTGTATAATAATAAGGGTGTATAATCATAAGGGTGTATAATAATAAGGGTGTATAATCATAAG
Organism: Paralithodes platypus; assembly: GCA_032716605.1. NCBI lineage: Eukaryota > Metazoa > Arthropoda > Malacostraca > Decapoda > Lithodidae > Paralithodes > Paralithodes platypus. The sequence continues at coordinate 3,656,199 of CM064574.1, forward strand.
GGTGTATAATAATAAGGGTGTATAATCATAAGGGTGTATAATAATAAGGGTGTATAATAATAAGGGTGTATAATAATAAGGGTGTATAATAATAAGGGTGTATAATAATAAGGGTGTATAATAATAAGGGTGTATAATAATAAGGGTTTATAATAAGGGTGTATAATAATAAGGGTGTATAATAATAAGGGTGTATAATCATAAGGGTGTATAATCATAAGGGTGTATAATAATAAGGGTGTAATATAAGGGTGTATAATAATAAGGGTGTATAATCATAAGGGTGTATAATAATACGGGTATAATAAGGGTGTATAATATAGGTGTTAATAATAATAAGGGTGTATAATAATAAGGGTGTATAATAATAAGGGTGTATAATAATAAGGGTGTATAATAATAAGGGTGTATAATAATAAGGGTGTATAATAATAAGGGTGTATAATAATAAGGGTGTATAATAATAAGGGTGTATAATAATAAGGGTGTATAATAATAAGGGTGTATAATAATAAGGGTGTCTCATAATATAAGGGTGTATAATAATAAGGGTGTATAATCATAAGGGTGTATATAATAAGGGTGTATAATAATAAGGTTGTATAATAATAGAGGGTATAATCATAAGGGTGTATACTAATAAGGGTGTATAATCATAAGGGTGTATAATAATAAGGGTGTATAATCATAAGGGTGTATAATATAAGGGTGTATAATCATAAAGGGTGTATAATAATAAGGGTGTATAATAATAAGGGTGTATATAATGGGTGTATAATGGGTGTATAATAATGGGTGTATAATGGGTGTATAATGGGTGTATAATAATGGGTGTATAATAATGGGTGTATAATAATGGGTGTATATTATAATAATGGGTGTATAATGGGTGTATAATGGGTGTATAATAATAAGGGTGTATAATCATAAGGGTGTATAATAATAAGGGTGTATAATAATAAGGGTGTATAATAATAAGGGTGTATAATAATAAGGGTGTATAATAATAAGGGTGTATAATCATAAGGGTGTATAATAATAAGGGTGTATAATCATAAGGGTGTATAATAATAAGGGTGTATAATCATAAGGGTGTATAATAATAAGGGTGTATAATAATAAGGGTGTGTATAATCATAAGGGTGTATAATAATAAGGGTGTATAATCATAAGGGTGTATAATCATAAGGGTGTATAATCATAAGGGTGTATAATCATAAGGGTGTATAATCATAAGGGTGTATAATCATAAGGGTGTATAATAATAAGGGTGTATAATCATAAGGGTGTATAATAATAAGGGTGTATAATCATAAGGGTGTATAATAATAAGGGTGTATAATCATAAGGGTGTATAATAATAAGGGTGTATAATAATAAGGGTGTATAATAATAAGGGTGTATAATAATAAGGGTGTATAATCATAAGGGTGTATAATCATAAGGGTGTATAATAATAAGGGTGTATAATAATAAGGGTGTATAATCATAAGGGTGTTTAATAATAAGGGTGTATAATAATAAGGGTGTAAAATAATAAGGGTGTATAATAATAAGGGTGTATAATAATAAGGGTGTATAATAATAAGGGTGTATAATAATAAGGGTGTATAATAATAAGGGTGTATAATAATAAGGGTGTATAATCATAAGGGTGTATAATCATAAGGGTGTATAATCATAAGGGTGTATAATCATAAGGGTGTATAATCATAAGGGTGTATAATAATAAGGGTGTATAATAATAAGGGTGTATAATAATAAGGGTGTATAATCATAAGGGTGTATAATAATAAGGGTGTATAATAATAAGGGTGTATAATAATAAGGGTGTATAATAATAAGGGTGTATAATAATAAGGGTGTATAATCATAAGGGTGTATAACAATAAGGGTGTATAATCATAAGGGTGTATAATAATAAGGGTGTATAATCATAAGGGTGTATAATAATAAGGGTGTATAATCATAAGGGTGTATAATAATAAGGGTGTATAATAATAAGGGTGTATAATAATAAGGGTGTATAATAATAAGGGTGTATAATAATAAGGGTGTATAATAATAAGGGTGCATATAATCAGACACATACAACATAGCTAGGGGTGGCCGAATCGAGACAGAGCTCGAACTGAATTAACATTGAAAGTGCCAACTCCTAGGGTCCGGGACCACTTTCGCGTTCCCTTGCTCCTTTATCCGTCTCGTCTAGCAGGTGCATTTTACAAGGGGAGGAGGATTCCTAGCCTAACGCCCCAAAGAGGATGGCCGTACACAAGAGGTGAGAAGGACAACCTGTGCCAGTATATTCAATGGTTTACAGGATTTAGGGTCCGTCCGACTCCGAGACGAGGCTCTCTATGTATCTATTAAGAGGAGGTTTTTAGTGTGTTTCCTAGACTTCCATCAAGCTTGAAATTACACCCCCTTGACCCCCTTTCATGATAAATGTGTACATTTTTCGGTAGAAAAATGTCCCGGCCGAAGGCCGATTCCTCTTAAATTACAGGCTCGCTATCGCTCGCCAGGAAAAAATCGACACCTAAATGGGACGAAAGGTCTTAAAAGTGACATAAATGGGGTGAAACTTCTTAAAATTGCTAAACTAACGGGGCGAACGTCTTAAAACTTCAAAAGCAATGAGGCTAAACATAAGGGAGAAAGGGGTAAAGAAAAAAATCCCTCAAGTGGAAATCTCCCCTTAAGCCGTATTTTTCTAGAGTGGTGTGCGGCTAGTCCATCCACTAACCTGCTTCACCCTTATATAAACAGTGCGAATTTGTAGAAGGGTTAGTCCCCTAGACAGGTTGCCGACCAAGGCTGATATAAGAACATCTAATATAACACGTTCGATAGTCGGCTATAAGAGGTAAAATATCTAAATTATATCATATTTCAGAATAGTGTGGAATTCACCAAGTCAGTTTATCAGTGAGGGCAGGGGGCAGGGGGCTAGGAATCCTCCTTCCCTTGTAAAATTCTCCTACTCATCGAGACAGAGAAATGGTCGAGGGAACGCGATAGTGGTCCCGGACCCTGATACTGGGTTCGAATCCCCGGACTGTCACATGTGTTTGTTAATTTCATTAATCGAGTTTAGGAGTAAAGTTGGTTAGTGGAGAAAACAATAATATTTAGAACTCTTTAATGTTTTTTTCTGTTCGGGCTCTGTCTCGAGTCGGCCATCTCCTGCAATGGGGTATGTGACTGAGTATATACATACATACATACATATTATTTTAGAATAGTGTATAATTCATCAAGTTAGTTTCTCAGTGTCATAGTGTGTTTTAGACTATGACTGCAGGAAGGAAGGAGTGGACTGCTTGGAAGGTGGATGGTGGGAATGAGTTCATGTGTAAATCCAGAGCGGTGGGCTGTGTGTATGTATGTGTATCCTTGAGTGTGTGTGTGTGTGTGTGGGTGTGTGAGTGAGACTGAGTGTGTGTGTGAATGATGTAAGGAATTAAGGTGAGATATAGGAAGTAAGGGAGGGAGGTGGAAGGATAAAAATTACGAAATG